>JAIXHY010000049.1:77893-540393 GCA_020449905.1 Globodera pallida
AAAATATTTCAATTTTGATTTTCTGTTTGTTCGTTCATTTTTTGATTCTCCTTTGGTGCTTAGTGGGTCGTGGCAAATTGTCCTTCATTAGCATTAAATTCAGTGGTGGCAAGCAGTCATAGGAAATCCGGCATACACATGAAATTGTAAAATCAATGTATGGCAGTGCCAAAATGGCGCATATTTAAGCACGCCCATTCAAGCACATCACACGCTCAACGAAAAGTTCCCATCATTCCTCATTCTGGATGCCAAGTGTCAGTGCCAAAAACATGCTGCCATCGCTGCTTGCCCTTCTGTTTACCACTTCACTAATTCTAGTCCACGGCACTGAAGGTGTATCTCCGGTCAACGTGTTGCTGCACGATGCTAGCACATTGCATGTCTGGGTTCGACCTGCCAAAAAGGGCGATGTCAGTCCTGAGATTGTTGACGTGATGCCATGGATGCACTTTATTCGTTAACTTGCAGGTTGCCAAGGCGTATTTGTGCCCCCCAACTGAAGCCGGAACGATTGAGCAGTCCGAGCAGCTTATTGCCGAGTGCAAGCAGTACTCGAGCGACCTTTGGCACGATTTCGTCGAAATCAACGACAAAGCAGCAGGTGCTTACACGCTGACATGGACGGAAACCACACATGTGTCGTTGGTTTATGTGTTTGAGCCAAAAACAGTTGAGTTTTTTTTTTCGAAAATTGAATACAGCCAACTCTTTCTTGGGATCAGAATTACAGCACTCCGATTATCAATTTTTTAATGCTATCAAAAAATATTAATTTTGATCGATTAAAATTTGGTATTTTGATTTGAATTTTTTTTCACAGGTTCTGGAGGAAGGCATCCGCATACTTTTCATCGCTGAAGACGCAAAATTGCCCAACTTAGAGGGAAGCTACCATTTCCGAGCTCCATTTGGTTAGCTATTCCGTTAAATAATTAAAAGTTTCTTTTTATAATTAATTTTCTTACAAATTTTAATTTTTAGGCTGGAACAGCGACCCGTGTGGCTTTAACAGGTCTAAGGATGGACTGTACCATTTGTTCTACCAACACTTTCCACACACTATACAATGGTAAAAATTAATTTTTTGAATTTTATAAAATTGTATGCCGTATATACTATTGTAATCCCGCCCCCTCTAATAATCCCCCCCCCCCTCGAAGTTGGGTTGAAAAAGAATCCCGCGCCCTCTAATAATCCCCCCTATTCGAATCCAAATTAATTTCTTTTCCACTGGGTAAAATTTGACGAGAAGTAACGGGAAAAATGGATACACTATGAGTGTCTTCTAAGTCTAAATTTGGAAAAATAATTCATCGACTTTGCCAACACCGCCGAGCTCCACATTATTATCATCTTCTGACAAGCCCGCTTCTTCCTCATCGTTTCATCCGTGCTTCATCGTCTCTTTGTCTCTGAACTCACGAAGAAGATTAATTTGTCCTCTTGCTTTATCCATTTCTAAATTGGCTTTCTGTTGACGCGGAACTTCTTTGCCGCTGAATGGGTTGATCCTGCGCGCACTTTTCGGGATGGACGAACACATCGCCAACAATTTGAAAATAATCCTAACATAATCCCGCCACCTTTAATAATCCCGCACCCTCGAAGGGGGTTGAGAAATAATCCCACCGGTGGGATTAAAAGAGTATACGGTAATCAAATTTAAAAAAAATTGTTCAGGTACACAATGCACTGGGGGCACGCTGTCAGCAAAGATTTGATCAATTGGGTCCATTTGCCAATATTCATGATACCCCCGAATTTGCTGCACTTGGACTTCGAGAATGGCCATTTCACCGGTTCTATAATCAATTTGCCCAACGGGGAATTTGGCGTGTTTTGGAGCCAACGAATATGTGAGTGCCCGTCAGCCTTTATATTTGAAAGATAAAGTTAATTCATGCTTAATTAAATTGGTTGGCATGGATTAAAAAATCTGCTTAAATTGGGTGACATTTTTTCAAATTCAAAACATGTAAAAAACATTCGCTTAGTAGAAAATTTTCGTTAATTTTACATTTTTATATGAAATTTTAAGCGCCCCTTCAATAGAACTCAAATTGTGAAAAGCTCAGTTACTATCTAGAATAACAATCTTGACAATTTTCAAATGTTAAAAATGCACTTATTATTATTATTATATTTTAATTAATCTTTGAAATCTCCCAAAATTTCAGCTTATTTTCCCCGGGGCACAGTGACTGAATATCCATGGCGAGAGACGCAACAATATGTGATGACAAAAGTCTGAATATTTATTCATTTTATTTTTAATTTTTATTTTTTCTTAGGATTTAATTCGCCCGGACTGGACAACACATAAAATGATCATTGAAAAATTGCCAACTGTTGATCCTCCAATTGGAAATAATTTCCATGATCCAGTTGTGTTTCTTGGGCCAGGAGGTGCGTTTGTTTAGGAGATTTAAATTATTTATTTATAATTAAATTTATATACTATTCATTAAAACCCATTTAAATATATGTCTATGATCAAAGCATCATCGAAGCCGTCCGAATGATGGCTTGATTAGAGTTTTCAGCTTCTGGGAATTTTTAGTTATCGGACCAAAACTTCCGGTTATCCGAGCCGAAAAAATCACGATTCTATGGATTGGGATGAAACCGACAACCCTAGTCTTGATCCAAGATTCTTAATCGATGTTCTGATCAAATCGTTCCAAAAATTCGCTGTGCACAAAAAATTAAACTACAAATGATAAAAAACTGATCAATTTATTCAGGCTACTACTACATGACTGTTGGAAGTGAACGAACGGGTGGGTCGGCGGGCGTTGTGTTGTTGTACAAAAACAAGAACAAGCGCGCGGATCAGCTTGATCGCGATTGGGAATATCAGGTTAGGTAATTCAAAAACAGAGCAAAGCAAAACTGTTTTTTTACAATTAAATTTAATAACATTAAAATCAATGAATTTTAGGGAATTTTACATGAGGACAATCGGGATGAGCTGCGAATGTGCGAATGCCCTATGTTCATTGCCATGGGCGACCCGCTGAACGCGAACACGGAATGGGTGTTGTCATACGTGTCCGACAAAGGCTCATATTATCCCACAGTTGGCATGGACGCTGAAGGACGGTATGTGTGGTAAATGAATGGCATGACGAGTCCGGGGGGGGGGGGGAGGGGGAGAGGGCTGTCTGATCAAAATAAACACTTGACAAATTTTTCAAAATGATCAAAATGCTAAAACACAAAACATTTTAAACCCAATGTTTCAGAGCGCGAATGAATTCACTATTTGTTGGACATTTTGATGGAAGAAAGTTTGAGCACAGATTTGAGCAAAAGATGGACTTTGTCGGCGGCTCTTTTGCTTACCAAGTATTTTGGGACTGGAATAAAAATCAAATTTTTTTCAAATTTTAAATGTTTGGCATTCCGTCCTTAAGGGCTTCTACGACCAACAATCCGGCAGAGCGTACCTCATCGGTTGGATCTGCGACATTGGCTGGATCGGCGACACCACCGGTGACCCAAACTTTGACGGCAGGGGCGGCGTAACATCAAACACTTTGCCTAAGGAAATATATTTTTTTTAAAATTGGCTGTCAAATTTTCAATAAATATTTCAATTTATATTTAAAAATAATTTAAAATCAATTTTCTTAATTTATTAACAAAATATCAGTCATTTAAACTTAATGTGTGAGGCTTTGAAAATAGATATAATAAAATTAAAGAAAAATTCAATTATCATCTAATCAATATTATAATGTTTAATTAATTCGTTTTATTTGTAGGAATTTGTTCTATCAGAAAATGGACAATATTTGATGGTCAGACCATTGCCGGAGTTGGCTTCTCTCAGAGAAAAAAAGCCACACGTCATAACGTCGGTGTTTAGTCTTTAAATATTTTTTAGAATTAAATTAACCCTGACTTTTATTAAAATTTTATCGTTTGTTAACAATAAAAAAAATTTTATTATTAACAATTTAAATTACAGCCCAAGATTTCTGGTCCCAAAAAATCCCATTTCTTTGACTTATAATGAATGTAACTCTACTTCAAACATTAAAACATTTTAATTGAGTTCAGGAAAGGCCAAGAATTTCATTTGGAGAAGGGTCAGGCCGAACTCGTCTTTGAGTTCAGCTGGGACAACGGCCGAGAGGAGACGTTTGAGTTGCATCTGACGCCAACCCACACAAATGGCAAGAAATTGGAGTTGCGGATTGATAACAACGGCATCGAGCTAAAGAGGACATGGTCAGTTTTTTCTCGCACAATTTACAAAGAAAAACAAAACCCTTATCTTGGTCCGAAATAGATTTTTTTTCTTCAATATTCCGGTCACTAGAATGTTTTGGTCCGAAATAGATTTTTTTTTTCAATATTCCGGTCACTAGAATTCATTAACCCCCTGTCGATGTGTTCAGGGTGGCAAGCAACAAACGCATGGTGGTCTACAATGCCATGCCGACAAAAATACACATTTTCATCGATTTGGACACTGTTGAATATTTTGCGGACGATGGCCGATGGTCGGGAGCCATTCGCCTGCCGGAGGCAAGCCAAGAAAAACGAATTGGAACCGTAGAAGTAAGTTGGTTAAATTAAAATCTGATTAGCAGCTGGGTTTCAAACAGAATTTAATATTCGAGTTTAAAAAGGTTAAATTAAATCGATTTGCCTGTAAGGCATTGATTGATTAAGTCCTGATTAATGCTGATGGGTGTTCAGATTTTATCAACGTTGAGCATTTTAAAAAGCTGAATTAGATCAACAAACAATAACCTAAATGCAAGTAGGGTAATTGATCTTGTTCCTAGTGAAAACAACTAATCAAATTTATTTTGAATTTCAATAAGATTTGATTTAAAATTTTTGTCATTTTTAGCTGAAAAGCGCACCACGAATGCTCAAGGAATCCAGCATGTGGTATTTGAACACAAAGCACGCAAATCAACTATCCTACAGCAATCTGAAAATTGAAAGTCCATTAAAGGATTTGGACCAAATAAAAAAAACGATAATCAATAAAATTGTGAATTGATCAGTGATTTTGTTGTTAGTTAGGCTAGTGTGATCTGTTTAGATCATTCCTGTTGGTGTTTTATTCTTTCATAAATTTATTTTGATTATCCATGCAATTGATTGATAATAGGGTTGGACAAGAACGGGTATCTGGGCGGGTTAAGCATTCCCTAGTGGTGGTATCTTTTAGGAGAGAATTTTTTTTGTTGATAGTAGTGCTAGTTAAAATTTTGCTATTTTCCTATTAAAATTAAATAGAGAAATATGGATGGGCTCAGTAATTTATTTTTTATAATTAATTACCAAACAATTGGACTGCAAATAAGCGACTCGAAGTGTAATTTTATATAAGTATTTGCAATTTTGGATGAATTTTCTCAACAAAAAAATCCAGATCGCGGTCCCGGTTCAACATGCTAGTCTCGATCCCTATCCTGGCTTTTACGATCCCGGTTAATTCTGGTCCCGGATTTTACCAAAAATGCCGATCCCGGCTTACTCTAATTTAAAATCTTTTTGCTCATTATGAAGGCATGCATTTGTAATATTTTATGGTTTTATTTGTAAATTGATAAAGTTTGTTTAAATACAAAATTAAAATGTTTTAATTTTAGTATGAAATAACAAGAAAAACTTTTACGTATTTAAAAACCGTGAAAAGCTTTGCCATTTTCACATGAACATACATCCAATATTTCCAAAAAAAATTGAGAGATTTCATTTAAGTGCAATTGTATCAATATGTAATTAATTTTTTAAAAATTCTCACAATTTTTAAAGTATTTCTCACGAAAGAGAAACGTTTTAAAATGAATTCTTAGTTACTGGCAAGCTTATAATTTTTAGTCAAGGTAAGTGCAATTTTGATTAAAAGTTTAAATTTATGTTACATTTTTTCAAATCTTTATGTCTAATGTCCAAATTATTTTATCTCGACTTTTAATTTAGATTACTATTGAAATGCCATCTGCTGAAATCCCAGAAAATCTCGTGAGTGTGCAAATTTTTTATTTTGAAGTAATATTTATAATAAATACATTAAAATTTAAAAAGACTTTTATTTAAAAAAATAAATTTAAAGTTCTACAAAGAAACGCAACAACAAAATGGGGGCGGTCATTCAGCGGCATTAATTGTGACAGCCGTTTTGCTGAATTGTGTTGGAATTCCCGGCTTTCTGATGAATTTTTCGGTGATTTATGTGACGATTAAAAACAGGTTAAAAATTAATTTTAATAATATTTTATATAATTTTTCATTTACTCTAATTATACAGAACATTGCACAGTTCGGCATAATATTTAATATAATTTTTCATTTAAATCTGTTTATGCAGAACATTGCACGGTTCGGCTAACTTTCTGCTCGCGCTCAGCTCTTTGTTTGAGATGGGCCACCAGGCGGGCCATTTGGTGTTTCTGTGGTTGGCATTGTCCGGCCAAAATTTCATTTCATATGCCCTGTGCTTTCGCTTGATGGCACTTTCCGTCTTTTGTCTTGGCGGCATTTATACCGGCATATTTTGCACTGGAGTGGACCGCATTCTTTGCGTGTTGACACCCAAATTGTACGCTATTTTTTAAAGGAACAATTTTATTTACTAATTATTTTTTAGTCATTGTCGTCTAAATATGTCCATTTATTTGACTTTTCATTGCGCATTTTGTTTGGCATCGTGCATTTACCATACGCTGTCCTTGGGGCATTGTGCCGAACTTTACCCGTCTTATCCGGTCACCGGATACATTAACGATCTGTTCAGTTGGAATCTGTTCTACGCTGTTGCAACCCGCTTTTTTGCTAAACGTGGCCACCATTTTCTTGTATTTGATTGTCGGCATGTACATTTGGCGCCAACCAAGTATGAAACGATCAATTTACAAATTGGTTTTAGGATAAATTTTAATTAGAAAAAATGAGTAAAAATATATTGCAATTCTTATATGATGTGTATTCTTTTCATTTTTCTTCACCAGGGGTGAATATTTTTATCAATTCAAAGAAGTTTTAACTATTTTTAATTTTTGAAGCATCCTCCCAATTTCGCATCTTCCGCTCCTTGGCAGTGATCGTTGTGGCCAATATTGGAGGTTATGTTTTTGAATCCATCAACAGCATGTTCGTGCTTCAAAATTTGCATCTAAGCAACCAAATGTTTTGGTAAATATTTTAATGTTTAAATATAAATTTAGGCGATTTTTTTGCTACAGGTATATAACCTCATATGATGGCATCATTCTTAACATGAGTTCGGCTTGTAATGCAATTGTCTTGTTTTGTCTTAGGTATAAATAAGGGATAAACCCCGACACTTCGGGGCGGCAACTCGGTGGTCGGGGATGCCCTTAAAATGTCAAGGCGTAGGGGTCGAGGATTTACCCTAATTAGAACTATTATGAAAGCTTTGCTACCCGTTTTTTCCAATATTTTTTTTATTTTAAGAAATGTTATAAAAGTAAAATAATAATAATATTATCCATCTATTTACAAATTTAAATGACCTAAAAGTTAATAAATTAAAAAGCTATTGGGAATTTAGAAATTCGAATAATATTAATAGGTTACAAAGATTGGCCCGTTACGATAAATACATAGGAACTTTAAACTAAAGACGCAATTGGTTCTGACAAGTATGACCTGTTTCAATTTAGCAAGGACTACCGGGCCGCCTATCTGAAGGAATTTGGATTTTTGAGCCGAATATTTCACATCGGGAGCCAAAACTCTTCAATAGTTGCTGTTACATGAGCAGCTGTTGCAGTCAAACCGTCGCTATTTGTACGAACGGGACCCGTTTTAGCGTCAACGGGTTGACGAAATTTGATGAAGCCGAAACAAAAAATGAAATTAGCTTCATTATCATTATTTTTCTGTTTAAACACTAAAATTATGTTGCGAGCGATCCATAAAATGGTTTTTTGTTTAACATCAAAATTTTGACCGATTTATTGATAATGTTGGTGTCCGGACTTTTCGACAGCGGTACTTTTGACAGTACAGCACCAATTTTAATTAAATTAAGTTAATTGAAATTTTCAATAAAAAAATTTATATGTATGTCGATATTCAAAATATAGTTTTACCAACGTTATTCCAATTCCAATATATGTTCTTGTGTGATTGAGTTTTTATTAATGAAAAAATATGTTTGTTTGTTGTCTACAACTTTTGACAGAAAAGTTAGTGTATGCCACACTAATCAGAGCTACTCCGGGAGCCATATGTCTACTAAAAATTAATTTTCACGAAAATCAATTTTCGGGACGACCAATTTTTTCGAATTTTTGCCAGAAAGCAAAATTATTTTTCAATTTTAATCTTTAAATGTATTAAATTTATTCTATGAATTTATAAAATTGTCAAAGAGTTGAATTCAATTATCGTAAAAATGGCAGCTAATTTTGTTCTGCATTCTTTTCTGCGTCTGCACTAAATTTCCTAAATTGTTTTTTTGTTTGTTTTTTATTTTTCAGATATATACGAATGATAATGTCATTTTTGTTCCATTTGTATATTGGACGGACATTGGGTAACATTTAATCCTTAACTTTGATGCCTTTTCATGACGACGAATTTTAATTAAATTCAGTCCCAGAAATACATTCAATTATTGCTTATGTAAATGGAATGGGCGTCCCGAAATGAATTTAAATATTTTCCCTCAAGGCATTTTTGGCCACCAAAATTAATTAGGATTTTAAATGCTGGTAAATCCTATCCTGGTCCTTTCCTAAAATCCTGATCCTGCCTGATTCGGAATTTTTCAAAAACACAGGCTCTATTAAATGTTCTATAATTCTTTGCTTTTTTAATTTCAATTTTGTTGAATTATAGTGTTTTTTGTAATTTTTAGCTGATCCTTTAAAATAAGGTTCCTCCCTGACCCCTCGGGGGCGGGAAAGTTGGGGCCGGGGTTGGCAGTGTCGGGGTCGGGGACGACAATCGGGGGTCGAGGTCGGGGATCGGAGTTCGGGGTTGAAGAAAATTTTGTTCATATAAATTTTTTTTCAAAATTTTTGCAATGTCTTGACTTGGCAATCATAAAATATATAATTTTGTTTTTAAATCCATTTAACATCCTCAAATATCTCATAAGTGAAGACGATTTTGTAATTTGAGAAAACAAATTATTTGTGGATTTCTCATCATGTTTGACTTAGCCCCACAACACAGAATCGCAAAAGAAAAACTCCAGCGATTTTTCGAAAAAAAAATTTGAGAAGAGGGGGGTTGGCGCAAGAAAATTAGAAATTTGTTGTTTTGTTGGGATTTGCAATCAAAAAGTTAAAAAAATGTCGGTGTTTTTGTTTGTTAAGAAAAATTGGTTCAAAATTAATTATGACACTAAAATACCTTTGATCATTCAACTTTGAACATACTGTAATAAATACATTTTTTAAATAGTCGCTCAATTTTGCTGGCCAAAAAAATGAAAATTTTATAAGTGTTGTGATCAAAAATATTTTTAAAAATAGAAACAATTTAAAAAATTTTTAGAAATTGTTTACTCCGCCATTGGATGTTCATATTAAGTGTTAAAAATTAATTTCCGCATAACCCCCGCCCAAGGCGTTTTAACCGTCCACGGCCACCCCCAAGAATCATATTTACTATAGTTCAAAATGTTCTCGACGTTCTTCAACCCCTAAAAATGGATTTTGCCCATCCCGTACGGGGATCCCCATTCCCCGGTTTGCTCATCCCCGAAACGGGGATCCCCGTTTTGTCGTCCCCGGTATCCCCGTTCCCCGGATTGACCGAGGATCCACCCTCCCCCGGCTGTGATCCTAATTCAAATCAATTAGTGATTAGATCCCTTTCAAAAAAGCTATAATCGAAATTACCACAAACACATAGTTTTTGCACTTTTCAAACCATATCTTTTTAAAGGTTTATATTATCGTTTAGTTCCTGCTAGATAATAGTAAACATATAGAGCATTCGATTGTTACCCAATTTATTTAGTTTAGTTGGTTCCATGAAGAGTTATGACACTTTAAAGGTCCCTGGGGCCGAAACGACCCGCTCCGGACGACATCCCTGATAAGAGGGAGGTAATGAACGATTTTAATTTTGACTTTATAAAAAAGAGCAATTTTTTGTTTAATGCTTTTGATAGAATAAAATCTGCAAACGACACGTAATTTAGACAGAAAATTCGGGGCTAAACTATACGGATGCATTATGGCGCCAAGGCCACTAAAGGGCAATGCCAACATGCAAAAAGCCATGGTTTTCATAAGGAATTCTTGTGTATAAAATATTGAATAAAATATTTAATATACGTGTTGTATAGCAAATATTAAAATTTATTGATGCTTCTTTCTGTTGCACATATTTATAATTAATTGGCCAAGCGGATGGACAAAGCCACCAACGACGAAGCCAACATTCACAAAAATTCGTGCTTTTCATAAGGAATTCTTGTCTATATAAAAAGTTAAATAAAAAAATTATACCAAGTAGAAAATATTGAACATTTTATGGATGAATCCATTGGGCCACAGTTTAGTTCATTATATAAAATTCTCTCGTTTCAATTTAATTTAAAATTATTCTACTAACTTTTTATCTCTTCGGGTTAGTAATAGAGTGGCTCACTTCCTCAAAAAATTCAAAAAAATTTCCCGGCAGCGCCTTTCAGCGCCGCCGAGCCCCTACCATTTTCTTAAAATACCGTATTTCCTCTATTAGAGCTCCCCCCCTCTAATAGAGCCCCCCTTTTTGGGGGGGTTGAAAAATAGAGCCCCCCCCCCCTCTATTAGAGCCCCCCCCCCTCTATTAGAGCCCCCCCCCCTCTATTAGAGCCCCCCTTTTTGGGGGGGTTGAAAAATAGAGCCCCCCCCCCCCTCTATTAGAGCCCCCCCCCCTCTATTAGAGCCCCCCCCCCCCCCTCTAATAGAGCCCCTCTTTTGGGGGGGGGGTTGAAAAATAGAGCCCCCCCCCCCCTCTATTAGAGCCCCCCCCCCTCTAATAGAGCCCCCCTTTTTGGGGGGGGTTGAAAAATAGAGCCCCCCCCCCTCTATTAGAGCCCCCCCCCTCTAATAGAGCCCCCCTTTTTGGGGGGGTTGAAAAATAGAGCCCCCCCCTCTATTAGAGCCCCCCCCCCCCTCTATTAGAGCCCCCCCCCCCCTCTATTAGAGCCCCCCCCCCCCCTCTATTAGAGCCCCCCCCCCCCTCTATTAGAGCCCCCCCCCCCTCTATTAGAGCCCCCCTTTTTGGGGGGGTTGAAAAATAGAGCCCCCCCCCCTCTATTAGAGCCCCCCCCCTCTATTAGAGCCCCCCCCCCTCTATTAGAGCCCCCCCCCCCTCTATTAGAGCCCCCCTTTTTGGGGGGGTTGAAAAATAGAGCCCCCCCCCCCTCTATTAGAGCCCCCCCCCCTCTATTAGAGCCCCCCCCCCCCTAATAGAGCCCCCCCCCCCGATTTTTGAATTTTTTTTTTTGCAAAATTAGCCATACTTTTTGGATTTTTCAAACCTTTGAAAAATAACTCAAGCGTAAAAATTCTCTTTATTTTTCTCCATTTTTTTCTCCAAGTTTATATATAAGCCATTGGCCAACTTTAAGCAAAGATATGAATTTAAATTTAGTGAATTCATGAAAAGAACGAAAATTCAAAAAAGTTCTAAATTGTCATTCTGGCTTTTCATAAGAGTTTTTATGAGTCTTCCTCCACATTTGGCGTTCATTAAAAAAGCATTATTTCTAACATTACTTGTTTTTAATTGTATTTTTTGCTTTTAAAATGATTTTGAGGCCATAATTGATTTTTGGAAAATTTGAATTTTCGAAAAAATGTTCGTATTCCGGTCTGGGGTTCGAAATCGGGTAAAATAAGGGTCAGATTCGAATTTATTTTTGGAATCAAAATTAAAATTTCTAATAATAAAAGCATCATAACTTTTAAACTTTTTGAAAATGTTCATTTTAAAAATAGATATTAATTTTCTGTGGAAATTAATTTGACAAAAAATTGATGCTAATTTAAAATGTTTTAAAATGGTCATCTCAATTGCATCGTAATTTTTAACGACTATATTTATTAGCATATGCAAAACATACCTAATCCCATTCTTTGAAATTGAATAAAAAATTAAAGACGAATTAAGCAAAAAATAAATGTAAGTTTTAATTCAAGATAAAAGCGGCATTCGCCTTAAACTGAGTTATGCATTTTTTTTAAATTCATCCGATTTTGCTGAGCAAAAATGGGAATTTTCAAAAAATTGTTGAAGACTTCAATAAATTTCTAATTCTTACCAAGGATTTGCCAGAAAAATGGGTGCATTTTCTTAAGCAATTTTTTTTTAAATTTTGATTTTCAGTAAATTTTTAGAATTCTTAAAATTTTTGAGTTAAAAAATTGCGTAGAATATCGGGACTTTTGCCGATTTTCGAATTTTTCAAAAATACAAGTTTTTTGAGAATTCTGCTTTACTGCTACTTCTCTCGTTTCATTTAATTTAAAATTTATTCTACTAACTTTTTTATCTCTTTGGGTTAGTAATAGGGTGGTTCTTCAAAAAATTCAAAAAAATTTCCCGACAGCGCCTTTCGGCGCCGCTGAGCCGCTCCCATTCCTAAAAAACCTTTTTAAATGTTTGGTAAAATTGTTTTTACCTTCGTTAATTTTAAGAGGCCGGTCGGTACGTATTTAGGGGTTTGCCTTAGGGGGGAGAGGATTTTTAGGAGGTGTGATTTTTAGTTTTTTTAAAGTGAAAGATTTAGATCAGTTTTACCATGGCATATCTGTTATATGTTTTCATTTATTTTTGCTTAACAAATGAATTATTGTCGTCACCCATTGATATTTTTGCTGAATTGTGGGAGAACAGTTTGCAAACGAAAGATGTGTCAACAAACGATCAAAAAGTATGTCATTGAAGAGAAATGACGATTTGTTCCCTACCGATCCGTTCTCTTCAGCCCCTTTTGTTGAAGGGAACGAGTTGGGGCAGGTCACAGATCGGGCGGGTGCCGTTCTTTTTTAATTATTCTTAATTTTCCAAAGAATTCAAAATTGGGTTCAAACGCATCACACAATTTGATAGCATCTCTGAATTCGTTTTCACAATTTATTGGTAGATTTGGTATCTTTTATAATGGAACAATCGGGCAAAAGTGAACAAATCGGGGACAAAGGAACGAATGGGGTGAACAAATCGGGTGCCGTTCATGAAATTATGCTATTTACTTTAATTTAAGGTTGAACCTCATGAAGAACAATCATTTGGAGGACGAAAACAAGCATCGGGGTTTAGAGTACTAAGAATTAAAGAGGAACCTCATGAAGAAACCACTGATTACGGTAGAGAATATTATGGAACAGTTCAAGTAAAACAAGAAACAGATGATGGAGCAGTTCAAGTAAAACAAGAAACAGATTATGGAACAATTCAAGTAAAACAAGAAACAGATGATGGAGCAGTTCAAGTGAAACATCAGCCACAGCTTGATACAGTTCAAATTCAAGAAGAATATTTGTTCAGCGACGAATATTCATATTCCAGTCCTGGCGGTTCCGATTATGAAAAAAGCAACGATTTTGAAGAAAGTGATTCTTTATCAAATGAAGAGCAGCAAAAATCTGAAAAGAAAATAATAAAAAGTGCGTCATTTTTGTTTACATATTTTATAATTTTGCAACAAATTAAAACAAATTTATTTTTATATACAGAAATTACATCTGACAACAAAAAGAAAAAAATTTTGAAACAATTTTTGGCAAAAAAGGAACGCTTAGCAATTGAATTTGGCAGTACACCAAAAAGCAAATTGGAAGAGATTGCTAGGGAATTGGGTACTTGCTTCAGAACAATCAGAAAATGGAGATTTAAATTTGGAATGGGTGAGTTTAATTAACTTTTTTCGTCGGTTTGAGTAAATTAAATTTATCATATGAACTTAAAGTATTTTCATTTTATTTTAATGTTTCTTAAATTTCGATATAAATAAAAAATGTAAAATTAATATTATTAAGGCTATGAAAAGTCCAAACATCAATCAAAAGGGCTGTCTGATGATCAGCGCAAAAAAATTATAAAAAAATTTGACAAAATGAAAGAAAAACGCATTAGAAAAAATAAATTTGCAAAACGAACAGAAATTGAAGAAGAAATTGCTCGTGAATTTGGCGTAAGTAAACTAACAATTAATACTTGGAAGGTAAAATTTGGCAAAAATTGTAAGTAAATAATCTTTTTTGATTCTTATTAAAATTAAAAAATTAAATAAGAATTCAAAACAACTTATTCAGCAACAAGAAAAGCTTAAGAGTCTTAAGCAATTGATCAACAAATTACTTAATTTATTATTTATCAAATATTAAAAATCAAACTGTTTTCCAACTTTATAATTAATGTTAAATTGTATTAAAAGATAAATTTGAGTAAATTAAAAAGATAAAAACTCATTTCCATAATAAAACTTATATAAAATATTTTCGCCCATTAAACTAAGGTAATTTTTACCAATTAGAATAAAAAATTATTTTTAAGACTTCAAACAATATTCACGAGAAGAAAAGCTTGAAATTCTTAAGAAATTCGAAAAAGTCAAAAACGAAAATAAAGGCAAAACGACAGAAGGTTCAAGTTATGACAAAGAAAGTAAAATAGCAAAAGAATTAGGTGTTAGTCGGTCAGCAATATGGCAATGGAAAAAAGATTTTGGAATATCAAGTAATAACAAATTAAATATTTATATTTTAGATTTAATTTTTAAAATTTAGAATTGCATTGTTTTACCGAATTAGAACGATTAAAGTTAATTAAAAAATATTTCAAAATGATAAAACAGAATCCGCACCTTTCTCGAAAGGATATTGCAGCAAAACTAAACATTTCTAGACAAACTATCAGTCGATGGATTAGTGAACTTAAAAACAAAAGTAATTAAAAAACAATTAAAAAATTCATCTTTATGACTACTTCAACCAATGTTTAAAATTATATTTCGTAAAAATTAGGTCCATAATAGTCTTTGTTTTCGAATATCAAATTTATCGATCTCTATTTAAATGATTTAGTTTCCGAAAACAATACTGCCTCCGATTCAACTGATGAAGATGTTCTGACGTTTGTGTAATTTTTATTAAGCAAATTTAAAATATTAAATTTTTAGACATCCCCAAACTTTTATTGACGAAAATGCATGGGCATGGAACCGTTGCACAAAAAGAAGCTGAAATGTTTTGAAAATAAATAAATGATTAAAATGACTTTCTTATATAAATTGTTGCTTAGTGCATATTTCCAGATAAAAATTTTCTAAGTAATTTAAATTGATTTAAACTGGTGATTCGTCGGATGATCAGCCGTACAGTGATGAACATGTCGAATTAAACGATTTTCGATCAATGTTCAGATTCATCAAATTGATCCTGTTCGAACCAAACTTTTCTAATCGATATTTGATCAATTTGGGCAGTTTGGAACCCCAAGGGCTTTGGTTAAATCGGAGGATTTTTATGAATGAAGGCAATTATCACGCCTTTTTATACGCTAGCGTAGACAAAAATCGACGTAATCAAAATTCTTTGGAAGAAGTAAAGCAACAATTTTTGTGACATGCGCCGCTCATAAAAATAAATGAAGAAAATGGTGGATCAAATTCACAGCAAACAGAGGCAAAACAGGCTTATAAACCAAGGGGTCCCATGTGTTCTTTTTTTATGATTTGTCCTTAATTGGGGTAACAAAGTCCTTTTGCGTCCTTTATTTGGTGAAGAAATGTCGTTTAAATTTTGAATTAATCTTTAGATAGAGATGGTCAAATTAGTTACTTTTTAAGCATTTTTCTCATTTTTTAAATTTTTTGGATTCAAAATGTAAAAATTACCACCATTTTTAAATTTGGATTGCAAATCTCTTAGCAAAAACAAAACAATTTGTAAAAAAAAATTCCTATTCCCTTGATCCCTGATTCACCCTAGCGGAATTGCATTTTGAATGGCACGAGATACACAAACTGCTGCTCGAAAAAGCAAATTTGTTGGATTTCAAGCAAAAAACATGTGCATTCATGAATAAATTGTTTAAAAAGTGTGTCCTTTTATTTGAGCAGCAAAATCTTTTTTTTAATACATAAAATTTGGGTAATTGAACTGCTCATTTATCATCAATACGACGAGGTACAAACATATTTCCCCGTTTATTCGTTTTCGATTTGTCGTGATTTTTTTTTTGAATAAATTTTAGAGCAAATATTCGCTGGACTCACTCATTGCCAGCAAAGGAAAAAGAGACGAAGCTTCTGCCGATGAAACTGAACGAATTTGCACAATTTGTTTAGAGCCATTAATTGAAGGACAAATCATCATTAAAATGCACACAGAAAATGGTGGCAATTTCGTGGTACAAAAGAATTTATACAACGCAAAACAAAAAAAAATTAAAAATTTTAGCATATGTTTCATAGAAACTGCATTAAAGAATGGTTTGTATTGATCTAATTGAAGTTTATTTGAGGTCCGTCCCAGACTCCAATTATTAATCAACCATATTAATGCTTTTGTTTGGGGCGGTATCTCAAAGCGCAAATTTGAATGCTTTGCTGATCACTAGAGACGAGATTTTCAAGTTTTAACATGTTTTTTTTGCGAATAGGGAATCACGAGAGAAGCCCAGAAATAGCATTCATTTTGAAAAATTTTAGAATTAGAGCGACTTTTTAGTCCATATAAATCAATATTTTGGCTTTTTTGAGAATAAATCAATATTTCGACATTTTTCCGTAATAAATCCATATTTTAGGCATTTTTCTTGATAAAAATACAATATTTTAGGCATTTTTCGAAAATTTTTGAAGAAATTAAATATTTTAGGCACTTTTTCCGAAAATTTGTTAAGAAAAATGCAATAAAAATGAAAAATGTACCCTCAAAATCAAAAAATTTTTCAAACCAAAAATGCACCCCTAAAAAATGACTTTTTTTTCTGACCAAAAATCCGCCCCCCAAAGATCGATCGACATTTTTCTTAAAATTTTTTTATTTGTTATTTTTTATAAACTTTTCAAAAACTTGAAAAAATAATACATTTACAAGTGTAAGAAGAAAATTAATAAAGATTGACAAAATTTCAAGGTTTTACGACAAATTTGACTGCATTTGGTCAGTTTTTGCACATTTTTTAATCAATATTTTGGCACTTTTTGGGGTTTTTGGTCAATATTTAAAGTCAATATTTCGCGTTTTTTAGTCAATATAAGTCTCGTCTCTACTGATCATTTTTTGATTAAATAAATTCCTTTTTACCGAAAAGTTGATTTTGAGTGATTTTAGGTATGGAATTGTGAACTCAACCATTTTTTTATGTTCGATCGTCGGGCACAACTTCACTGTCCATTATGCAACGTGGCACTAAACGTCGAAATGGTAAGTATTAATGAAAGCAAAAAGATTCATTTTACTTACATTTTTGCCTTTACATTATGTGATTTTATGCTCCCATTTTGAAACAGTAAAACTTCCGCCAAAATTTGAAAGTGCCGCGGATTCGTTTTCAAATTTGTACATCAATTCGATGCGCCAATTATTCCAAATTGCAAACGGGCACGAAAATGCCGACAATTTTAAACAGAGACAAGCGAAAAAAACCATCCAATATATCTTATCATGGCAGAGAAAAAGAGAAAAAAAATTAAAAAAGTTGCTGAGAGAAATAGAATTCCAAAAAATCCGCAAATATATTTTATGAAGTAGGTTTAGACATCATAACTTTATTCAAACTGCATTCAACCTTATACCAATGGAAAGCTTTGTAAAACTACTCAAAGCAGTAAATTAAGTTTAAAAAAGTTATGATCAGAAAAGCACAAAAAAGCCCGATTTTTGGCAACTTATCAAACCACTCGACTTTGCTGTAATGTTTTCTCTATTCATTTAAAGCTTTCCTTTGGTATAAGGCTTAAGTGATTTAGTGCAGTTGAGATGGACCAATCGACAAAGCCCAGCATTATTATAAAATTCAAGATCAAATTATGCCGATTTATTTGAAAGTATCTTAAACTATTAAGTATTTTAAAAATTAATATGCAAATTTACTTTCATTTAGAACTCTGAAAAATATTTTTTTTAAATGGAAACAATTTAAAAAATTTTTAGAAATTGTTTACTCCACCATTGGATGTTCATTTAAGTGTTAAAAATTCATTTCCGTAATCGTTTCGCCATACATTTTGTGCGTGGAAATTACAAACAATTATAAATTGACGGTAGATAAACATTTCGTTTTAGAGTTATATACAGTAACTTTGCACTTTTCATTTGTGCGTGCCGCCAATTTAAAATTTGATTGACAATTAAAATGACAATAAATCGTTTTGCAATGAAATGAAATGGAATGTAATTAGTAAGTAGTTTTAATGTTGATGGGAGAAGCTCAAAATTAAGCTGGACTTTGTTGAAGGGAACTGGTGTGTAATTGATGGTTAACTTTCATGGCCCAATGATTATTGTTTCGGGGCCCTTCCTGGGCATCGACACGAATGTTTTGAACATTGTTTATGCGAATGCCAAAATCTTTCAGCAGCTGTTGGCGAAAAGTGCCGCTGGCCCACAACAGAAAACAGCTGGAGAGCACTACAGTACCTGTTGGTAATTAGAGAGGCATTGAAAAGATCAGATCTTGGTTCCTGTTACCAGTGTCCATAACAACTGGATAGTAAACCAACAACATAGCTCTGGTTTTTGGGTCATCGAGATTAGTAGTCATGGTAATCTGTTGTAATTATTTTCATTAAATTAGCAATCTTAGGCTATTTTTATTCATGTTAACCGAGACAAACAAAGTTTTGCATTTATTATAATATTAACAATTTTATTTACCAAAAACAGGCTTGCGATTAGCATGTGACCGAAAAATGTTGCCAATGCATAAATCAACAATTTCTTCTCAATTTGAACACCGTTGTTGTTGCTGCCGTTTGTGCCAACATTCTTCATATGTAATTTGTATGCCACGAAAGTGCAAATGTTTATCAAAACGCATATAATCATAAAAATGGCAGCGAAGACGGTATCAATATAAATAATATAGTTGCTGTACGGTGTCTTAATAAAAGTTTTTAAATGAACAATTGGTTTAAGCAATATTCAAATTAACTTTAATTAATTAAAACTAACCTCTCCAGCTTCAGACATGATGAAATTGCGGTCGGTGGTTGAATTTGGATTGTTCAATTTAATAATTCCATCCAATTTCAACAACGGCCAACACGTGAGTATTGGCACACACAAAACAAAAATTGTTAAAAGCGGAAGCAATTTACGCCACAACTTAAAAAATATGTATACTTCTAATTAGGGTTGGCACCCCGACCCCGTCCCCGACCCCGACCCCGCAAATTTAGGCCATTTTTCGGGGTTTTCCCCGACCCCGACCCCGACACCTCCAACCCCGCAAACCCCGATCCCCGAACCCTAACCCCGAGTCGGGGTCGGGGTTAGCATACACCCCTAAAGATGGCATCATCGAGTGACAAAAGTAATTTTTCCGAGGGCTTGGCTGTAGTCTTGCGTACTTTTTGACAAAAAATTTATTGACTTTAACAAAAATGGATGGATTTAAAATTGGTGGCTTAGTGGTATGTCTGTCCGGAGAGTAAAGTGTTCGTTTGGTTCGATCCCGCTTGAATGCAAGCACTTATTTATGTTTATTTGGCCTTATTCTCTCCCAAATAATGGAACTTTTTTAATAAATTTTCAAATATTTTTTAATTAAAATGTGTGCAAAAGATGAATTTTTGAATAATTCATCACTAGGGATGGGATTTTTAAGTTTTTGCTTATTTTTTTTTGCAGCTTCGTTTTGGCAAGTTATGCACGAAAAACATGTTTTTAGTCGGAGATTTGCCGTTTTAACGAGGCTATTCATATCTAGAAAACCCTATTTTGGGGTTTCGCGTCTAAAATAGGCTCTCGAGAGTATTTTAAGATTTTTCGAGACCTATTTTGGCATTTTTAGCGTTTTGAACTTTTGTGCCTATTTCAAGCTTTTTTTCAAAAAATTTCTTTAAAAAAATGAAATAAATTCGAATTTTTCTTGCCAAGACCACTAATTTTTTTTGAAAAATTTTCATTTCGATTTTTTTTTGTCAGGATCTTTCATAGAATTTTGTGCTTTTTTAGACGCTTATTTTGCAGGTTTCTTGCCTAAAAGTACATTACTAAAAAATTTCAAAAAATCACCGCATTTTTTAAATTTTGTTTGCAAATCCCTTAACAAATTAATCAAAAATTCAAAATTTTTCTCGGCGGCGCCATCGGCACCGCCGACGCCCCCCCCCCCCTACCCAAAACCTTTAAGCCTAAGAAGGTGCACTGAAGCAAAAAATGACGATTTATCAAACAATATTTTATTAAAATAAATTTTTAATAAAATAATTTTTTTTAGTCACATAAAAAAAATTTCGATTTCGACTTTCTTTTTAGTTTCGATACCAAAATAAGAACAAATTTAAAAAATTATCGGCTCTAAGTCAATAAATTTTGGAAATTATTCAAGAAAACAAAAATTTGACCTCTAAAATTTTGAAGAAAAATTTTAAAAAACCCCGCAACCCCGACCCCGACCCCGACCGATTTGGGTAACCCCGACCCCGACCCCGACAGTCCCGCCCCCGCAAAACCCCGACCCCGCAATTCTCATCCCCGCACGCGGGGTGCCAACCCTACTTCTAATTATTTAATAAATTAAAAATAACTACTTTTTGAACAAAAATTATATTATTCAGTAAGACCCTAAAAAATTCAGGCAAAGCTAATTAAGTGTAAAACAGGTTTTGGAGAAGCGTGAAAACATTTTCAACAATGGTTAAGGAGCTTTTGGCGCCCAATCTGAGTGTTAAAATGGATTTAGGTAGGTAATTTATAAAATTGGCATCCGGTGCCCAATTGACCGGTGCCCAATTGACCGGTGCCAAAATGACTTCGTGCTCAAACAAAACGGTGACCACATTTTAATATTGTAAAACACTACCTTCTCATGTTTCATTGGCATTATGATTGCGGTCAATCGATTGAACAATATAAAAATAGTGACTAAATTATTCGCTTGAAAAGTGTGCCCGGTAAAGAATAATGAAATTGCGTAAAACCAAGTTGGCAACTGCGAGTAAATGGGATACAACAAGGAGCCGATTATGGAGGGTAATCGATTGCAGTAGAACGAGGCCAATAGGTACACCAAATCCTGAAACATTTTTTTAGCTAAAAATGCTTGTTTTTAATTATGTCATCAAGACCTTTTAAAATATATAATCCGAATTCGGTCCCCCCCCCCCCCAATTTTAATTTATTACCGGAATTGCCCGCATAACAAAAAGGGCATAGAATGAGTTGTGGAACTTTTTGTGCCGAACGATTGTGACAATTTCGGCAATATAAAGTGCCATTGACGGGATGCTTATACAAATGGATAAGTAGATGATTGGAATTTTAACTGAGATTGACCAATCGACAAAGCCCATATTATTATAAAATTCAATATCAAATTATGCCGATTTATTTAAAAGTATCTTAAACTATTAAGTATTTTTAAAATTAATATGCAAATTTTTTTTTTTTTAGAATTCTGGCTTATACTTTTAGGAAACACAATGACAGAAATCTCACATTTATTCGCTCAACATTCGTTCTAAACTAATGAGCAATTAGTAATAAACCGTACATTTCTAATTAATTACTCATTGCAACACGGCATTTACAAACAATTATAAATGGACGGAAGTAATTAAATAGTAAAAATTTCAAATTCAAAAAGTGATTGCCACCGTTAATACTTGTGGCCAATATCTTTAGCAAACACAATGCTGGGTAACATTTAATCCTTAACTTTGATGCTTTTCATGACGACGAATTTTAATTAAATTAAGTCCCAGAAATACATTAATTATTGCTTGAGTAAATAGAATGGGCGTTTCAAAATAAATTAAATATTTTCCCTCAAGGCATTTTTGGGCACCAAAATTAATCAAGATTTTAAATCCTGGTAAATCCTATCCTGGTCCTTTTCCAAATTCCTGACCCGGCCTGATTTTTTGTTGAATTATAGTGTTTTTTTTGTAATTTTTAGCTGATCCTTTAAAATAGGGTTCCTCCCTGACCCCTCGAGGGCGGAAAAGTTGGGGTCGGGGTTGGCAATGTCGGGGTCGGGGACGACAAATTTTTCGAGGTAGGGCTCGGGGGTGAAGAAAATTTTGCTCATATAATTTTTTTTCAAATCAATTTATCATGCTCAAATATCTCATGATTTTTCGTGGGTTCCTTACCATGAGAGAAACCCAAAAATAGTATTTGTTTTGTAAAATTTTTAAATTAGGGCTACTTTTTAGCACATAAGAAAACATATTTTGGGGGTATTTATAGCGCATATTTAAATCTTTAATCGATTTGCCTGTAAGGCATTGATTGTGTTCCTAGTAAAAAAATAATAATTGATCAGAGTCTAACTGATTAGCAGCTGATTTCCAAACAGAATTTAATATTCGAGTTTAAAAAGTAAATTAAATCGATTATTGATCAAGTCCTGATCAATGCTGATGGGTGTTCGGATTTTGTCAACGTTGAGCATTTAAAAAAAGCTGAATTAGATCAACAAACAATATCCTACATATAATAGGGTAATTGATCTTGTTCCTAGTGAAAACAACTAATCAAATTTATTTTGAATTTCAATAAGATTTGATTTAAAATTTTTGTCATTTTTAGCTGAAAAGCGCACCACGAATGCTCAAGGAATCCAGCATGTGGTATTTGAACACAAAGCACGCAAATCAACTATCCTACAGCAATCTGAAAATTGAAAGTCCAATAAAGGATTTGAACCAAATAAAAAACGATAATCAATAAAATTGTGAATGTTGATCAGTGATTTTGTTGTTAGATAGGCTAGTGTGATCTGTTTATATCATTTCCTGTTGGTGGTTATTTTTTCATAAATTTATTTTGATTATCCATGCAATTGGTTGATAATAGGGTTGGGAAAGAACGGGTATCCTGGGCTAAGCACCCCTTAATGGTTGTATCTTAAAGTAGGAAATTTTTTTTTTGTTTGCCATCAGGAAATTTTTTGGATTTTGCCAAATTTTTCTGTTACCGTGCGGCGTTGAGATAATAATATCCCGCTGTTCTACCAACTCTTCGTTAGAATCTTCGTCAGTCTTTTTTTTATTAGCAAACGCTAAATTTTAACGTAAATCGTAATGGCGAAAATTAGAAATTTAGGTATTTAAATAATATTAAAAGTTCACGGTTTGGAGGGGGCTACAATTAGAGGGTGTCAACATGTCTGCCTGCAATTCTAAAATGTTTTTTTTTTGGTTTGAGCGTTGTTTTTTACGTTTTTTTATATGTCACAAATTCGCAAAGGTTTGTCAACGGCAAAAGCTGCTTTTTGGGGTGTTCGGCATCTTTATTAAAAATGGAAGCATTTTATTATGATTTTTTTTTGAGTCAAATTAAGAAACTGTCGGCAGTTGTTGGACGGAACCAAGGTGACGATCGGCAAACCCAAAAAGCAGGATTTGCAGTTGAAAAAGTAGAATAAAAAACAATAAAAATTTAACGATACAATATTGAGTTATGTCTTCTTAAAATCTAAAGATTTGCTTCAATATTTTTTCAAATTGAATGAATTAAATTTGCTCACAATTCTCGAAAACAAAAAAATAAAGAAAAAATGATGCCAAAATAATTTGTCTAAATATGAGGAAGAATAAATAAATTTTAGAAATTCCTCCTGCATCATATACGGCCGTTTTGTGTTGAATTTATTATTCGGATTCTTCTGTCACAAAAGTTTGAAGCAATTAACTAAAATAATCCAATTGAATCTTGCAATTGTAAGTTTTAATTTTCTTATGACTGTTTTTGTTAGATTCTAATTATTGTGCTTTTATTTTTAATTATACAAGGCTTCTGTTCACTAACATTAATCAATCTGCCTATGCTTATAAAAACAGAGTTCGAAGTTAAAAATAAATTTTGCATTAAAGCATAAAACGTTACTGGCTTCCCAAAAAAGCAATTTAAAATCCCCAATATTTTATTAAAGAAACTTAAATAAATAGGGATCAAAATTTCCAAAAAAAAAAGGTATAAATTTATTAAACTCGAAGCCGAGAAAAATCCATTAAAAGATTTTTGAATTAAAAAATTACCTATGCGCATTAAGCCATTTACAAAAGCTTTACGATAATACTGTATTATACAGATTGACACAATTGGATTCAAAGCAGCCGGTAAGAACATCGGAATACTCGAAAGCATGTTGTAATACTGAAGCCAATTCCATTTGCTGACATCAATTTGGAATAACAAAATGCCAAGTAAAAACAAAATTGACAAGTATATAAAGAAGGGCATCGATGCCTTAAATTGTTTGAATTTTGTTAAAACAAAAACCGAAATTTGAGATTAGAAAATTGGTTTTTTTGAAAATGACAAAAAATGTTGGCATGCCCAAAAACTCCCATAGAATTTTTATTAGAAATTTTTCATGAAACATTCTTATTTCAAATATATTTAGAACTAACCTGAATGATAAGATTTCGCGAAATTTGCTTATTCATTTCAACAATTTTAACGGTTTGCGCTGAGGACGCCCTAAATATTTGTTTTAAAATTAAATTTTAACGTAAATAATACCCCAATTTTAAACGCTCATTCAACAGTTTGGCCATGAGAAATGCCAATGTGATCATAATTATGTACGCAATTGTACAAGCAATAATGATGTAATAAAATCCCATTGGCTGTCTCCAATCCTTAAATGCAATTAATTTATATTAAATATATTTATTACTAAATTAATTATAATAATAATTTTATTTTCACATTAAACGAATGCCCGGTCAGTTCAATATGATCAGTGATATTTAACGCAAGAATGTCGGCTACTGATTGATCTTCCAAATATAAGTGGTCCTTTGGTGGATAATAGCAAATGAATAAATCCACACAATATACAAATGGAATGACAAGCATTGTTCCGTACAGAATAAAGTATTTAAAGGCCGATAATTTTTTGTCCCTAAATATTATATATTATTATTATTTGTAGATTTCAATATCACTGATATCTTTTTTCTTTTTAATTGATGATAATTATTAAAAAATTTCTATTTTAATAAAATTTTTAAGCTTTTCAACCAGTTCAGCAATAGGTAGCGATAAATAAATTGTGCCACATATCCAAACAGTGAGACATAAACAAGAAAAATCCAGAAAACCCAAGCCAACAGATTCCAGCCTCGATTTTGTGTTCCATTCAAAGTGATCAGAGCGCTCGTAATCACTTCTGATTCACCTTTGTCCGTTGTGAACATATACTTAAAACTTCAAAAGTTCATGACAAAAGAACATATTATCACAAAAAATGTATCTAAAAATCCATTCTCGAAGGATAAATCATAACTAGAGTATACTCCCGTGTTTTTTTGAACAAAGGCTTTGAACGACTCAATCGTTAATATTTAAAGGTCCGGCTGATCTACCCCAAAGTTTTGGACGATTCAAATCAGTCCGTTCCCCCTCAGGTTTGTTTTATACATTTTGAAAAAGTAAATTAATTGTAAGCAATGCAAGGTCGGTTGCGCATGTTTGCAGTAATATCTTAAATTGAATTATATTTATAACTTATCAATTAAATTTAATTTTCTAAGATATTGACCAACGATCATTCATTTCCCCCCATTCAATTGTTTTCCCCAACGAACAACTGTTCCGGGGGCGGTCCCTCCCATCTTTTGGGCTGTTACCCAACACCTCCGATCACCCCCGATCACTTCTAATCGGATCCGGATCCCGATAACCAATTCCCCCCCCCCACTTCCCTACTCGAATCGGGGAGCTTTCCCCATATTGTGAACCCTCCCCCCGAATAAAGAACGGCACATTGCCATCAGTGTCTGGGGAGGGCTGGCCAAACTCATCGGCCAGACGCAGCATTCATGGAGGTCCCGCCAAGGAAGTGGGGAGGATGAAGCGGCACATGTAAAGTTAATTTATTCCCGAAATTAAAAATATTTAAAATGATAAAAGTATGACAAAAAATATATAAAAATAAAATTATGGCAATAATATTTAAAATTAAATAATAAGAATTAAAGCCCAGTCAAAAAATAAAGAAAGGAATAAAGCCCGGAAATTGAAGTGGAAGTGATTAATGCCCAGAAGGAAAATGGGAGGAAAAGGTAATCGATTGGTTGCCCAAAGGCAAAGAGCCAATTGGGGCGAAGAAAGAGGAAGGAGATTGGAAAGAAAATGCCCAAGGCAAGACGGAACAAATCGAAAAAGTGGGCGCCTTTGAGAAGGAAAGAATGGAATGAAAAGGTGGAACGCCAGAAAGGGCCAAAACTTCATAAAGGTGCCATCAAACGGCAGTGGCCACGGACGATGGCTGAAAATAGTTGGATTAAAGGATCCACCGATGGAATGTGAAAAAGTGGACTTACAACGGCCAATGATGCCAAATTGGGGCGGACGCGTTTTTGAGCTCCCCGACTGATCGAATCGCGACGAGTGCGATGAAAGGCACGCTCGCGTGTCGCCTAACAATTGGAATGAAAAAGGGAATAACCAATAAATTGAAAATGGGTGACTAAATACCATTCCGGAAATGCAACGGAGAAAAACAGAAAAGAAGACGCCAAGGGCAACCCCGCCAATAACCAAAATGAGGGTAAGGAGCAGAAATGTGTTGTCACTGACGGTGACGTACTGCTCGAATGTGTTGGGATTAAGGCCGGGATTAACACATAGATCCGGGGCCGTATACATAACCGGAGTGTAGCAAAGTTTCGGAACGGGACACGGAATGGCACAAACAGAATTTGCTTTGAATTCCCATGTGGGATTAGTCATTTTTGGAAATCGGTCACTAAAATAAAGAAAAATTGAAAATGGGCAATTGATTCAAAATTTGGAAAGTAAAAGAATGAAATAAAGTCTGCGAAAGTTGAGATGGATAAAAAGTGATGAAATGAAATTGGAAAGGTGGAACCCACCGCCCGCCCACTTTATTCAAATTAAAAGAATTCAAATGAAATTTGCTGCAGCTGCACCTTAGTACAACCAATTTCTTTCTCTGAGCTTCGGTCTCTCTCTCTCTCTCACTTTCTCCGGAGGCTGTTTCGAAGTCGCTCTCTCTCTTTCTTCGAAGGACCGTTGATCAAAACATCTAAAGGGCGGACAGCCGCATTTTTTGCCCCGAGGATAACAAAGAAAAAGCGAACAGCGGCCAATGTTGATTCGGACAAATCGGAACATCGAAAAAGAAAGAGGAAAGCGAAGTGAAGAAATCAAAAATGAGGGAAAATCATATTATTTCCAATTTCGGGTGCAAATCTCTTAACAAATGGAGTCGAAAATTCAAAATTTGCTCGGCACCCCCGACCCCGAGGCAATTTGTCAAATGAAATTGCTCAAAAGCAATTGTTTCTACACAAATATATTTAAGTGAATAGAGCAAAGTTCTGATTGATCACGAGAGCAATGTCGAATCGGATTAGACACACACCCCCACACCCCCCCCCCCTCCGACAAATTCACATCTTTCTTAGAAATCACCACTCAAAGTGGGGCTGACAAACAATGAGAGTTGGCCGAATTTTGGCTTTTGATCACAGCCGTGGCGCCCGGCGGCGATCACAGGGGCTGATTGGGTAATTAGTGAAAGGCGAGAAAATGTGAAGTAAAAAGGGATGAAAGATCGCAACAGACAAATTAAGAAAGAAAGTCAGAAGACAAATTTGCGATCAGATGCTGGCCAGCAAAATAAGAAATAAAATAGTAATTAATCACATCCAGAGCAGTTGCTCGAAAGAGAAAATTGGAAAGAAAGGATCATTCGCTATCCCTAGGCCATATCATTGTTCAAACATTTGCCCACCCAAAATACTCTTCCCTTCTCTAAACAAAATCAGTTTTATTCTGCCAATTCACTATAAAAATTCATAAATTGAAATAGTTGCACTTAAATTTAGCCAAAATCAAAGCCGTTATTAACCAAAATAAAAGCATCCGTCAATTGTTCTGGCACTATCAGCTAAACACTGCGAACATTCTGCGCAAATTACCAGTGAGGACCGGAACCGTGCAACGCCGATAAGAAGCTTGGGCTGCTGGTACAATCAACCGAACGCACCGAACATTCTACGCAAATTTCCTGTGTGTGCAAACGCCGATAAGGTGGGGGGAAATCTGTCAAAAGGTTACAAAAATTTGAAAGGGTTGATCAAAAAGTGAAACGGACAAATCATCCGTCAAGTGAAGTGTAAATTGGCCACGGTAGTGTTCAGTAATTTGGTGATAATCGTCAACCGAGACGGAACTAATCAGAATTCGTCGAAACCCGGTTGTGTGATTTTATCCAGCGTGGTAACCAAAATCTTGGGTGACAAAATCGATTGCGATTTGGAACCAGATTCCTTAAGTACAAAAACGGATCAAGAAAAAGCTCGATTGATCTGAAGTGATCAGAGCTCAAATCAAAAAGAGATCAGACAAAAGTGAAACCCGGTGGAGAAATAAAACCGGAATAAAATCCGAAAATTGATAAACATAACAGACCGGATTACCTGATCAAGAGATTCCAAGAGAAAGCCAAAAGCGATTTGGCACGAGCGATAAGAAGAACAGAAAGAAACAGAAGGCAAGAGAAATCACCAAAGAAAATCCCAAAAGTTCAAATGCCTGATCCTGAGGATGTGGATGTGAAAATTGAAGAATTGAAAGACAAAATTAAGATTTTGGAAGATAAAGTCGCGAACAAAGGGGCTACAAATTTGCCTCCGGGCACAAGGACTCCAAAGTTTGACGGAAGCACCGACTTCCACAAGTTTTTACGAGAATTTAACATTCTTGCCACGGCATCGGGTTGGCACCCACCCGATTGTTGCCGATTTTTACCACTTTTTTTGGAAGGCGAGGCCAAAGAAATGTACCAAAACATAGACGCAAATAAAAAGAAAAACTGGCGATCTCTAACGGATGAACTCGAGTCGCTCACACGGAAACTCGATGGTACCGTTTGGGCACGCCGCATGCTATCAAAGGCGAAAATTGGTACGGGAACCATAACGGAATTTGCAAACAGAGTGCGGGAATGGGTTGATCAAGCCGCACCGGATCCCGATTATTCAAAGGAGGCTCGGGAAAAAGAATGTATTCATTACTTCGTTGGAGGGCTGCCAACAACCTTAAAAAGAAAGTTGTTTTTCATGGAAAAACCACAAACATTGGTAGAAGCAATATCCCAAACAAAGAAAATACTCCAAGTAAAGGAAGAACTTGAAAATGAGGAAAAAGGGGATGAACTGAAGAATCAAATTGCAGAATTAAGAGAACAAGTTAATGCTATTTCGTTCAGAGACAGGAAGAACGAAGATACAGTAGGCCGAGAGTTCGTGAACTCCAATTGGAGAGGAAATAACATGAGAAGAGGAAATTTTCGAGGCAGAAATCAGCCAACAAATAACTGGAGAAATCAAAATTTTTCCAGAGGAGGAAATTTTGGTGGAGGAAATTTCAGTACATTTGGACAGAGAAACCCAAATTATACTCCGCTGGGACAAAATCGGAATTGGAGTGGAAATTTTGGCAATAACCAATCAAGATTTGGAACATTTCGACCACAGAGAGGAAATTTTTCAAACAATCGAGGAAATTTTCGTGGACAAGGAAATGAACGACAAAATTACAAAATAAATATGGTAGGGGAAGAGACTAAACCGTCTTCCTCATCAAGACGTTCACCAACGCCGGCACTAAGCTTTTTAACAATTGCCACAATTTTTTGCCTATTTTTAGTGGTTACATCGGCACAATACCAATTGTGCTCCGATCGAGTCCCAATGACCCAAATTTCGATACCTAACGTAACGGACTGTTCAGTACCGACCCAACAAAAGGCAGCGGAAATGAGAGTGACATTATTTTTGCCCGTACGAATGCCAAAGCAATTTCCGATTTTCAATTGCTATCAAAAAATGGTTAAAATATGTACCGGAAGCTTTCTTTTCTTTTGGAAAGAAGTCAAAAGTCAGGACACGATTGTGAAAGGAGTTGGAACAGAAGAGTGTCAAAAATTTCAGGCCAGAATGGATGTGACAATGAAAAGGTTGGAGGAAAATCTATGGGCAACTGAGAGGCCAGAAAGAATTGACTTCGCATGGGCAGGAGAAAAGTGTAGAACGACAGTTAACGATTTTGTTGAAAAAGGACAGGGTGGAATTTTGGATTTTTCCCTGGTCACATCATTTGGACATAAGCTGAATCCTTATCAAGGATGGGAAGAGCGACAAAGACAAACCTTTGCCTGGCAAATTCCAGAACCAAGTGAGTCATATTGGGCAACACATTTTGCCGTAGGCGAATTTTTTGCGGAAATCACTGATGATGCAATAGTGATCGAAAGCGAACAGAGCGTTTTTTATTTTGAAAAAGAAAAAACAGAAGAGCGGGAAGGCATAATTGGAGTTCCAGAAGAGGCTTATAAAATGACGAATGATGCCTATATTGTCATTCACACCATGAAACAAAAAGCGAAAAGAGAATTAAAAAGAAAAATTGAACCATCAAGGAAGGAAAGGCCTGTAAAGCAGGAAGTGCACCTTAAATTTTCGGCAGATGCAAAAACGCATAATTCCTCACGAAATATGGGAACAACCCAGAAGCCAAACACAGAATTTGATTCGGAGAAAATAAAAAGCACTCCAACCACGACAAGAAGCCCATCAACGGTTGTCCCAACAACCGTATTGCCAAAAACGACAGCAGTTACCGTCACAAGTACAACAGCAAAATTCGTTTTGGTCAAACGAGCACGACAACCGCTGGCGTGGACAGAACCGTTGGCGTGGACGAGGCAACCGCCGACCGTATGGACAAATGTGGCGCGAACGAGATGGTGGAGAGAACGGACGAGGACGTGGACAAGGCCCGTCAACTTCGGCAGGGGCACTGACAGGATGGGGCACCCATCTTCAACACAGCGGATGGAATGGACCTTATGGGCAATGATTTGGCTGGGCTTTGGTCCTTTTAGAAATGTGTGTGTGCTGTTGCATTTTTTTTAATATAAAATTCAAAATTCAAAAAAATAAAAATAAAATTTTAAACAAAAACAAAAACAAAAAAAAATGCAACAAATTTAAGCCAATTTTTTTAATTTTCGGGGACGAAAATTTCGGGGACGGTAGATGACCAACGATCATTCATTTCCCCCCATTCAATTGTTTTCCCCAACGAACAACTGTTCCGGGGGCGGTCCCTCCCATCTTTTGGGCTGTTACCCAACACCTCCGATCACCCCCGATCACTTCTAATCGGATCCGGATCCCGATAACCAATTCCCCCCCCCCCCCACTTCCCTACTCGAATCGGGGAGCTTTCCCCATATTGTGAACCCTCCCCCCGAATAAAGAACGGCACATTGCCATCAGTGTCTGGGGAGGGCTGGCCAAACTCATCGGCCAGACGCAGCATTCAATATAATGAAAGAAAAAAATTAACTATTTTTTCTTTTTATTGTAATTTTTGTTAATTTTATCTTAATTACCTTGCTGTACATTCGCATTGTCTTTGGCGTGTGCCGAATAATTAAATGGATCATTATGCCATTCAAAATAACGCCAAATCCAAATCCAATCCAATTGAATGAATTCATTATTATTCGAACAACGGAAGTGCCCATAATTTTTTCAAAATAGGAGGTTCAGTTAATCTAAAATTGTTTGTTTGATTTGGTTGAGTTTAAAAAAAGTTATAGACTTTCAAACTTTAGAATTTCCAAAATCACCCGATAATTCCAGAATTAACCGATTTCCAAAATTAACCGTAACACATACATATAAAAAATGCAAAGTGTGTCCAAAAATTTTTTTTTTTTTTTGAAAATTATTCAGTATTTTTAAATTTTTTTCGTTCCAGCGGGGTTCCCGTAAGAAAAAAACATCAAAATATTCCGAACCTAAAATCTCAGCCCCATTAGTACGTAATCGGGGAAAAAATGATTACTTTGATATTTATTGCGATAATCGAACTTTTTTTCGATAACGATTCGAAATATCTTTGATCGAAGTCAGTTGCCGAACCCTAATTAATGCCCATGACTATTCAAAATAAGAGGTTCAATTATTTTCTAAAATCTTGGGATTTGGTGATCTCGGCCTATTTATTGGGGCTGAGATTGACAGAAGTTGCTTGAAAGATGCGAGAAAAATTGAGGGTCTAAAACTACGCAATGGATAATATAATTAAATATAATTTAACCATTTCAATATCTTATCTTTTAATGGAATTTTAATTTGAATGTACCAATGAAAATGGCAAAAGAAGTGCACATTCAATTCGTCAATTTATAAACTTTGATAATCTTTGCTTATTCATGTGGAATTTTGCACATGATAAATATGGAGACAAATAAAACACCAAAGAAAGCAAATTAAATTAAAATAATAAGAATCAAAGACCTTGCACTTTGGAATTGAGGGCAATGAAAGAGAATCCAGGATAAGGATTTACAAGGATAAAATGTGCAGTTTGTTAAGAATATATCGAACAAATTTATGAAAATAATAGTTTTAACTAGTGTTCGGCACGGTACGGTAATACCGCGGTATTTTTCGGTATTACCGCGGTATTTTTTTCGGTATTTATACCGAAATACCGATACCGATAAAATTTGAGATTTCGGTATTTTTTCGGTATTATACCGAAATACCGATACCGAGCCATCTCGAAATACCGCGGTATTTTTCGGTATTTCGGTATTTTGAAAATTGATACTTTTGAACGGTTTTATTCAACTCGGCAGTAGTTTGGTATATTTGGTGTAGTGGTGAGTGGTGTTTCTCTTGAGGAGTCAAGTGGGGGTTCGGATCCGCACCGGTGAAGGTGAGCATTATATGGTGAAAAACAATTTCTAAAAATTTTACAAATATTTCAGATTTTTAAATATTTTGGTAGTGATGCACGAGAGTCTCGGTCTCGAGTATCGACTCTAGAAAAGGTTTTTAGGTCTCGTGATCGAGTCTCGAGGTAAAGTATCGGGCTCGAGTACCGGAAAATTTTGGGTCTCGTGCATCACTACTTTGGCAGTATTTACAAATTTTTAGAATTTTAATTTTTTGCTCAGCAAAAATTGGTTGAATTTTTAAGGAATGAACTCTCAGCTTAAAGTTGAGATATTCAAGTGAAATAAAATTTAAAAAATTCAAAAAATTAATCTTTTTTTTTTAAATTTAAATGTGTGACATTTTTGTCAAAATTTAATTTTCTCAAGGGTCAACCTTTTGGGTTTATCAAAAAAAGTTTCTCTTCAAACTCAATTGAAATGAACCCGGAAAACGCTGAAGCTTATTACTCAACAAAACATTGCCAAATAATCAATTATAAGTATTGAATAAAATGTTTTGTTTATTCAAAATGAAATTCAAATTTCCAAAAAAAATACCGAATACCGGTCGGTATACCGAATTTTTTTGACCGGTATTTTTCGGTATCGGTATTTTTTCGGTATTTTACCGAAATACCGATACCGAATACCGAAAAACCCCATTTGCCGAACACTAGTTTTAACTTTAAAAATTATAATTTGAATGTACAAATGAGAATGGCAAAGTTGCTTGAAAAGTGCAATAAAATTGAGGGTCTTAAAACTAGACAACGGATAATTTAATTGTTATGTATGCATTAATGAACCAAAGTGCCAACTTTATTAAAAAATCAAATTATGTTTCATTGATATATCTATTGACATATAACAATTAAACCACTACGAATTTAAGCCATAATTGAATGAACAATTTCTACAATTTTTCTTGTTTGACCGATAATTTTAATTATTTCTCATTAACTTATTTCAGAGGGTGCCCAAAATCATCAAAAGGAGGACAGGGGACCAGACGGTGGCATTATTTGTCAAATGAATACCAGAGCTTGACAGCTGTGTAATGAATAGTTGCTGTTAATTTTAAGACAGAATGTTCCGAGTTTTAGTCAATGTGGAAAGACCTTTCATTATGCAGTCATATTATAGTATTAAATTGGTGTTTGGCCCTTTTTGCTTTCTCAGAAAATATTTCAGAAAATCAGTGCCCACATTTTTAAATTTTGATTGACACTTAATGCCACACTTTGTCACTGAATTTTAAATGACCAACAATCCGCTGCTGCTACTATTAGTAGTAATGCCGTGTCAAAAGAAGTTCCGTAGTAATATACGGTTTCATTTTGGTAACGGTAGCTTACAGTATACTGTATTACAGTAATACCGTACAATTAGAACAAAAAGCGGTAATTATTTAGATGGTACCCCCCTTTTTGAAAAAAGAAATTTAGTATTTAATGCCGAGAAAAACTAGTTTCTATAGGTTTTCTGGTCGTGAATCCGAATCCGACCTCCGTTTGATTTCAATTCCGAATTCTCTCGACATTGAATACTAAATTTCTTTTTTTTAAAAAGGGGGGGTACTTGCAAAATCATTACAAAATTAAACAGAATTTGATCATCAATTGAAGACAAAACAAGCTCAACAACATAAAAAGCTTGCGAATTTCTTGAACAACCTCATTTCTGAAATTTTACTTTTGATAAATATTAAAGCGCAATGGTCAAAAGATGGCGCAAAAACGAAGGAGGCAAACAAAATTGTCGTGGAATGGTTGGCTACAGGTGGAATTGCTTTGTATCAAGTCGAGAAAAAAGGGTTCAAGCGCATGTTCTACCAAATAAAGTATACATTCTAAGTAGTTATGTTCCAAATCTCTAAGTAGTTATGTTCCAAATCTAATATTTAAAAAAAAAAAGGGTATTACAGCGAAATAATGCCACTATTTCATAAGCAATGGCTTGATCGAATCATGAGCTGATTTGAAAAAAGTAAAGTTCATCTCCATCACAAGTGATCTTTGGAGTCCCAAAGCTAACACTCACAATCTTCTTGGTAGTTGACTGCACATTTTTAACCGGCGAAGCACAGCCGGCTTTTGTGATTCTTGGTTCAATGTTAGTCAAAAAAAAGAAGCATAAAACGACTCAAGTTGTTGCCAAATAAGTTAAATTACAACCGATTCTCATTATTACTAACGCCCCGGACACGCCAAAACATCGAAAGTCAATCTAATTTCGGGACCCGTCGGGCTCGATTTTTAATTAAATTTCGTTCAAATTTTAAATTAAAAGGGTAACTTTTTCAAGGCTCCCTTTATTATTTATCTCGCCCTTATGCAAGCAGCTTTTGCCGTTGATAAAGATTTGCGTATTTTGGGGGCCTAAACTCAAAAACAACATTTTAGAATTTAGAAAAAATTGCAGATCAACGTTTGATCAACCGTACATTCATTCGAGAAAATGGCATGGTCCCCTGACAACGATAATCATTTAACGATGAAACAAATTTTCACTCTTACAAAAGTTTTAAATTTTTGATATAAATAAATAATTGAATACGCAATTCTGCTAACATGATTAAATTAATCAATTTAATATTATTATAATAATAAATGGTGACAAGTTTAGTTTTTTTCTTTTTTAAATCATATTCAATTCATTTTGTTTTAGTGAATGAATGATCGTTTTATTTTTATTTTTTCATTGCTGGAAGTGCAAATATTTTGAGGAGTTATGGGGGGCCAAGCACAAAGGGCCAAATCGGTGGTCCATAAAATCGGCAAAATAAATAAATATTTGGCAAATCGTCGAAGGAAGAAATGCTGTTGAAATTGTCTCACGCGCTCAAGTCAGAACTAAATATAGCTAAAGTGCGAATAAACAAATCAAAGTTTTTATTTATCCATTTATAAATTTTAAAGGACACCCCAAAAAAATTAAAATTAATTTAATTTAAAATAAATATTAGTATTTTCGATCGAATTATTAAAATAATATTATTCCATTCAGAATAAAAGCACAGTGCTTATTTTCTTTTTTTAATTGAAGAATCAATAAAAATTAATTATAAATATTTTTATATATTATATTTAATTAAATTATTGTAAAAAGATATTAAATAAACCTTTTTATTTTTTCCCCTAAAAAATTACGTTGCCTTGTGTAAGAAAACATTTTTATTATAGAAATTTAACATCGTTCACGAAGCGAAACATACTATAATAAGGTATAACAATTATAAAAAATTATTTATTTAACCAAAATATTTTTTATCATATCAAAATGAATTAAATATATTTATTATTATTATTTTGGTAAATGTGGAAGAAAGCCTGGCCATAAATTCTGAATAGGGAAGTGTTAGTGGTGATGGTGTTTTGGTGCTCGTAAGGCGAATGAATCTTTTTTGTTCACCTGCCGCTTTCATTGCTTCGTCTGAGCATAATAAATCAATGAATCCCAAAAAAAAATTTTTTTTTTGTAATTTGTGGAGTTTTTTATATGCAGAATTAATCAATTTATATAGACTATTCGTTTTTTGCTCGAACATTTTTTTAAAATATATTTAGATTTTAGTTTATAATAAATATTATTCCCATAATTAACCAAAAAAGTGATTCAAAATTGGAGGAAGACGAAGCTTAGGTGTAGCGAATGCTAGACGATTCAAAAATGTGCGAAAAAGAGGTTTCCGAAAAGGGGCACATCGCCACACAACTGGCAGATCCAATTTCCTCGTAGATTTATTCTTTAACAAATCCAGCCTGGCTTTCTTTGTGATGCGGTAATTAGCGTTCATTTTAGTATTTTATATAATTTTTATTAAAATATTTATTAAAAAGTAATCGATTTGCCATTTGGTCCAACTCCAAAAACCTGCTTAAACAAAAAATTGGAGTCAATATCAACAACAAAAAAAGAGTAAAACCTTTGGCTTTAAATTAGCTTAGCTCCTCAAACCCGAACCCCCGACATTTTTAAGTCCGAGTTTTTCGTTCCCCGACATTCTCGCCCCCGAATTTACTTTAAATTAATTTTATTTTCAATTTGGTGACCTATTAACTATTAAATATACCTGACGTCAGCAAACTTAAATTAATTTTTCTTTGCAAAATTAGGGAATTCAATTTAATACGTTTTTGTTTGTTTTTTGGATTTGGCCAAAGTGTAAACACCGATTTTAATTCGTTAAACATTAACAATTATTTATTTGTTTTAGAATGGTATTCTCTGAGGTGGTTGGCACGCTTTCCTTTCTACAACCGCAAGGCTTATATTTTTATTTAAATCGAATTAAAAAAACAAAATGTATTTTATTTGCAGCCGATGACGACATGGCTGATCGGCTTAACTATTATTATACGACAACATTTCTTTTGGTCACATCGGTAATAAATAATTATATTTTTTTAATATTTTTTGAATAAAGAAATTTAGGTTCTGATCAGCCTAAAAATGTACGGTGGTCGGCCCATTGAGGTAGGTTTGGTGGTGGCATAAAAGAATTATAAAAAATCTAAATTGTTTTTATTTAAAAAAAAGTTTTTAGTGTTGGATGCCTGCGGAATATCAAAGTTCTTGGCAAGAATATACAGGTCGTGTTGCGACTAGCGAAATTAACGTTTTAATTTATACAAAATTTTAAAATAACCAAATTTAATAATTAAGAAGGTTGCTCCCCGATCTCAGATTGGGCTTTACCCCCGAGCCCCCGACACACCGCTCCCGAACCCAAAGGGTCGGGGAGTAACCCAAATCAATTCATTTAAATAATGTAATAAAGTTTTTTGAAGATCCGGTAATTCCATAAATTATTCTGGTGGTTTAATTTAAAAAAATATATAAAAAAATTAAAATACATTCAATAAAAATAAACTAAAAATAATTGAAAATAAATTAAATTAACATAATTTTAAAACATTTTGTTTTATTTTAAAGAGATTTACTGCTTTTCTATGAACACTTATTACGCGCCATTCTCTGCTGGAATCCCAAGCGATTATGAAGGTCGGAAGCGGAACATGATTAGTTACTATCAGTGGACACCATTCTTTTTAGGTAAGTAAATTTTCAAAAATTTCAATTAATAGAATTTATTTAAATTTTTAACCAAAAAGGATATCTTACTGAAAAGACAAAAAATTAAAAAATTATGTAAATTAAAATTATAAAAAGTTTCATTTGCGATTTTTTAAATCCTAATCCTATTCAAATTTGCAAACCAAATCTAATTTTTGAAAATTTTTATGGCGCTACAAAATATCCATAATAAAAAGAAAATCATTGTTGGCATTCTGTCCTAATCACTTTTGGCATTATGTGGTCTAAATTTGGCGACAAAACATCCATTTTCTCTCCATTGTTTGAATGATCATCAGTGGTTCTGTATTGTTGGTGTTGTGTCGGCGTTGCTGCAGTTGTCCTGAGTAAAATTGGCGGAATGCCAAAACTTGCGGCAATTTGATTTGAGGTCGTGGCACTCAATTCTTGGCACAACATCCGCGCATATTCAACTTTTGATGGCATTTGCGCGTCATTTACAGCCATTTGATTCAACGCGTTGATGTAGTTTCTTAAATGACACTTTTATAATAAATAATTTTTTAAATTATATAAATATAAAATTTTATACCGTATTCAATACATTAAAATTAAATCATTTAAATATTTAATTTTGGGTCTTCTTTATCATTATGAACATTTTTCGCATTTATTTCCTTTTTCCTATTTTTTGCGATTTTATTTTCGCAATTTCATTCAAAAAATCTTATTTGAAAATTTAATTATTGGTTTTGCATTTTTTTAAATAATTTTCCGATTTTATCAAAAATAAATCCGTTCCCGAAAAATTGTTGCTAATTATTTGCCCATCAATCCCACACATTTTCTCAAGCAAAATTTGGCCGACCTTCAACCAGAAGATTCCCATGATTGAGGACCCTCACTTTTGAGGGTCTCCCCCCCCCCAAAAAAATTGGGAGCTTTTGTTGTCCAATCAAACATTGGGGAACCCCTTTTGCTCTAGTTACTTGAGATTTGCGATTTGGGTTAGTATAATCCGGAGAAAAAATTATTTTGACCTTGCACAAATATACTGTAGAAATCATAAAAATTAAAATGTTCGATTTGATAAAACCCCTTCTTTTTTCAATTATAAACTTCAAATTAAATTTAAAATGAATAATATTGTTATTACCTTTATTTATAATAAAATATATTTAAACTTTTAAAAAAAATTATTAAACTTTTTTTTATAATAAAATTATTATTCATTATAACAATTATTGTGTACCTAGCCAAACGAAGCGTTTCAATTTTCGAAAGTTTCTGCTGTTGATTGCACATTGCAATTATGGGGACACGCACCTGAAAGCAATATAGTAATTAATAATTTATTTCTGATTTTTAATTAAATTTTGTCATATATTTAAATAAAAATATTATTTTAACTCAAAAATTACACGGAGTATGTCCAATGCTTTGTTGAGCCCATGCATTCGGTTTCGTTCCCTGTTGTTGGCTTTCATACGGCGCGACTGCTTCTTTGACACACATTCAGACATTTTGAAGGCAAAAATTTCTCTGAAATTAAATAAAACAATTTAATATGCAATTTAACAAATTTTTTTGTTTGAGAAAAGGCTTGATCAAACAATTTATGACAATAAAATAAAACCAAATAGTTTTCATCTGCAATTGAAAAAACATATGCCAAAATTTGCGCGTTTTCACAGATGTTACTGACGCGACAGAATGCCAAAATTTTGCCGTAGCAACAGACACAATAAATGGATACACTGTAAACTTAAAGCCAAAATTTTTTGTCAACAGAATGCCACAAAATTTTATGACAAAATTTGTGAAATACCAAAAAAAAAAAGAGAAGAATTTGCAGTTTCAGACAAAAATTAGTGTAAAATGCCAAAAAAAAAAAAAAATTTGCTCTTACAAATATGTGCGCGCTGCCCTGGCAACAATGCAGAGGTCAAAAAGGCAAAAGTGCCTTTTTCATGGGGCTCTGCCCCCCCCCGCCCGCACATTATAATTAAACGGAAAAAGGGGGGGTGTCTTTTGTCCTTATGAAAATGTGCGGCGGTGCCCGCCATTTTGGCAGAATATTTATAAGAAAAAAAAAATTCCATGCCGATTCTCCCGCTGCGATTTGTCCTTATGGATGTGCCATTCATTATGGCACTTCCCCGGGGGGGGGGATGGCTTTTCGCCTCTTGCCGCCCCTCCCATGACCCCACAAAATTGGATTGGCACTTGATGGGGTGGATGGTTGGTTGGCCGGCCTACTCATAATCGGCTCCGCCCAAACGGTCCCTTCTACCATAATACTCTCTACGTTATTAAGAAATGATTAGTGAAAATGAGAGGAGGTAATTAGATTTTAAAAAATAAAATTTCAACTAAAAATAGCACAAACTTTAAAATTTATCAGAAACATGTGTAATAAATGAAAACTATCTCAACTTTAAATTTAACAAAAAAATTAAATAAATCTTGTCGGGACTGAACTGCTAATGATTATTTTCCCAATGTTGTTACGATTGTTCAAAACTAGGTTTTTTTAAAAAAATTTCTGAGCGTGATACAATAATGTAGTAACCGTCGGACTTGAGAACCGATCGAGATTTTGATCGAGAATCTCGATCAGTCCGGTGCAATTGCATATTTGAGCTTATCCGGGCCCTTTCAAACCCGCGAAATTGGCCAAGGAAAATTGCATCTCGGTTCCAGGCTTTCTGCAACACTCTATTTTTATTTTAAAAAATTAGACATTTCGTCAAAAAAAAAAATTTGAAAAAGCGGGCAATGTCGCCCCCGCCTTTCCATGCTCATTTGATTCTTCTGTCAACCCAAAACTCATTCGTCTTTTTCGCGCTTTTATGGTGGCAAAGCGATAAAGGCGGCAACGCCAATGGGCGACGACGTCAGCAGAAGAATTGGATTTGCATTTTGAGGGGGGGGGGGATGAGTGATGGCGCCCTCTTCCCCATAATCCGTCGACGCGGTGGCCCCCCCCCCCGGCGACGAGATTTTCGTGATGGATTTGTGTGCCATCAACCAACGGCACCGCCTTTTTATCGGTTTCAAGTCGGTGGTTGGTCGGGGTCGACTTCTTCTTCCTCCTTCTCTTCTGCTTGCCTTCCGATGAAGCGCTATTCTATGTATATGTTATTCATTGTTTTCTGTTTGTCCTGAATCGCCTGTTTCTTCTTCTGCCCGCTCGACCCCCCCCCCCCATTTTGGGGCTGCCAGTGCCATTTTGCTTTTGTTGATGACAGAAAGATTTACTGCTAGCTGTCGTCGTCGGGGGGTTCTGTCTGAATGAGCACCGGGGGGGGGGGGATTATCATCGTCTAAAGAGCTACAGAGATATATTGGTGAAAAGCATTGGGCAAAAATAGTCGCATTTATTAATTTGGGAATAATGGGAAAAATCAAAAAATCAACAAAGGCTCAAATTCGTAATTCTTAAAACCCTTTCTAAAGTTATTAAAACAATTTTAAACCGCGAATTCACAGCGATTGCGTTTAAAAATTAAATTTTAAAAAAAACATTTTTTTTAATTTTTGATATACTCACGCAAAATTTCTTTTTAATTAAAATGTAATGAAAATATGTAAAAATAATTATGCATTTGGCGTTTTAAATATTTGTTATTTAGAAGTAGAGCCCAGGATTTATACACTTGCATATTTTTAGTACAATTAAATTTTGATGAAATAGTGACATTTTAAAAATGCATATTTTGGCATATTTTTGACTAAAAACTAACAAAATGCAATAAAAACAAAGTGTTGCTGCATATTTTGAGGTTTTTTGCAACAAAAAAAAATTGTTAAAAATGCATATTTTGGCCATTATTGATGCATATAATTTGGGCCCTGTTTACATATAAGATTAAATAAATAAATAAATTTTTAGTGATTTGTGCCTTTCTGTTCTATTCTCCGTGCCTTATTTGGCGTGTGCTTTACACAAAAAGTGGAATTCGCATAAAAGATATTATCGCTTTTGCAAATGATCGATCAAATATACAGCCAAGTTTGTGACATTTATTTAACATTAAATTCAAAAAATATATTTTTTATTTTAAATTAATTTAATTAACTAAATGAAACTGTATTAATTACAACAAAAAACAAAAAAATGCCAATTTAGAGATGCGCGAGGCTAACATAAAGGGCATGTCAGCCCATCTGAGCTCCGTGTTTCGGCACCGTTTTCGTTTTGGGCATGGCCATCTTCACCCATATCATCATCGCTTCTTGCGTGTGCTCAACTTACGCTTTTACGAGGCGTATTTGACCTTCCTGTACATGGGCATCAAAGTGTTGTTTTTGAGCAACGTCAGCATGCAAGTACAACATTTGAAATATTGACAATATTTTAAATTTATTTTGAGAAATTGTGTCAATTAAAAAACAAATACAAAAGAATGCCATTTGTTGCTTGCTTTTTATGTCATTTAGTGAATTGGTAATGATTAATTTTTAATCGTTTATTTTCTGCAAAATAAAAAGAAATAAATAGTCTGTTTGGCATACTATTAACAGCTCCCACGAATGTCATTTTGCCTAAAATGATTGTTTAGTATTTTATTGAATAATAAACCCCAACGCTAAACAATTTGGGCACTGTCTCTTAATTTTATTAAATTATGATGAAAATATTTAAAGTGTTCACGAGTAGTTCTATTATAAATTTTGAAAATTGTTTTCAGATGTTTTTAATGAACTGGTTTTTGCAAACCAGCAACTATCGTTATTATGGCTTTGGCGTACTTCAGGATTTGTTCAACGGACGACGTTCGTGAATATATTAAAGCTAAAAATTATGAAAAAATTGTTTAAAAAATATTTAAATGTTTTTTTTTAAATCTAAAAAATGTTTTCAGCATGGAGCGATTCCGGCAATTTTCCACGCGTCACTTATTGCGACATGGATATTCGAATTTTGGGCAATGTCCAAAAACACACTGTCCAATGTGTTCTTGTCATTAATATTTTCATTGAAAAGGTAAAAATAAATATAAAATTAATAAACCTAAACAAAATAAATTGTAAATTTTTTTTGCAAATTAAAATTTGTCTAATAAATTTTTTATGTAAAATCAAAAATTGGCAAATTTTTTATTTGCTTAGGATTTAAAATATTTAAGCAAATCCACATAAAAACAGATCTTTGTTCTACTCTGGATTTGGTACAGTTTGCTGTTTGTGGTGACAATTTTCAGCTTTGTCAACTGGGCTTTGTCTTCATTACCATTTGAAGCGCGAAAAAGGTTTTTAATTAAAAAATAAATAAAAATATTAATTTTTAATGCAGATTCATTGCCCGTCGCTTAGAGCTTGCTGACATTGAATTCAGGCGGAAAAATTTTGAAGGCGAACTGGACGAGGTTTATAGCGTTAGCCTTTCTACTGTATCTATAAAAAATACAGTAGCCATTAAAAATTTCTATTTAAATTTATAATTTAAAAATTAAAACATTTTTTCACAGTTTGTTCGCGATTACATTAAAATGGACGGAGTTTTTATGTTACGAATGTTAACCATTCATGCGGGAATTTTGGTGTGCACGGAAGTTGTTGATTCAATGTGGGAAGACTTTATCACAAGTAATTCAAAATAAATTTTTCAATTTTTAATAAAAATTTTGGAACAAAAAAAGTTAAACTTTGAGATTCACGATTCCCGGAGCTTTTATGAGGCCAAAGGCTTAACCAAAAAGCGTTTTTAAAAAAAAAATTGAAATCCTGTGAATTTTAAATAATTGTCACTAATTTATTTCCAGAATTGCCGTTAAATTCAACCTTTTTTAACAATAAAAAATTACTTATAAGGTCGCGCTAAAGTGCCTATCAGTCCCATCGCCTCACCTCAAAAGCCGTTGATCAGCGTGCCGCATCCAATACCGGAAGATGAAGACGTACCTGCAGCAACTGTAAGCGACACGCTGTTTAGGCGTAAGACAAGCGTGCTCATTCCGTTGCTCAGCGCTCAACCGGAAGGAATACATCCGGTAAATGGAATTTTAATAATTTTTATAAGGCATTTTATTTAAATGAAAAAAAACAATTTTTTTCAAATTTTAGGGCGGTTTTTTATTCAAAAACGCAATGCTACAAAAATCGTCGTTGCAACAGCGGCGGGACCTGAATTTGCATCAAAATATGCCAAAACATTCAGCAACATATACAGCCGCAACTGGAGCAACATTGGCTGTTGCGACAAGACAACTTTTGATGCCAAGGATGGGGTGACAATTTTGTTGCCACATTTAGACAATTGGGCCCAATTTTATGTTTTTTATAAATAATTATTAGATATCAGATTTATATTGACCAAAAACGTGATATAGGTATTGACCAAAAAACCCCAAAAAGTGCCAAAATATTGATTAAAAAGTGCTAAAACGACCAAATCCAATCAAATTATGCCTGAAAACCTTCAAAATTCGTCAATGTTTATTAATTTTCCTCTTACAATAATTGTAAATGTACTATTTTTCACAGGTTTTGGAAAATATAAAAATATCATATTCGGAAAATTTCAAATCTTTAGGGAGTGCATTTTGGGTAAGCAAAAAGTTTTGCATTTTAAAAATACATTTTTGTTTTTATTCCATTTTTCTTTAAAATTTTCAGAAAAATGCCAAAATTATGGATTTATTATGGAAATATGGCGAATATAGCCTAAATTTCATTAACGCCAAATATGCTAAAAAAATAATGAATTTTCAGCAACAGAAACGATTTTTTGCTGAAAACGCCTAAACCGGAGCGCTACCATTCGGAACAACGTCAACTTCTTCGAACTGCAAGCGACAAATGGTCGACAACACCAACACAAGACAATGTATCTACGCCAACCGGCGGCGGATTGTCGTCAACAAAACATGGCACCAGGACAAAGTGTCGACAACCAACTGTGGCCAGCAGAGGACGACGAACCACCACAACCAGCAGCCAAGGGTTGCCATTGTGGAGTGCCGTTGTTGGCAGCGCGTTGGCACCGTTCAGAAACAGAAGCAACTCGGCCAGTGAGGAGCCGTCGACGATTCCAGAGATTCCCTCTAGTAAAGCTTCAATAGTCGATGTGTGGTCTATTTATTTAATATTTATTTATAAAATTATTTTAATTTAATTTTTCTGTATTTTTGGGAGAGTGGGGATTTTGTTATCATCTATAATTATTATTGAAACCATCATCTAATTTTGAAATCTACATAAATAAGCTTAACCGCTAATATTGCACTGTTATAAAAAAAGATCTAGGCAAATTCATATTAAAAATAAACATAATAAAAATAAAAATTTAAATTAAAAACAATTCGCTACTTTAATAAAAATTTCAATTATTTTATCCTGAAGTTAGAAGAGGGAAGCAGCGCTCTCACTCAACGAAAGAATAATCAAAAGTCTGAAAAAAGTGACGTCGAAACAATTGATGATGGCAATAATGAGGAGCCAAGTTCAACCTCGGCCTGGCACGGAAGTTGTGTTAAAAAGAAATGAAAAATCAATTAAATTTTCAAAAAAATGTTCCATTTTTAAACATTTATGTGTCCTGTTTTACACAAATAAATTGATTTCAAGACAAAAATATTGTTTATTTTATTTTAAGACATCATTTGAAGCTGTGCGGCCTAATCTGATTTGAGTTACCAAAACAGGGATGTCGTCACATTGGGAAAACTCAAAAACCCGGCACGGACCCCCAAAACCCGGCAAATTCTCGGTTTCCAGAGAAAAATGGCACACTGATACCAAATAGCGTAAAAATTTCACTGTTTAAAAGAATGCACATATTTTTCTAGCTATAATTTCAAGCTTATTTTATAAACAAATGCTTTCTGTTTATTAATTTTTATGTCATTTAATGGTTTTTATTTATAATTGACTCTTTGTTATTTTACGCAAATTAATAAAAATATTTTTAAAATAATATGAATGAGAAGCGGATAAAATAAATTTGCAACTCATCGAAATAAATTATATGTTCTTCAATAAAATATTAAATGATTTTCTATCTTTAAGAAATTAAAATAGCAAAAAAACAAATTAAAATTTCTTGATCTAAATAAATAAAGACAAGAAGAATAGCTTCAGCATGAGCTCAATTGATGGAAAATAAACGATGCTCAAATTTTGGCTGATTGGAAGACCAATTAAAATAGAGAATTTTAAAAAATCGCTAAGCCTTTATTTTGGAGATTCAAAAATTAATTGACTGAGTTTTAGTTATTTAAGTAGATTGAGTATTTGAATTAGTGCAGTGCGCATATGAGCTCGAGATTCTCGGTTTATAATTTTTTCTTCAAAAATTTGGGGTGATCTGGGAATTGAACCCAGGACCTCTCGCACCCAAAGCGAGAATCATACCACTAGACCAATCACCCATGAATTATCGGCCTTAAATTCCATGTTTTCAATTCAAAACCATGACTAATGAGAGAGCGCAATTTGATCGATCATTTGTAATAAAAAATGACTAAAAAATCTTGCCCCGCCATATGAAACTTTATGTTCAATTTCTACATTGATCAATGATCAAAAACGTTATTTAAAGAAATAGCTTTTTGTTTGAATTGAATTAATTGGATTTAATTTTCATATTATTAAATTTTATTTCCTTCAACAATACCTTATGTAGAGTTTGCGGTTTCAAACATAAGCAACCGAAAACTGAAGACTTTACATAAACATCCAAACCTAATCATTGCATAAAATGATTATTAAAATGTTTAAATCTCTATTTGTTATTAAATCAATGTCTATTTAAATAAATGAAGTGTCCGTCACTGAAGTGTCCGGCACTGAAGTGTCCGTCACTGAAGTGTGCGGCATTGAAGTGTCCGGCATTGAAGTGTCCGGCATTGAAGTGTCCGGCATTGAAGTGTCCGGCATTGAAGTGTCTGGCATTGAAGTGACTGGCACTGAAGTGTCCGGCACGGCACTGAAGTGTCCGGTACTGAAAGGATGTTTACCGACCATTTTTACGGTACACATCGGTTCAGTGCCCACGGTTCAGTGCCGCACGGGTATTGATTGGGTTTCCTAAAAATTTAAGCATAATTTAAAAAAATAAATTGCATATCTTAAAATAGTTTAAATATGTTGTCGATTAATTCAGCATAATTTCAATATGGGCTGCTTCATTTCTGGGGGGGGGGGGGTTGCAGTGCTGATAACGCCGTAGAGAAAATTTTGAAGGAAGTTGCTAATAAAATTGGTCCAAAAACCGTAGATTTTTGCATGATTTTTCGTTTGAAGCGAGCTAAATTCGCTTCAAATTTCTTATTTTGAAATAGTAGGTCAAAATTTAGGTTTTTAAAAGTGCAAAAAATGACAGAAACATTATAAAAGTCAAATTTCTAATAATTTGAAGTTAGAGATTTGCAATCAAAATTTTAAAAACGCTAATTTTTTGAAGCTTTTTAAGAATAGGAGAGACCCGATTTTTTTAAATTTTAATGAAAAATCCAAAAATAAAATTGCACTATTAACGTAACAAGAATTCTGAAATTAAAATAGACACCATTCCGTATTTAATTCAGTTTTTGCAAAATACGGAACACGGAATACGGAACGACCAAAAATACGGAATTTTACGGAACGGAAGGCATCCCTGCTACATATCTATTTTTAAAAATTCTTAATAAAAATTTGACTTAAACATTTTAGTTGAATATTAATAATAATTTTTCAAAATACAAGTTTTTTGAGAATTCTGCTTCACTTCTAGGGGTCTAGGGGGGGGGGGGGGGGAGGGGGAGGGGAGGAAGTTGGCCGTGCCTTGGCAATCAAATTTATTTTAAATTGGCGGCACGCACGAATAGAAAAGTGCAAAGTTACTGTATTTAACGCAAAACGAAATGTTTATCCATGCACGCACGAAATGTATGGCCAAATCAATAATTGTGAGTGTTTTATGAAAGAAAATGTTGCTGAAGAAATTCGTATACTTTGCCTATCTTTAATAAGGGGTTTTGGGAGGCGATCAGTCGCCATTTGGATCCCGGCCAACTGAGTCCCAGTGTAAAAGGGACACTTTTGTACGGATAAAAGGCCGCGTAGCGACCCTACCGCTCGCTCGGCGGCGATCGGTTCAGTGCCGCACGGTTCAGTGCCAGCAACCTTTGAAAGTCTATAACTCTTTTTAAACTCAACCTAATCAGGCAAACAAGATGTCATTCGAAAGCTCTAAATAAGAAGAACCATATAGGGAAAAAAGCCAAGCGGTTCAATTCGTTTTTAAAAAGTTCAATGTAAAAAACCACCCAAAATCGAGGTTTTTTGTAATTTATTGAAATAACTTTTTCAGGAATTTTCTAATTGTTTAGCTTTAGCTTAACAATAGCCTTTAAAAGCTTAGAGCTTTCCAATGACATCTTGATTGTTTGATTTGGTTGAGTTTAAAAAAAGTTATAGCCTTTCAAAGTTGCTGGCACTGAACCGTGCGGCACTGAACCGATGCGTACCCCCGCTCGCTACCTATTGTTGCACTGGTTGAAAAGCTTAAAAATTTTATTAAAATAAAAATATTTTTAATAATTATCAGCAATTAAAAAGATAAAGCATAACTAATAATATTAAATAATATTTAGGGACAAAAAATTATCGACATTTAAATATTTTATTCTGTTCGGAACAATTCTCTGCATTCCATTTGTATATTGTGTGGATTTATTCATTTGCTATTATCCACCAACGGATCACTTATACTTGGAAGATCAATCAGTAGCCGACATTCTTGCGTTAAATATTACTGATCATATTGTCAATCCGGTTAATCCCGATCTCGGTTTTTAAAAAGTTTAAATCCAGATCCCGGGTTTTCCAAAAAACCCGGGATACAGTTCCGAGCACGGACTTGAATTCAAAAAATTTTCGAAAATTCAAAATTTTTCAAAAATCAAATTAGGCCTCAAAATCATTCAAAACAGCACAAAACTACAACAAAAAGCCAGATCTTCCCATGCCCCAGGCCCGTTTTTGAATTTTTGACTCAATTTGTTTAGAGATTTTCAAACTTTTAAAGCTTTTTTAAGAATGAGAGAGGTTCGCCGCCGAAATTTTTTTTTGATGATTTTACAAAATTTGTTAAGAAAATTTGTCCAAATATTGGCGAAATGTTTACCAATTTTTAAAATAATAAATTGTGAGAAAGTCCATTCGAGACTAAACCGTGGAAAAAACGTGAGAAAAGCCCCCAAAACGTGGGAAACGTGCTAACTTTAAAAAACGTGGCAAACCCGTGGAAAAGGACCCCAGACCTTTCAATTTTCGATTTTTTAATCGACAACAACAAATTTCGATTTTTAAACAACAAAAATTTGTTTTTGATTGTTAACAACCAAAAATTTCAATTTTTGATTTTAAACAACAAAAAATTTCAATTTTTGATTTTAAACAACAAAAAATTTCAATTTTCGATTTTTTAATCGACAACAACAAATTTCGATTTTTAAACAACAAAAATTTGTTTTTGATTGTTAACAACCAAAAATTTCAATTTTTGATTTTAAACAACAAAAAATTTCAATTTTTGATTTTAAATAACAAAAAATTTAGAATTCTCCATTTTTTAAACGACAACAACAAATTCCAATTTTTGATTTTAAACAATAAAAAATTTCAATTTTTGATTTTAAATAACAAAAAATTTGAATTCTCCATTTTTTAAACGACAAAACAAATTGCAATTTTCGATTTTATCGACAACAAAAAATTTCAATTTTCGATTTTTTTAATCGACAACAATTAATTCCAATTTTTGATTTTAAACTAGGGTTGGGCCCCCGACCCCGTCCCCGACCCCGACCCCGCAAACCCCGCAACCCCGACCCCGACCGATTTGGGTAACCCCGACCCCAACAGTCCTGCCCCCGCAAAACCCCGACCCCGCAATTCCCAACCCCGCACGCGGGGGCCCAACCCTAGTTATAACCAATTGTTTGAAAAAAATTAATTTTTCACAAAAAATTCATACCAATTTTCTGAATAGATATTTTTGCTCTATTAGACAATATTTGGAGTTTTAATACCTTAACACAAAATGGAGTTATGGTTGAAAAAGTGGTTTTGGATTTCCAAACCAAAGGGTGGGACCCTTTTGTGATTTTATCAAAATTTTTTTTTTCTTCAAATTCATTTGGAAATGCCATTTTCCCAATAAATTTGATGCGCTGACCATCCCCATGAGGGATTAATAAAATAAAATTTTACAATTCTAAAAAATTTATAAATTTCCTTTATAGAAGATCACCACAGTTTTAGCTTTCAACAAAATTGATTAAACATGATCATTGTCAGGGAATCAATTGAAAGTAAAGTTCAATATGGCGGGCCAAGCTTTTTTAGTCATTTTTTATTACAAATGATCGATCAAATTGCGCTCTCTCATTAGTCATGGTTTTGAATTGAAAACATGGAATTTAAGGCCGATAATTCATGGGTGATTGGTCTAGTGGTATGATTCTCGCTTTGGGTGCGAGAGGTCCTGGGTTCAATTCCCAGATCACCCCAAATTTTTAATACAATAATGAAAGGGAGGGTGGCGGTGCCGATAGGCGCCGCCGAGAATTTTTAAAATTTGATTTAAAGGATTGGAAGCAAACAATGGGATTTTATTACATCATCATTGCTTGCACAATTACATGATAACATTGGCATTTCTAATGGACAAATTCTTCAAGGGGCGTTTAAAATTGGGTTATTCTTGTGTTAGAAATTTAATTTTTAACAAATATTTAGGCCATCCTCAGCGCAAACCGTTAAAATTGTATAAATGAATACACAAATTTTGCGAAATCTTACGGCTCATGTAAATACTATATTATTTTATGTAATAGAGCCAGGGGTGGCCATGGATACAAATCTTTAAATCCGTGTCCGGATATATCCGTGCCTTTTTTGTATCCGTGTCCGTTTGTATCCGTCTCATTTTTTGAAATTTATATCAGTATCCAATCCGCGGATATCCGCCAATCCGCTCTGAAAATTTTTTCCAATTTTTCAAACCAAAAATTACGATTTTTTTTTTCTCAGTACATATGTATGTAATTGTTGATCTTCATCTTCGACATCCAGCATGAGATTGAAATTGCGGGTATGGGTTGTGCCTTTTTTCAAGAAACCTTTTGTGGGATAAAGGGCCCGACGGTGCCGGAAGGCGCCGTCGCAAAAATTTTTTGGGATTTTGTTAAGAAATTTCTGGGGGGGGGGGGAGGTTTCTTTTTTTGCACTCATTTAATTAAAAAATATTTGAAAATTTATTCAAGAATTGTTATAAATGGGTGAAGCATTTTTGTGACTCAAGGCAAAACGATAAATAAGTACATGCACTAAAGCGGGTTTGAACACACACATAATATTTGCACTTCAAAGAGGCAAACCACTAAGCCATTGATTTACCTAGAAATTCATGGTAAAAAAGATTGGAATTTAGCCAAAAAGTAAGGAAGACCACCGATCGATTTTTAGGGGTGCATTTTTTTGTTTTTATTGCATTTTTCTTAATCAATTTTTTCCAAAACAAAAAGTTGCATTTTGGGGGTGTTGTTTTTTAGATTTTATTGCATTTTTTAAAAAAAAATTTTCCAAAAGAATCTTTTCTCCACGCCGTTGGGAAATTAATGGAAGCTCATGGCAAATTGAAATGCGGAGGAACATTTGTGTGGGTAAGAACGCAGGGAAGAGCATAAAGGCCAACAAAGTAGGGGAAAAACCACCTGCTGAAACGGAAGGAACCAACATCTTATCCCTCCCCCCTCCCCATCCGTCCCTTTTGGCGATGGCGGGCTCTGGACCTTAGGGGCCATGGGTTGGCGATCAGGTTCACATACTTCTGCGTGACCACTGTAGTCATACGGAAGCGCCTCACTCAAAAACTTTTCCAAACTGCCCCCTTATGGCACAAATGGCCGATACCCTGTTAGGAGAATCTTTTTCACTGCCCTGTACTGACGGAGCAGTTCCTCGGCTAGTGCCAGTGTCATGAAATACACTTTGTACTTCTTGGTGAAACAAAATGCTACGGAATGCACAAAAAAATACGGAACACGGAATGGAAGACATCCCTGCTGCTGGTGGGGGAGGATGCCCGTGCCCTGGGCATTGGGTGTTCGACTCCCCGACTCTCCAACTCAAAAGGGGGACAAGCATTTATTATTTTCTCAAGTTGAACTTGTCCAATGCAACAGCACGGAAGCCAGAACAACAACTGTGTGGGGCAGAAAGGAGGGCATTAAATGTAAGGGGCTGGGCGATGTTGTATGAAGGTGTGTGACAATGGCGGGGACTGAGTCCAGCAGCAGTTCGAATCAGTGATGGGGCGAGTCGAAAAAAATGTCGGGTCGAGTTTCGAGTCTTCGGGTTGAAAATTTTTTTCTTTTAAATATTAACTAATATGTAAAATCATAAATTTGTAAATAATGATGCAAAACAAAAATTTATCCAACTTTTATGCGGTTAAAGGGTTGTTCAAATCTGTGAGTGTTATACCAGCCGTCGGAAACAGCCTCTTTTTTTGTTTGTTGAGAATTCGGCTTCTGAGGTGTAGGTGAGTCGGCGGCGCCGATCAGGGCTGGGCAAAGCTCGGCGCACCACCCGAAGCCGAAAGCTCTAAACAAAGCCTTATTTTTTTCGAAGCACGAAGTTCGAAGCCCAAAATACCCGAAGTTTTGCGAAGCTCGAAGCGGAAGTTTTTAAAATTTTCTAACGGAATCGGCAAGTTGAGAATTTTTTTTAAAAAAAAGTTTCATAAGAACATTTTGTCGGAAAATGTGCCTAAATTTGCAAAAAAAATTGCCATTTTATAATTTTTTTTCCGACTAATAATCTGCCAAAAAAGAAAATAATTAAATTAAAAGAATAAAAATGAAATTTAATACTTAGAGTTGAACATCCGATACATAATTTAAAAATGAGAGTTTAAACCACGGAGCAGGGTTGCAGCGGATCATCCGAAATCCGTTATCCGAAATCCGGTGTTTTTCCCAATCCGAAATCCGATCCGAGAAATTTTGGGTAATCCGATCCGAAATCCGGATAAATAGATTTTTTTGTCTGATATTTTTCAACATTATAAGAAAAATATAAAGTTAAGCGAAAACTTTTTAATAAAAAAAATGTATTTTCAATTATTTTTACTTGTTTCGCCAAATAAGTCGCCTAGTGGGTCCTCTTCTTTGTGATTCTCATGTTATGTGTTGGGTTCGAACCCGCTTGTGTACCAGTTTTTTCCCGAAATTCTGAAGCAAAATTCATAATTTTGCTAAAATTTTGATGAAATTTCGTTAACAAAATTGAGTCAAAATTTCAAAAATTTTTCTCGGCGGCGCCTATCGGCACCGCCGACCCCCACCCCTTAAAAGTAAAGAAGTATCTCAAAAAAATGATATGATAAAAAAGAAGTTAAAGCCACCCCACTCGCGGCTTACATTGAATAAGTTGATTTAGCGAAAAGTTTTAAAAAATCACAAAAGTTTGAATTTTTGCAACCAAAAAATTTTTTTCATTATCCGAAATCCGGTGTTTTTCCCAATCCGAAATCCGATCCGAGAAATTTTGGGCAATCCGATCCGAAATCCGTATCCGACTTTTTTCCCAATCCGCTGCAACCCTGCCACGGAGACATAATAGCACTTAGGCAGAATGGAGGGCAAAAGATATTAAATTAAGGATTTTTAATGTTGTCATTATGTATTTTTCAAAGCAAAAAAATCGCTTTCGGCCTGCAGGATTTTTAATAGTTTTTGGATCATAAATTTTTTTCATCAAAATATTAACCAAAAATCATAATTAATATGTAAAATCATAAATTGGTAAATCATGGTGCAAACCCAATAATTTCTCCAAGTTTTCTGCTGTTAAACGGTTCTTCAAATCTGTGAGTGTTAGCCCTGCCGTCGAAAACTGCTCTATACTTTTTTGAAACCCCACAGGTGCAGGAGACGGAGACATTTTTTTAGAATATTTAACATTTTTTTTAGGAAAATTATAAGGAATACAAGTTTTGAGAGACTGCTTTACTTTTCGGGGAGAGGGGGTCGGCGGTGCCGATAGGCGCCACCAAGAAAATTTTGAATTTTTGGCTCAATTTGTTAAGAGATTTGCAATCAAAATTTTAGAAATACGGTTATTTTTTGTTTTGATTTGATTTATTTTATTCCATTAAAATTTGGCAAATTGAATTCTGTTTTACTTTTAGGGGCGAGGGGGTCCGCCGAGAAAATTTTGAATTTTTGCCTCAATTTGTTAAGAGATTTGCAACCAAAATTTTAAAAATACGTTCATTTTTGTTTTGATTTGATTTATTTTATTCCATTGAAATTTGGCAAATTTTTTAAAATTTTAGGGCAATTTTCGTAACAACAAATATCGTGAATCTTCAAAGCTCTAAGCCAACCAGCGGAACACAAATCCTTACCCCACTCTTTCCCTCAAAACCCGGATCTCGGATCGGGTCGACCCAAAAAACCTCGGGTCTGCTTCGGGTTGAAAACAAATTCCAAAGAGGTTCAAAATTGGATTCAAACCACAATATGAGCTGAATGAGAGATGAACCGGGGCAATCCAGCTGTGAACACTTGCGTAAACGGAACCGGGAATCGCGTACTTTTCCCGCGGGAATCCCCGCCGATCTCTATTTTATGATTTCTTGCGTTAAATTAAGAAATTGTCGGCAATTGTTGGACGGAACTGATGTATTGATGGCCAACAGTGTTCTATAATTAGCATTAAGTTTTAGAGGAAACCAATGGTTTGTTCAATTAATTTCTGCTACCTAGGTCCCCATAACTATGTACTGATAGATGATGAAAAACATTGCCTTTGTTTTTGGATCTTCAATGTTAGTAATAATGAGAATTGGTTGTAATTTAACTGATATAAATTTTTCATCAAAATTGGCAATCTTAGACTATTTATTCAATTTAATCGAGACAAATTGAACAATGTTGGAATTATTAATTTGAACTTTAAGACATTTTATTATGATTTTTTGTTACGTCAAGTAGAAATTGTCGGCAGTTGTTGGACGGAACTGATGTATTGATGGCCAACAGCTCCTCCAATTGACCGATGATTATTGTTTCGGGGCCCATCTATTGCATAGACACGATTATTTTGAATATTTGTTTTGCAAATGATCAAAAAATCTTTGATCAGCTGTTGACGGAATGTGCCGCTGGCCCACAACAGTAACCAGCTGGAGAGCATTACAGTACCTTTAATTAGGGGTCCAAGAATTAGATTCGGGACTCCAATTCAATTCCAATCACCTGTGTCCATAATCAGTGGGAAGTAGATGTGCAACATTTTGTTTGTCGTATCACCAATGTTAGTAATAATGGGAATCTGTAATGTTAAAGAATTTGTTGCAAATCGGAATTGCAATCAAGCTAGGTATTGTTGATATGTTTGTTTAAAGCTCAAACACATATTAATGCCTTTCATTTACCAAAAACAGGCTTGCAACTAGCGCGTGACCCAAAAAAGTTGCCAATGCATAAAGCAACAATTTCTTCTCAATTTCATCACCATTGTTGTTCCCGTTTGTGCCAACATTCTTCACATGTAATTTGTATGCAACGAATGTGCAAATGTTTAGCAAAACGCATATAATCATAAAAATTACAGAGAAGGCAGTACAAATATAACTAATATACTTGATGTACGGTGCCTTAATGATGATTTTAGTGAGAAACACATCGGCTTAAGCAAAATTCAGCTTAGATTTCAATACATAATTCATTTTTCGGTACTTTTTCGGTTCTCGGTACCAACATTTTTTCGTTAACAAAACTCGTTTATTTTGGAACTCTGCCTTTATCAGTCTTTATACTTGAGTTTCGAGAGATTGCGGTTTAAAAAATCGCTTTCGGCCTGCAAGATTTTTAATAGTTTTTTGGATCAGTTTGAGGGAAGGGGGGTCGGCGATGCTGATCAAGGTTGCAGCGGGTCGAGAAAAATGTCGTGTCAGGTTTCGGGTCGGGAAAAAAGCATTCCGCTCAGCGGGTTTTGGGTTGAAATTTTTTTTCCTTAAAATATTAACCAAAAATCAAAATTAATATGTAAAATCATGAATTGGTAAATTATGGTGCAAAAACAATAATTTCTCCAAGTTTTCTGCTGTTAAACGGTTCTTTAAATCTGTAAGTGTTTACCTGCCGTCGAAAATAGCCTTTTACTTTTTTGAAACCCCACAGGTACAGGCAGGGCTCTCAATTTGCCTTATTTTTAAGGCAAATGCCATAATTTTGGGAATTTGCCTTATTGTTGTTTGCCATATTTTCACACTTGCCATAATTTCGCCATATTTTTGACTTTGTGAAAAATTCTCATTTAAAGGAAAAATAAGAATTTCCCGAAAATAGTGCTCTTTGCTTCGTATAATTTGGAGTTTTTTATAGCAAATTTCTCAACAAATCGAGTCAAAAATTTCTCGGAGGCGCCTATCGGCACCGCCGACTCCCCTCCTTCCAGAAGGAAGCAGAATTTGCAAAAAAAAAATTAGCATTTTTGAAAATTTCTTAAAAAAACTGCCACCATATTTTTGACCCCTTTTTTAAAGCCGGTTGCCATATTTTGTCGCAGATGAGTTGAGAGCCCTGGGTACAGGAGTCGGGAAAATTTTGAATTTTTGGCTTAATTTGTTAAGAGATTTGCAATCAAAATTTTAAAAATACGTTCATTTTTTGTTTTGATTTGCTTTATTTTATTCCATTAAAATTTGGCAAATTTTTTAAAATTTAGGGCAATTTTCATAACAACAAATATCGTAAATCTTCAAAGCTCTAAGGATTTAGGTTGGTAGATAAAGCAGGGCTCCCATTTATAAGATATATTCTCCGATTTAGGGGCCGAATCTTAAAAATGTTGTCTGATTTTGGCTTAACATTCTTATATTATTTTTTATTTTGTTGGGTTTGGAGGATTTCATTGTGAAATTCGAAGCGAATTCTTTAATTAATCTTTAAATTCAGCCCCTCCCCTTAACAAAATTTGGGCAAAATTCTGCAGTTTTTAGGCGCCTAGAAAATTTTGCATTTTTGGTGAATTAATTTTGGTAAGTGAAATGTGGTGTGAAAAATCTTCATGTAAATATTATTTAAATGCTTCTCATTTTTCTTTATTTTTGGGCACCAAATTTATTTGATGAATTTTTTAATGTTGAAATTAGAGAACGGACCGGGCCGGGGTCCGTACGGGTTTTTCAAGGGCCCGTAGCCCGTGTTTTTTTGGGCCGACACGGGGTTACACGAGGTCACGGGGTACACGGGGTTTTAGCCCGTGTAACCCTTGCCCGTATAGGTCGGCGACCCTTGCCCGTAGCCCTTGCCCGTGTGTTTTGACACGGGTTTACACGGGCTAAATTTTAAAGGCAAATGTCATGGATTTTAACCATTAAATTTTTGTTCGAGTGAGTGGAGTAGTGGATAGTGTCGACCGCCTTGACTTTTTTGGTACGGGTTCGAAATCCGACTATGTAAATGTTTTTTTATGACTTTCAGTGAGCATCTATTGTGGAGAAAACAATTTCTAAATCTTTTTAAATTTTTCCCAATTTTTTTAATAGGGCGGCATTTACAACGATTGGAATTTTAATTTTTTGTTGGACGAAATCACCGATTATTAAAAATTCTTTGTCAAATAAATTACTATAATAATTATTGGGCCAATTTTTTTAAAGATTCATTAAAATTTTCAAAAATTTCCTCGGCGGCGCCTATCGGCACCGCGACACCTTTTAAAAACCCTGATCCGAAATTTTTCAAAAATCCGATCTCAACACCTATTTCCGATTTTGTCAAATTTGAAATGGCAAAATTTTTGAAATTTTTTTGCTATTTACATAACTAAACTTTTAAAAATTCTAACCCTTGCCCGTAGCCCTTGTCATTTAAAAATTCCGATCTCTAGTTGAAATGAATTCGCTGAAAAGTCCGTTCTTTTCAGTAAAGTACCGAAAATCTCGAAAAAAGCGTCGGCACTTTCCCGTACCGACCGAACACTATATAATTAATATAAAGAAATTTTTACATCTCCAGCTTCGAACACGTAGAAACTGCGGTCAGTCGTTGAATTTGGATAATTCAATATAAGCATTACATTCAATTTGAACAACGGCCAACACAAGAATATTGGGGCACAGTAAACAACCATTGTTATAAACGGAAGAAATTTTTGCCATAACTTAAAATAGACAAATTATTTGTTGTGATAAAAAGCCCTATTAGTTTTAATATTAAAAAACGACTTTTTCATGTTTTATTGGCATTATGATTGCAGTCAGTCGGTTCAGCAGAATAAAAGCCGTGACCAAATTATTCGCTAGGAATGTGTGTCCGGTAAAAAAAAAGAACATTGCGAGCATCCAATTTGAGAACTTTGAATAAATCGGGTAAAGCACGGCACCGAATATGGAAGGCAGCCGATCGCCGTAAAAAGAGGAAAATAGGTACAGCAAATCCTGAAACATTTTTTAGCTAAAATCTTGTCATTAAACCCGTATAAAGCATTTTTTCATAAAAATCCGAGGAAAATATCAAAAACATTGATTTTGCATACAAATTATATACCAAATCGACTCCGCTCGTCGAGCTGATTACGAATCCGCAAAAATTTTACCGGTTAAGGAAGGGCACACAGTTCTGGGCTCATAGCTTTCTTCATAGTTGAGTCTGCGCAAAATTTTTGCAGATTCGTAAAGCTTGATGAGCGGAGTCAATTGGTATATAATTTGTATGCAAAATCAATTTTATTCTTCAGTTTTACCAAATCCAAATTCGGTTCAGTCCAATTTGAATTTGTTACCGGAATTGCCCGCATAACAAAAAGCGCATAGAATGAGTTGTGGAACTTTTTGTGCCGAACGATGGTGACAATTTCGGCGATATAAAGTGCCATTGATGGGATGCTTATACAAAGAGTTAAGTAGATGATTGGAATTTCAACCGAGATGGTCCAATTGACAAAGTCCAGCATTATTATGCCGAGTTATTTGAAAATATACTTAAACGATTAAGTTTTTAAAAATTAAGAATTAAATTACCCAAATACACCTGAGACCGCCAGAAGAAACAAACAAACTATGCAAATTTTCTGTCTTTTAGAATTCTGGCTTATACCTTAAGGAAACGCAATGTCAAGAAATCTCACATTTCGGTCAACCTTCGTTCTATAATAAACCGTACATTCCTAATATTACTCATTGGAACACGGCATTTACAAGCAATTATAAATGGACAGATGAATAAACATTTAGTTTTTGAGTTATATACAGTAACTTTGCACTTTTTTATTCGTGTGTGCGGCCAATTTAAAAATTCGATTGACAATTAAAAAGTAAATTGTGTTGCCATGAAATGAAATAAAATGTAATTAGTAGGGAAGCAAAAAATATGCACATAAAAGCTTGAAATATGCGCATAAAATATGCACCAAAAATTGCAAAATATGCAAATAAAATGAAAAAATATGCACATAAATTTTGAAAATAAGCAGAATTTAAAAAATTTTCATTTTTCGCGAAAAAGTCAATTTTTATGGGTGCATTTTTTGAAAATTTTTAAAAAGTCGATCCTTAGGGTAGGCTAAGCCTAAGCTAGGCCTAAGCTATGCTTAGTCTTAGGCTTGCTTAGGCCTAAGCCTAACAAACCCCAAGCCAGAGTGGCTTAGGCCTAAGCTAGGCTTAGGTTTAGCTTCAGTACGGGACGGAAGCGGTAATCGTGGTTGGCTTTCCATTAGTAGCCGCCAAACTTGTTTTTGGAAAAATTTGAACTTTCGACCAAATGTTCGAATTCTGGTCCGGAGTTCGGAATTAGTTGTAAAAAAGGTCAGAATCGGATTCTTCAATCCCAAATCCTCCAGAAACATGTTTTGCATGACTTTTAATAATCACTGACGCATTTTAAGGAGCCATTTAAACTGTTTTAAAATATGCACATGTTTTCTTGTTAGATGTATACCTAATTTAGGAAACACAATGACAAGAAATCTCACATTCATTTCGCTCAACCTTCGTTTTAAACTAGAGTTGGGACCTCGTCCCCGCCAAATTTAGGCCATTTTTTGGGGTTTTCCCCTACCCCGTCCCCGACACTTCCAAGCCCGCAAACCCCGACCTCCGAACCTTAACCCCGAGTCGGGGTCGGGGTTAACATACACCTCTAAAGATGGCGTCATCGAGTCACAAAGTTCATTTTTGTCGAGGACAGGGTTGTGGTCTTGCGTACTTTTTAACAAAAAATTTATTTCATTTTTACAAAGAGTCAGACAATAAAAAATGCCAATTTTTGTAAAAATTTCAAAAACATTTTTAGGTGATCTTCGGAAAAGTTTGTTTCCAGAAAATTTTGCACATTTGTCTCTTCACTTTTTGAAAAACCCCGGATCAGGGGATCAGGATTTCGGAAATGAGCAGGATCTGGATTTACCAGAATTAAAAATCTTGGTTTTCAGGATATCCTGATCCTGGTGCTTGATGCGGACCAAGATCCTGGACCAGGATCAGGATTTTACAAAATTTTTGAAATTTTGTAAAATTGACCAAACCTTTGGGGTTTTTCAAAATTTTGAAATAACTATTCGGCGATAATATTTTCCTAATTTTTCTCCGTTGTTTTCTCCTAGTTTATAAGGATTGGTCCACTTTAAGCAGAGATATGAATCAGGATCCTGGTCTGTAATTCTTGGATCAGGATTTCGGAAATGACCAGGATCAGGATTTACCAGGATCAGAATCTTGGTTTTCCAGGATATCCTGATCCTGGTAGTTCGACGAAAATACCAGGATTTAGGATCAGGAGTCCTGGAAAATTCTGTCCGGACTCTAGTTATAATTAGGGCGCGGATTTATATGGACTAAAAACCCCCAAAATATGGACCAAATACCTCAAAAAATGACAGCCAAATCCAGTCAATTTTTGCTTAAAACCTTCAAATGTCATTTTTTATTAGAATTTTTCTCTCGGAATAGAAAATGTACTATTTTTCACAAGTTTTTGAAAATTTTATAAATTATAAAAATAATAAATGTTTCGGAAAATCTCGATCTTTAAGGGTGCATTTTTTGGTCCAAAAAAAGTCATTTTTTAGCGGTGCATTTTTGGGTTGAAAAATTTTTGATTTTTAAGAGTGCATATTTCGTTTTTATTGCATTTTTCTTAAGAAATTTTCACAAAAACTCCGAATTTTTATTAAATTTTTGACCAAAACGGCCAAATATGGACTTATTATGGAAAAATGGCAAAATATGGATTTATTCTCAAAAAAGCCAAAATATGGATTTATATGGACTAAAAAGCCGCTCTGATTCTGAAATTTTTTGAAATGAATGCGATTTCTGGGCTTCTCTTATGATCCCCTATTCTGCAAAAAAAAACGTATTAAAACATGAAAATCCGCGCCCTAGTTATAATGCGTTAAACAAAAATTCAATTTGTCAAAATAGATATGCCCGGCACTGTAAGCATACAAAATATGAACCGTTCCCTACTAATGAGCAATTAGCAGGCAATCTTAAACTTCTCACTGTTTTCTTAATGCAACACGTCACATAATACTAACTATCAACATTGGCTGTGCGTCACCGGAGCAGGGGGTTTTAGTAATTACGTATTACTTGATTACTTTTTAAAAAGTCCAGTTACGCGAGCACCCCTGCACCGGATGTACAAAATTTTAATTGGTTACCAGAATTGCCCGCATACAAGTGTGTGAAACATTTTTGTGATGGCACGAGTGGAGTAGGGTGAGGTGGTTGTACCTGTAGCTACCGGTCCAAACCTCGACTGGTCCGAATGGATTTCCGAATGTCGAAAGTTCGAATGTCGAATAAGTTCTTTTGCAACACATTATCAAATTTTTTGTCCCATTTCCTCTCCGATTTGTCCAGGTGTCTCTTCAAAATTGCACTTTTCACTGAAGACAAAATATCGAAGACTTCGGGCAACCTTTAGAAATAATGGAATTGTGACGAAATTTATAAATGCATTTTTGGGCGATATTTTTTAACGAACAAATAACTAAAAATTATGAATGGCATAAATTTATTTATAATTTATTTAACCATTTTTATTGGTAATTGAATTCCAGACTCCCACCTTCACCTCGGAACTTTTTTTAATTTTTGCTTTAGCTTGGAGAGTCGGGAATATCTTCGTTTTAACCTCATTATTTGTAACTAAAAAAAAAAATTATTTTTGGGGTTTTCGCCCATAAAATAGTCGCGATTAATTAAAAAATTAAAAAGATTTGCCCAAAAATGCCATCATTAAATTGACTTTTTTTTCCCCTAATCTTAAAGATAAAAGTTTTAAGCATTCTAAAAATTTTTGCTTATCACTTCAAATAGTCCATAAAAAGCCTAAGTCTCTCAAAGCTAAACTTGAAAAACAAAATATTTTAAAGCAAACATTAATTTTTAAAATTTTTGAGTTTAAGTATGTTTTTGAATAATTCAGCATAATTTCAAAATGACACCTACGAGGCTTCAAATATCAATTACCATTTTATCAAAATATTGTATTGAAAAAAGCTATTACTTCGATTTTTTATATTTTATCAAAATTATCGCTATTGAAGCCATTGCCGACCACTAGAAAATACTGTCGAATATTAATTATAAACATTTCAATGATGTTTTCACATTAAGCTCGTTTTTTGCCCTTTTCCTTGTAGCCTTTTTTGATTATTTGCTCCTTCTTCTGCGCTGGCGGGGTTAACCTACATATAAATGCGTGAAAAAGATTTTAATTGTGTCAATAAAAATGCAAAAAAGACCTAATTAATATTGGTGTATTATGTATAAACAAAATAAATGAAATCATAATAAATATTGATGAAAATAAAAGGATATACACGAAAATAAATTAATATTGGGGGTCAAAAATAAGCAAAATAAATTTGTTTTAAACTTAAATATCGGTTTTTTAGATCAAAAATTCGGGCTTTTTCTTAATGTTAAAAATTTCAAATTACTAAATTTTAACATTGTTTATAAAATGTGTTTTTAAATAATTATTTACATGTGATCTGTGCAGAAAAACAGGGGCCCATAACGGGGCAAAAGATACGGTTCCATTGCGCATGCGCCCACCGAAAGCTTAACATCGCAGAAGGCGCACTTAAAGCATTTGCTGTGCACTAAAATTAGCTGTTATTTTAATCAATTTTTTAATTTGATAAATTATATAAATATTTATTTACTTGTATGCTTTTCCACCACAAGCTTTTCAGATGGCTTTACTTCCGCTTCACAAATCTCACATTTTGCATTTTGCGATGTGCCGCCGCTGCCAAAGTTCATGGACATTTTATTTGAATATTAAAATTATTCGAATAATCCTAGTAAATCTGAAAATATTCAAATACTACGAGCAGTTAGTATTATTTAGAATAAAAAATTATTTTTAAAATCAGTAATTCGAATTATATTTGTAAAATTTCAAAATGCCGTTTCTTTATTATTTTATATTTTCTTCTGAAAAATAAGATTTCATATTTTACTAGTAAAATTTGAATTTTAATAAATTCATTTTGTGAAGATATTTAAATAACACTAACTGGCCATAAATTGAATATTTCAATTTTACTTGAAAAATTCGAATAATTTTAATATGCAAATAATAAGCCGACATTTGCATAAAATAATAAAATTTATATAAATTTAGAGTCTGTATTTGAATATTTATTTATTTATTTATTTTTCTAAAACTCAAAAAAAAGGTTTTTTCTTCCAAGGCTTCCTCGACTTTTATAACGTTAATATTTAATGACGGGAAGCGATCAGCTAAAGCTAAAAATTGCCAGTCAATCATTGTTTAAAACATCTGCTCTTTATCGATTTCCACAGATAAACAAAAAAACAGCAGCATTTTATTAAAGTTTCAATTTTTGGGCATTTTTTTCAGTGGTATCAAATAAAATTAAAAATTTATTACACTTCTTTAATATTTTCTCAAAAAGAAAATTTATAAATTTCCTCTATAGAAGATCACCACAGTTTTAGCTTTCTGATCAATGAATAATTGATTATACATGAAAGACTGGTACCGGTTTGATCACTGATCAGTGAATAGATTGAACATAAAGTTCCATATGTCGGGGCAAGCTTTTTTAGACGTTTTTTACATATTTAACAAATTGATCGATCAAATTTCGCTCTCTCGATTAGTCATGGTTTTGAATTGAAAACATGGAATTTAAGGCCGATAATTCATGGGTGATTGGTCTAGTGGTATGATTCTCGCTTTGGGTGCGAGAGGTCCTGGGTTCAATTCCCAGATCACCCCAAATTTTTGAACAAAAATTAAAAACCGAGAGTCTCGAGCTCATAAGTCATCATTAGGGCGACAACTAAGCCTGTTAATTTTGGCATGTGTTGTCCGATTGTAACCAAATTCAACACAATGGTAGTACACAATGTGGCCTATGAAATTTTTAAAAAAGTTTGTTTGATTTGTAAAATACGAATAATTTTAAAAATAACTTCTTTTTTTTTGGTAATTCCACATAAAGTTTAGCCTTCCCGACAAATATGTAACAACAATGAATTTTATAATAAAGGGTCCTTTAAAATCTTGGTGCTAAAATGATTTGTCTAAATTATTTTCAAATAATGGCAATAAATGTTTATACTGAAAATTCTCTAAATTAAAGGACTATCCGAATTCCTCCACTTTGTTGTGAATATTTTATAATTTTGATTTTTGAGTTCAAATTTGTTAATAACAAATAGAGATTTAAACATTTTAATAATCATTTTATGCAATGATTAGGTTTGGATGTTTATGTAAATTCTTCAGTTTTCAGTTGTTTATGTTTGAAACCGCAAACTCTACATAAGGCATTGTTGAAGGAAATAAATTAATAATTATAAAATTAACAATAAATTCCATTCAAACAAAAAACTATTTCTTTAAATAACATTATTGATCACTGATCATTGAATAGATTGAACATAAAGTTCCATATGGCGGGACAAGCTTTTTTAGCCATTTTTTATTACAAATGATCGATCAAATTGCGCTCTCTCATTAGTCATGGTTTTGAATTGAAAACGTAGAATTTAAGGCCGATAATTCATGGGTGATTGGTCTAGTGGTATGATTCTCGCTTTGGGTGCGAGAGGTCCTGGGTTCAATTCCCAGATCACCCCAAATTTTTGAAGAAAAAAAAATTAAAAACCGAGAATCTCGAGCTCATATGCGCACTGCACTAATTCAAATACTCAATCTAATTAAACAACTAAAACTCAGTCAATTAATTTTTGAATCTCCAAAATATTTTAATTGGTCTTCCAATCAGCCAAAATTTGAGCATCGTTTATTTTCCATCAATTGAGCTCATGCTGAAGCTATTCTTCTTGTCTTTATTTTATTTAGATCAAGAAATTTTAATTTGTTTTTTGCTATTTTAATTTCTTAAAGATAGAAAATCATTTAATGTTTTATTGAAGAACATATAATTTATTTCGATGAGTTCTGCAGATTTATTTTATCCGCCTCTCATTCATATTATTTTAAAAATATTTTTATTAATTTGCGTAAAATAACAAAGAGTCAAATGAAACCATTAAATGACATAAAAATTAATAAACAGAAAGCGTTTGTTCATAAAATAAGCTTGAAATTATAGCTAAAAAAATATGTGCATTCTTTTAAACACTGGAATTTTTTACGCCATTTGGTATCAGTGTGCCATTTTTCTCTGGAAACCGAGAATTTGCCGGGTTTTGGGGGTCCGTGCCGGGTTTTTGAGTTTTCCCAATGTGACGACATCCCTGTTTTGGTAACTCAAATCGGATTAAGCCGCACAGCTTCAAATGGTGTCTTAAAATAAACTAAACAATATTTTTTGTCTTGAAAATGCAAAAATTGAACATAAAGTTTCATATGACGGGCCAAGCTTTTTAAGTCATTTTTTATTACAAATGATCGATCAAATTGCGCTCTCTCATTAGTCATGGTATTGAATTGAAAACATGGAATTTAAGGTCGATAATTCATGGGTGATTGGTCTAGTGGTATGATTCTCGCTTTGGGTGCGAGAGGCCCTGGTTCAATTCCCAGATCACCCCAAATTTTTGAAGAAAAAAATTATAAACCGAGAATCTCGAGCGCATAAGTCATCATTAGGGCGACAATTTTTAGTTTCGAAATAGTTAACTAAATAATTGAAAAAATGGCAAAATAGTGGCAAAAATAGTGACGAAAAGCCATTTTTGGCTAAAATAGTTTCACGACTATTTTAGGGACAAAAACGCCAAAATTATATTTTTTTTAGTTACAAATAATGAGGTTAACGGCGATATTCCCGACTCTCCAAGCTAAAGCAAAAATTAGAAAAGGTTCCGAGGCGAAGGTGGGAGTCTGGAATTCAATTAAATTTATCCAATAAAACGGTTAAATAAATATATAGGTAAATTTATGCCATTCATAATTTTTTAGTTATTTGTTCCTTACAAATTAAGCAAATAAATTTGATTCATTCATTTATTTTTCAAATTTAATTAAACAAATTCACTAATTTGTCTAGAAAATTGGAATGACCTCGAAATGGAATTTGCGCGAACACTTAACGAAACAAGACATTGACGTGATGACGCATATAAATCAAAAAAATAATTGACAAACTTTTTCAAGAAAAATGGGTCACCAAATAAAAATACTTAACTTGCACTTATGAAACAAACTGAAAATATTTGCTAAAATATCGCCCAAAAATGCATTTATAAATTTCGTCACAATTCTCAATTTCTTTGCCGGGATGGATGCCGTGCCGACCCCAAAGTGGGGACAGACAGTCCAGCATTTTTAAATTTTTGCTTCCGAATGCCGCTCTCTACCCATTTTTACCATATGTTAACACAAAGTTATTTAATTATAAACTAATTATTATGTCTAAATTTAGTCAAATTTGCCATGACATTATCCACCAAATTGATCATTTGGGCACTAATGCATTTAATTTTCGTCACAATTTCTCATTTCCAACCAATTGATGCATTAGCAAATGTGTCGTCTTCAGCAAATTACACAATATGCGACAAATTGCCAAAACGGAAACAGAAAGCGTGTAAAATGGTGTTGCAAATGTGGCATGAGTCGCGCAAGGTGTGTTAAGACAAGATACCTAATAGTGATGCACGAGAGTCTCGATATCGAGTCTTGAGTCGAGAAAAGTCTCGAGTTTTTTTGGGCTCGTGCATCACTCTCGATAATATTTGCATCGTATATTTGTTTGTCATTTGAAAGTAAAAAAAGGTTGGGGCATTTAAAATTATTATTGGGCACAAATGAAACCCAGCAACAACAAAAAAATTATGTTTACTTTGCTAAATATTAAAACAATTTTGATCGAAATCTGAGCCGAAATATTTTGAACTTTGATTAATTTTTTAAGGTTTAACCAAATTTCGATCAATTCTCATGAATTTGAACACGTTCTATTTCTATAATAATAGAGATAAAAAGTGTTACGAAAAAGGCCATATCAAAATTAAATTTATATGTTTTGAATCAATCATTTAGGCTGAACGTGAAGGACGCTTGCTGACAAACGAAGAATTTCCACCGCCTTCACATGGACTTGGTAAATAACAACAACAAAAAAAAACGATATAACCAGAGCTAAGATTTTTAAGGTTTTTACTATTTTTCTGGCTCGAAAAAACACGTTTTTAATCGGAAATTTCATCGGTTTAACGAGGCTATTTGGACCTAGAAAAACCCTATTTTGGAATTCGCGTCTAAAAAGGCTCAAACCTATTTTAGGCCTCTGAATTTTGTACTTATTTCGCCATTTTTCGAAAATTCATTAAGTAAATGCAATAAAATTAAATGTTTGAAATTTTTCTTGTTAAGATCAATAATTTTAAATTTTCATAAAAATGCAATAAAAATTGCTGTTGCACCCATCTTTTTTGGAACCTATATTGGCTTTTCATAGCCCTGGATATAACACTTCAAATCAAATTTTCATACATTTCATATCCCATCATGTTTTCGTTGTATTAATTTTTAAATTAAAAAAATGCAATTTTCAATTCAAAGGTTTGCCGACCTACCGAGCCGCCACTCGGCAAGAGCTGGATGCTCAACCGCCTCCAAAAGTGGTTGACGAACGATATGCATGCATGAACATGACCTGCCTATGCCCACATCTTGGAGGTGTAATTTTTAAAAACCATTTGGAAACACACAATTCTGAATAATATTCAAAAAATTTTAACAATATTACCAAAATTGCTATGATGAAATAATAACCTAAATTTGCTGCCCTATGTTCATTTCGGACTTTTTTTTTGTTAGTTTGGCCCAAATATATTAAGGAAATTTTTGATTTAATAATCTTCCTAAATAAAGATTTAATGATCTTCTTGATTTTTTTTTTGCCAATTTTTTTTTACAGACTCCAGAAAATTGGTATATTTTATTTAGCATTTATAAAAATACTCTCTCTATTCCTTAAACAAAAATTAATCAAAAAGTATTAAAAAAAAATTTACAACTTTTTTGTCAAAATTCTAATTAGGCATACTGTAAGTGTTCGCGCGTTCACAGGTGTCTCATTGGCACCAGACCAGTGTTCACGGAGTGCCGGTGCAGCAGCAGCTTCACGACTGCGAGCTGACCGTGACAGTGGCAAAGCGTTGCGCATGGAGTACCGTATGCTCAGCGACAACCAACGGGCACGATTTGTGCGTATTGTTGCCAAACATTTTATTTTATAAAATATTAAAAAAAAGTATTTAAATGTTAATTTTATTGTTGATTTCATGTCAGCATGCCGCCCTGAAACAGCTGAAGCGCGGGTTTGGCTCCTACGAATACGATCGTCTGTCCGCACTCCATTCGGATCCCAAAATGATGCCGTCCGCGCATGCCGGGCCAACATTTTTGCCATGGCATCGCGAATATCTGAAACGGTAGAGATCGATGGTCCCGCCAAAAAATTTTTATGAGCCTGATCTGATGCCGGCATTTGGCTAATGACAACGAAAATGTTTGAAACGTGTCTCAAAATAAAGCAACACTAGCAAAAAATTGGCCCAAAACTTTTTTTTGGGCATTTTTAACAGTTCTCCAATTGCGCTACTCTTTTGATTTTTTGATAGATAAAATTCACACCCCCCCCCCCCTCCCCTCCCCAACCTTTTTGCTTTCATTGGTATCTTTTCGAATTTGTTTTTTAGTCTTGGTCTCGAGTCTTGGTAAAACTATTAATTCTGTCGATTTGACAAACGCTGGACCATCATTTAAAAAGAAAATGAAACAAATTTGCCTATGCTCCTCAGAATGGAAATTGCTCTTCGTGCCATTGATCCATCAGTGGCCATCCCTTACTGGGATTCTTCATTAGACGGACGACTGCCCAATCCAGTGATTTGTTAATTTAATTTTATATTCCATTTAAAAAAAAATTTACTTTTTTGAAGTTAACCGAATATATTTTGAAGCTTGATTCCATCATGTGGAGTAATTTGTTCATGGGCTCAACAGACGATTACGGCCAAATTGCCGACGGCGACTTTTCCGGTTGGAGAACAGTAAATTTTTGCTTTTTTGGGCGGAGTTATTTTTATTTTTATGTAAAATATTTGAACAATCAAATGTAGGCTTAACCAATTTATTTTAAGGTTAAAAAAATTTGTAATTTTATAAAAATAATTTTATATTAAGATAGAGAATCCAAAAATCGGTAAAAATAAGGATACCATTTCAACATCATCCCAATCAAAAAAAGACTTTAAAACCCAATTTTAACCTTGTTAGCCAACAATAAAATATGCTAAAATAAAAAAGCTCAATAAAACCCAAAAGGGTGTAACAAACTTTTGATTTTTTATTAGTAAAAAATTTTTTATTAAAATAATTATTATTTTATGTAGTCAAGCGGAAATTTGATTCAACGAACACCCGGTGCGGATGGGCAACTGATGACGGAAGCAGAGTCGGTTAAGTTTAAAAAGAAAATCACTTAATTATCCGATCGACAAATGGCTGAACACACCACCAAACAAATTTGCCAAATTTGGTTCAAATACCAGACAAAGTTTGGAAGACAAATTTTGGAGTTTATTATTTGTACAAATATTTGGACGTATTATTTGAATATTAAGATTATTTGAATAATCCAATTATTATTTGAAATATTCAAATAATACGAGGAGTTAGTATTTTATTTGCATTCACTAAATTGTTTAATTTTATTAAATTTGTAAGCTTTATTTATTAGGGTGGAATCAAATGTTTTAACTAAGTAAAATTCGAAGTTTACTAGTAAAATTTGAAATTCCGTTTTTTTTATTGTTTTATATATTTTTTTTGAAAAAAGAGCAGTTCAAATTTTACTAGATTTAATTTAATTCTTTAAATTTAATTCAATCATTTTTTAAATGCAGCATTGTTTCCATGATAACAGAACGACGATCAGAGCACATTTTTGGCTTCCTGCAACGAGTGTGTTCGATGATATTTTTTTTGTTATATAATTGTTTTGAATTTTAAGCCATTGAACAGCGGATGTTCATTGCCAAATCCAGGCCCACTAAATATGCTCGAAATAATCCATACCGATGTTCATATTTGGATCGGCGGTGACATGGTTTGTGGGTTGACATTGGTGCAAAATGATCAGATCAGTTAGTTTGTAAATTATCAAAATGATCTGCCCCCCCCCCCTATTTAAGATAATGGATTTAAGACAAAACCCTCATTTTCAAAAGATATGTTTAGGAGTATTTTTTGCGACCTGCTCTGATCTGATCATCTGATTTGATCTTTTGATTTTCATTGATTAGACGAAATTAATCAGAAATTGGTCATGCTTAAATGGTATTAAAATATTTTTTAAAAATTAATTAAATTTAGTTGGCTTTGAACACCGCTTCACAGGATCCAGTTTTCTTTCTACATCACAGTTTTATTGATTATGTGGGTTTATTAATTAGTTAGTTTTTACATGGATAAGTGCTTTATTTATGTCTTTAAATCTTCCTTGTGTTTTTATTAGTAAATTAAATTTAAAAATATTTATTCCTCGGTTTTCGTCACTTACAAACTTGTTGATTTTTTTTGGCAAAATATTGCAATTAAGCTTTTTAAAATGATTTCTGATCACTTCTCTAAATTTTGTTCTACATTTATTATTAATTAGATTTGGGAACAATGGCGCCTTAAATGGCAGAATCGGCAACAGCGCGCGACTCAATTTCCTCAGGATTCACAAATTATTTCGGTAGGTTTTTTGATTGATCGCGATTTGTTGAAGAGTCATTGCGCATTAAAATTTAGGCTACTTTTATTTATTAATCGTTTTATAATCAAATTGGTAATAAATATTACAAATCAAAACCGGTTTTAAATTTCAAGTAAAGCCATTTTGAAATAAATATTTTATGCATTCGAAGTGTTCTTTTTTTAGGACCTTTTAGATGAGCAAAAATTCGGGTCATTCCCGAACCTGCGGACAGATCGCGATTTTGATCGAGAGTCTCGATCGTTCCGCTCTACTTAAAACTTTTTTTTAAATTTTAGTGTTTGGGGACCGATCGAGAATCTCGATTGTCTGGGATCGAGAAGCTTATTCTCGGGTTTTATTGAAACTCTTTTTTTTATATAAAATTTTAATGTTTGCAAACCGATCGAGCTTTAGATCGAGAATCTCGGTCGTTCGGAATCTATTGAAACTAATTTTATATAAATTTCAGTGTTCGGGCTCTGCAAACTATCGTCTGAGTGCAACAATGCGTCCATTCCAGGACCCGGTGATGCTAAACAAAGGCAATTATCGGACCATTTATTGCTTATATTATTTGGTTTTGAGAGCTTCTTCCATCAAAAACCAATTTGATAATTCAATTTATATAAGCATCCACAATATTCAATTTTAAATTTTATAAATGGATGAAGAATAAAGAATTAGCATTTTTAGATGGCTTAAGCAACGCTTACACGGACAATTTGTACGCATATGCACCGAGGCCATCATGTCGGGCAGCCGGTGGCTGTGGATCGCCGTAAAATGCATTTCAAATTTAATTTTTATATTTTTGAATTTTAAAATTAAAAACAATTTGTTGGGTGAATGTTTCAATTAGATTACGATTTGATTGGCATTTTTGCAAATTGATAAAACTTTAATATAATAAATTTTAAATAACCACACTGCTTTTAATTTATTAGTTATTATTGATTTAATTATATTAATTTTCCAAATCCTTGTTTATTTATAAATAATCGGCTTTTAGGTTTTTACCTTTTTTGCGCATAGACCACGATGTTAAAGCCTAAAAATAGCATTCATTTCAAATAAATAAGATATTTTGAAATAGAGCGACTTTTTAGCAGTTATAAAAACCCAATTTCGCCGTTAGAACCTAAGAACCTATTTCGGCATTTTTGGAAAAATTCAATATTTTTTTTCTTGTTAGGATTTTTTCATGTTTTTTTTGAAAATTCTGGAGTTTTTGGGATCGACTTTTATATTTTCAAAAAACCCATCCAAACAAATGAATTTTTGGGGGTTTTTAGCACCTAAAAATCCCGGGACCTATTAATTAGTTTGCACACATTTCAGCTATCTGTTCTGTGACACACTCAAAGAAAGGCCGTTGTGTTGTGCAAAAATTAAGCCTGGCGGCGATTGTTCCACATTCATAAAAAATTGTAAATTTTGAAAACTTTTGTAGCAAATAATGTAAATTTAAATTTGAAGCTGAACAACCGTGTTTTGCTTCCAAATGCATCAAAGGCGTATGTCAAAATGTAATCACCATATAAAATAAATTACTTTATTATAATATAAATTCTTTTTTAATTATTAATTCATTGTTCGCGGTGTAAACAAAAAATCAAACAGTATATTTGGTACCATTAGAACGCTTTATTTGAGTAGAAGATATATTTCATCAAGGTTCAAGCGATTCAAATTATTTTCGAGAAGTTATATTTGTGAAACTGCCAAATTTTGGGATTTTCGGGAATAACTTTCTTCATATTTTCCAAACAGTTAGTTTATGCTTACATATAAATTAAACTCATTAAGAGCATTCTGAGCATACCAAATATTGTTTTATTTATTTTGTTTAATTTGAGAAGCGTTATAAAACTTCAAATTTTGGGTTGGGCACATAAATTTCAATCCATACCCATTTTTTTGTATTCAGTCTATGAATACTGCAACAAATTTGTCAACAACGAGAGGAAGCAGTTTGGCTACCACCACACCATCGCCAACTGTAAACTTTTCAAAGAAAAAACATTTAAAAAATTTGCAGAAAAAATTTGCAGAAAATGCCAAGAAAAAAGACACTTTTTGTTTTCAAGCTTTTACCTATAAATTTGATATTTTTTATTGGGTTGTTTTAAACTTTTTTCTAAGCCATCGCCACCAAGAGAACGCTTCTGCTTTGACAACCACGAGTGTTGCGCGCAATGGACTGCCAAGAATGCGTGTCGTACGGCGCCACGTTACATGAACACGTGGTGTCCGGGCTCGTGCCGTTTTGACGGCTGCCGACTGCATCCGGAATTGCCGCAACAGCAGCAACAGCAACATCCAACGGCTTCGATGAGTCAGTGCTTTTGGGTCGGGATTTTTGCTCTCGAACCCCGGCATTCCCGCGCCCGAAGGGTCGGGCGGGAAGTTACCCTATAATCAAAACATCTCACTTTAACCTCACCGACATAAATTTGGAACTGCAAAAGTGTAATTGCAGTTGTAATTCAGATTGCAACGACCGGCACTCGCAATGTGAACGCTGGGCCCACTTCCATGAAACTCGATCTGGTGCTGGCCATGGCAAGCGATGGCATGTGTACGCCCCAGGCAACAGAAGAGTGCCGAAGAGAAACACGGCACAACGGGGTGAATGCGAACGGAATGCGCATTGGATGTTGCAGAATTGTGCCAAAGCATGCGGACATTGCAAAGTGGCGATTGGCACATCGCCAAAATGCAGGTGTGGGGAATGAATTTGGCCTGGTCTCCTTGGGTGAGAGGTTCACCGTGCCCGACAGGCTTAGCAGGGCAAATTTTTTGAAAACTTAAAATTTGTCTTTAAAAAAATTATACCAAAATTCATAATTTAGCCAAATTTTCCCCTTAAAAATCAAACAATCGCTTCGAAAATCCGCTTGCCAACCCTGGGTTGTCTGCATAAGCTAATTTTGATTGAACGCGTGCATAACTGAAAAGAACGCCTCGTAAAAATGCTTAAAAAATTATGTGCCCATGTTTAGGCACATATTTTACGGGAAATTTGGGAAATCGGTTAATTTCGGAACTTCCCGGAAAATTTTAAAAATTCTAGAATTAATCGATTTCCCAAATTCCCGTAACACAATATGATGTGTTCTCACTAGGGCCCGCAAACTCATGGAAATCCATATTTTTTTTGCGAACTGGGGATGCCCTGAAATGCACGAAAAACACATTTTTAGCTTGATTTGAAGCTTCTAGGACCGATTTTTATATCCATATTTTCCATATTTTTCCATATTCGCGATTTATGTCCATATTTTTCGTCCATATTTCACCATTTTCAAAAATTCCATAACAAAAATGCAATAAAACAAAAAATATACCCCTAAAGATCAACTTTTTAAAAATTTTCAAAAAATGCACCCCTAAAAATTGACTTTTTCAAAATTTTCAAAAAATACACCCCTAAAAATTGACTTTTTCAAAATTTTCAAAAAATACACCCCTAAAAATTGACTTTTTCAAAATTTTCAAAAAATACACCCCTAAAAATTGACTTTTTCGTGACTAAAATTTCAGCCACCAAAAAATGAAACTTTTTTAAATTCTGCTTTTTTCAAAATTTATGTCCATATTTTCAATTTTTATGTCCATATTTTGGTGTTTTGTCCATATTTTTATCCATATTTTGAGGATTTATGTCCATATTTTATGGCCATATTTCACGAGTTTATATCCATATTTTTGCGGGCCCTAGTTCTCACTCACAACGACAATAATATCAAATGTCAAAAGCTCTTTTTGATCATTTTTCAGACTGACCATGCCGAAAGACTACAAAGTGCCAACTTAACACTAGTCCAATGCTCCAAAGAAGCAGCAGAGCCAATGTGGCCTACAGAAAATAATCTGAAGTTTTTGCTGCCCCCCCATTTTTAAAAAACAAGAAATTTGTTTTTGTTTAAAGTCAAGAAAAGAGTGCTTTTGAGGGTGTAGAATCCGAAACTGATCTTCATTAACGACCAATTCCGACCCCCGTGAAAGAAATATTTGGAAATTTCAAAATTTTCCAAGTCAATTTTGGCCTCAAAATCATTCAAAAAGCACGAATCACCTTTTTATTTGCCTTTTTTGTTGTACTCTTGTTCTGGTTCTTTAGTCACCCTGGGTTTTATGTTTTAATTTGGATTTGGATTTGGGTGAGCTTGGTTTATTCTTTCAGGTTTTGGCTAGGAGGGGAAGGCTGATTGGAAGCCCGGTTCAATTCCTTGGTTATGTTCCGCTTTTTTGGGCTCTCTTGGTGCTATTTTGTTTTACTTATTCAATTTTTCTTGTTCTTTTTGAATAGTTTTGAGGCTAAAATTCTTTTTTTTTAAGTTAAGGGTTTGGAATTGGTCTAAAATGAAGATCACCTTCGGATTCTCGACCTCAAAAACCCCCCCAAAAAGCACTTTTTAACTTTGTTAAAAAAAATTAAAATGTGGGGCACCACAACTTTAAGTACAAATCACCGAAATTTCATACATATCAACAAGTTTAATTAACTGTTTGTCTTTTTGTGAGATGGATTTTTTGTTTTGTTTTCCACACTTTACAGAAATGCGCAATGAGAATTTAATGGATGCTAATGTTGTACACATTTTTACATTTCAATCATATTTGAGTAACAATCTTTAATTTATGTTTTTCGAAGTCCAAAAAGCGATCAGAAACAAAATTTGATAAAAAAAAATCAATTTTTAAATTTTATGTAAAATTTAAAAAAAATTAAATTTAGATTACAAAAGCCCAGGCCCGAATTCAAACTTTTTTCGAAAATTCATTGCCCTCAAACTCTTCAAAACGCACAAAATTGCAACGAAAATGCCAGTAATGATCGAATTATTCTTTTTTAATGATTAGAGGCGCCAAAATTTATTTTTTGAAAAAATTTGAATTTTCGAAAACATGTTTTTGGCTACGTTCGGCACGCGGCACATCCCTCCTGCTGCTTGTGTATGGGAGCATGGAGTGGGGGTGGGGGCGGGGTGAGGGAATCACTCAAAAAAGGGGGAGGAGGGGGGGGGGGGGGGGGGGGGGGGGGTCATTAAAAAGGAGGGGGGGGGCGAGGGTCATTTAAAAAAACTGTTAAGGATTATTAAGCGCCTAGCTAACTCTCTCTCTAATAAACGCTCTCTCTCTCTCCCCATAAACAAACGGGTGAAGAGAAGAAAGAACATTTTGTGCCCTTCCATCATTTGAATAAATACAGGGAGGGTGTCGTCGGGGTGTCGTCGTTGGTCATTTATTTGATTGATTATATTTTGTTGTTGCTCATTTTTGTGCTCCCCCTTTTTTTGTTCACTTTCATTTGACCATTTTTTGCATCAAACAAATTTCCTTTTTTTGTTTGTTTGCATTCTAAATTATTTTATTTAGTTTTCCAATTTTTCATCTTTACATAATTTTCATACCTAACATTCATTGTACCTTGTACCGGATTGCAGATCCAGTTTTAGTACTTCTTTAGCTTGGTGCCTCAGCATTTTTGTTGAAAAAAAAGTAGGTAAATGGGCTTCCACATCTTAACTCTCTCTAATCAAACCCAACCTGAAGCTTAAAAAAAAAATTTTTTTTATAATATATAAATGACAAACAATTTTTTTTAGTCTTAACAAATACCCAATTCTTGGCACAATGGCATTCTTCTTGACCATAAATCCGGGCATTGTTTTGCTCATTTTTGTCCATTTTGTTGGCGTCGCCGCCGTTGCGGGTGGTGGTGGTGATCCGTGTGCGGTTTACAACAACAAAACGATGACTTTTGACGGGCACCAGCAGCAGCGCCAGACCACCACCACCACCACGACCATTCGTCTTGCCGACGGCCGATGCTGCTATCGGGTTAATGAAGCCACCAGACCAAAAACAAAAAGCATTTAATTGACATTTTTAGACTCCGACCAAATACGTTTGTTGGCAACCATCGACCGGCGGCGGCTTCACCAACAATGCTTCTTCTTCCGTCCACAACTTGCCGTCGTCTGCTGCGCGTCCTGCTCCGGTGGGCAGCCGTCGTCCAGTGCCATCGTTGGACTACTACAACGGCGGCGCTGTTTGTGCCTCGGTGCCGGCGCATGTTCGTCGCGGGTGCAAAATGGTGGCACAAATTTGGGCTGAGGGCCGAAAGGTGAACAAAAAATGTTTTTTTAATTTATTAAAATGTTTTTTTTAATTTTTTTGAGTATTTTTTGCAGGCCGAAGCTGAAGGGAACATCGTTGCGCCGGAGGACCTGCCCCCACCGTCCAGCGGCATTGGGTTGCCGTGCCACCGTGCCGCCACCCATGCGGAGCAGCAGGCGCAGCCGCCGCCCAAAGTTGTTGCAGAGCGATACGCCTGCCTGAACATGACCTGCTTGTGCCCGTTCTTTGGAGGCACGGATTTTGCCCGCTTTTTTAAGAATATGATTAATAATAATAATTCTTGAAGTTGAACTTAATAATTTCTTTATTTTTAATAATAATAATTCTTGAATTATTTTTAATAATAATAATTCTTGAAGTTGAACTTATTAATTTCTTTATTTTTAATAATTTGAATTATTTTTAATAATAATTATTTTGGAAGCTGAACTTATTAATTTCTTTTTTATTTTTAAAGGTGTCGCTTTGGCTGCTGATCACTGTACACTGAATGGGGCGGCGGCGGCGGCAAGCAGTTCAGCAACTGCGTCACGCCCGCGTCGGCAGTCTGGCACGCCGAACTTGAGTTTGGGCAGGGCTGTTCGCATGGAATACCGCATGCTCAGCGACAATCAACGGGCACGCTTCGTGAGCAATTTTTTCTTGCCCGTCTGGGCCAAAATTAATGTTGCTTTTTAGGCAAATTTTAATTTTCCCAATTTTTTTTCAGCACGCCGCCCTGCAACAGCTGAAGCGCGGGTTCGGCTCCTACGAGTACGACCGCATTACCTTCCTGCACTCCAGCATCAGCATGATGCCGTCTGCGCATGGCGGTCCGACATTCTTGCTCTGGCACCGTGAATACGTGAAGCGGTGGGAGTCCTTAAAGGGCATAGCGCCGGGGGGAGTAGCTTAGAGGCTGATGAAAACTTCTCTTAAATATGCGAAAAATTAATTTTGGAAATTCATTTTTGTTTTGTAATTTGTTGACCGGACAACTTGCTGCACAGGTTGGAAATTGCTCTTCGTGCCGTCGACCCATCTGTTGCCGTGCCGTATTGGGACTCCGCACTGGACGGTCGTTTGCCAAACCCGGTGTGTTTATTAATAATCCATGCCATCGCTAAAGAAGCCATTTGAATGGCGCATTAATTCGTTGAAATTGTTGTGCTGTGCCACATTGTTTTAATTTTTGAACCCCCCCGGGCGCTCGGAAATATTAAAGATTTTTTGTTGTTGTTGATTGCCAAAGGGCCCCCCCACCCTCCCTGATGATATTCCTCTTATTTTATTAAATTTAATTTTTCGTAAAGGCTGATTCCATCATGTGGAGCAATTTGTTCATGGGCACACCGTCTGGTTCCGGCACAATTGCTGACGGACCTTTGGCCAGCTGGGTTACTGTATGTTTTGTAATTGTTTTCATTTCTATCATACGGTAGTGACTCCATTTGTCAGATTCGCATGGGAGTTCCGGGCCTAAAAATTTTCGAAATCCGGAACCCAGGGCCTAAACATGTTGGAAATCGCATAATTATATATTAATCAACTCCCTACATATATCGTCTTAATTTAATCTAAAAATATCATTCAAAATGTAAAAATTTTGTTTGACAATTTAAATGATATTTAATAAATTGTTCAACATTTTAGCCGAGTGGCGGTCCAATTCGACGACAGCTTGGAGGTGCCGGAGCCCTGTTCACCGAACAACAGTGTGTTTTCATTTGATTTTATTCAATTTACAATAAAATTTATTTGACTTATTTATTTTGCACGTAATTTTATTTAAAAAAATTTTTGTTTTGTTTCAGAATTGCTGCCTTGATAAGGACGCCGCAAATTTCCCAAATTTTGGCCTTTACAAGCCAAGTGAATATATTTTGTTGTTGTTTTTTTTAAATTAAAAATTCTAATTTTTATTGTTGTCAAATTTTTAGCGTGGCGCCGGATGCACCGCGCCAGCGCCGAACCCGTCCAACGTGCTGGAGTTCAGCCACAACAATGTGCACATGTGGGTGGGCGGAGACATGGTGAAGAACAATTTTAAATTTTAAACAAATTAATTAAACAAATGTGTATTTATATTTGTTTTATTATGTTTACTACGCAGTTTTTTAAAATTATTTTGTTTGTTTTCTCAAGGGGCCATTGACCACGTCGCCACAGGACCCGGTCTTCTTCATGCACCACAGCTTTGTGGACTACGTCCGTGATTTTACTTTTTGTTTGCTATTTTACAATTTAACATTAAGCTGTCGTGACTTTGTAAATAGGCTTCCGGCCTGGTCGAGATTAATTCGAGATTTGAAAATTTTTCAGTGAGCTCGTACGGGGTTTTCCGGGATTTTGATTGAAATCTCGATCATGTTTCAAGACCGGGCGACCTAATTTTCTCAAAAAAAATTTTTGAGAAAATGCTTGTCTTTTGTGTAGGTGTCGTTTTCCGTCGGTACTATTTACATAAAATAATAATTTTAATGATTTAAAATATTTTTGAATTTTCGGTTGCAGATTTTTGAACAATGGCGTCAGCTGAATCAGAATCGACAACAGCGCGAGACACAGTATCCGGACGATGCACAAATTGTTGCGGTGATTTTTTTTCTTTTTTTTTGATTTAATATTCCAATTTTTTTGTTTTGTTTCAGTGCTCCGGGTCAGCAAACTATCGTCTCGGTGCCACAATGCTTCCGTTCCAAGACCCGGTGATGCTCAACGGAGGTGAGTGGGTGGGTGGTGGACGGACGGACGGACAACAAATTGTCGTTAATTAAAATAACGCATTATTATTATTGTTATTATTTTTTTAATTTTTAGCCGCCTTGAGCAACTCCTACACGGACAATTTGTACACGTACGCACCGCGACCAACATGCCGTGCGGCCGGTGGCTGTGGATCGGCGTAAGAAGAATTGTTTTAATTGTTGAATTTTTGGGTACTTTTCGGTTCTTGTGCCGTTTCAATTTGTGCAAAGCTAAGGAGGGGGGAGGGGGAGACAAAAATATTTTGCATAATTTGACTAATAGAGTCCCCCCTATGGTTTTGCATAAATTGAAGTGGTTCAAAAACCTTTTTAAACGCAAAGTCTGGTAAATTGTAGGGTTTTTTCCATTAAAAAAAAGAGAAAGAAAATTTTTAGCAGCCCGAATAACCTCTCATAAAAATCAAAAAGTGTACCGTACTCTTTTTGTTGGTGTTGTTTTGAATTGGCACTTTTTATTTGTTTTTCATTTTGTGCACATTTTTCAGCTATCTGTTCTGCGACGTCGTCAGCGGCGGCGGCCCGTTGTGCTGTGCAAAAATCAGGCCCGGCGGCGACTGTTCCCGCTTTGCTTCAAACGGTGCAGTTTTTTAATGGGCTTTACATATGCGCGCCTCATAATAAAATGGCGGTTTCATTGGCTTTTACCGATGTTGTTTATGGGTTTTAAATCTGTTTTTAAATAGAGAGCGATCTGGTGATGATCCATATTTGAAATTGTTGTGCGCAGCTTAGGCATCAATCAGAAGAATTCTGGACTTTTTTAATTGTTTTTTGATTTGTTAGCTGAACAGCCGTGCTTCTCTTCCACCTGTGTGAATGGCCGTTGCCAAGCTGGTGGAGTGGCTCAGCCGAGGGTGTGTTTTAAATAGTTAAATTTTATGGCATTTTGAATGCCAAATATTTAAATTTTTAAAATTTGTGTCTTTACATTTTTTTTTCCCGTTTTGTAGTTTGGCCGTTCAATCGCAACTGCACCGCTGTATAGGACAAAGCCAATTGGCAACAGCTATGCCCATGGTGGCTATGTACACGTGGTGAGAAAAATTGCAAAATTTTTTTGTATTAATAAAATAATTATATGAGGATTGCGCATTTTTCTTGAAATATTTTGAATTTCTAGCCCAACATCTCGTACACCACGCCGCTGCCACCAACACCAGCAACGACATCATCAGCAATTGCTTGGGGCGCCTCAACAACACCATCGCTTACCGTAAAAAATTTTTTTGTTGTTTTTGTTAAATTTTCACATTTTTTAAAAATATAAATTCAATGTTTTCTGTCCAGCCCGAGCCACCGAAGGACCGTACCTGCTTTGACAACCACGAGTGTTGCGCGCAATGGACAGCCAAGAATGCGTGTCGTACGGCGCCACGTTACATGAACACGTGGTGTCCCGGCTCGTGCCGTTTTGACGGCTGCCGACTGCATCCGGAATTGCCGCAGCAACAGCAGCAGCAACATCCGACGGCTTCGACGAGTCAGTGTTTTTGGGTCGAGATTTTTGCTCTCGAACCCCGGCATTCCTGCGCCCGAAGGATCGGGCGGGAAGCAACTACAATATCAAGCTTCTCAGATCTTTAACCTTACCGACAAAAATTTGGAACTGCAAAAGTGTAATTTCCAGTAATTTTTGTAATTCAGATTGCAACGACCGGCATTCGCAATGTGAACGCTGGGCCCACTTCCATGAAACTCGAGCGAACACGGCACAACGGGGTGAATGCGAACGGAATGCGCATTGGATGTTGCAGAATTGTGCCAAAGCGTGCGGACATTGCAATGTGGCGATTGGCACATCGCCAAATTGCAGGTGTGGGGGGGGTGCGGGAATGATTTGCTTGGTTTTATGTATGGTCTTTAGGCACAGGGCTTTCAATACTAATAAAAAATCCAAAATTTGTACATTTAAAAAGGCATTTGATTGTAGCAAAAAAGAGTTGTTGCGGGAATGTTAGGCGCTAATTTATTTTTTAAAAATTCACATCGGTTCCCCGAATTTTTTTAGCAACAAAATGCCGAAAGACTACGTCCTCCCAATGCCCGACTAATTTGAGAGAAGAATCGCCAGCCAGCCACTGACTGATCTCACAATGACTAAAAACAATATTTGACAAATTTCTACAACTAATGCCTAAAAATAATGACCTTGTTGTGATTGTGAATTTAATTTGCATTTTCACATAATAAAATTACCCACTGAAAAAAATTGACAAAAACAATTAGGTGCGTATGTAATTTGTGGCTTTCGGCTTTTGGTTTTTAGTACCTTTTAAATTTTATATTTTAAAAATTGATCGCCAACAAAAAAACAAAATGCAGCGCGCACAAAGCCCCACAGATCATTATGAATCATGGTGATAAATGATCTGGGATTGATCCCTCAAAATTTTGATTTCCAAAAGTTAATTGCGGACAGTTTTTGTTTTATTCAACATTCAAACTTTCGACATTCGGACGATTCCAGGTTTTGACCGGTAGCTACAGGTACAACAACCACCTCACCCTACCCCACTCGTGCCATCACAAAAAAGTTTCACACTCTTGTATGGGGACAATTATGGTAACCAATTAAAAATTTGTACATCCGGTGCAGGGGTACTCGTAATGGACTTTGTTAAAAAGTAATCAAAGTAATACATAATTACTAACACTCCTGCTCCGGTGACGCACAACAAATGTTGATAGTTAGTATGTGCCGTGTTGCAATAAGAAAATAGTGAGATATTTAAGATTGCCTGCTAATTGCTCATTAGTAGGGAACGGATGTTTGTTTTTACATATTTTGTATGTTTACAGTGCCGGGCATATCTATTTTTTTTAAACGCGTAACTGTTGAGTGCTTTGTCCCCCCTGTCCACGGCAAAAATGAATTTTGTGACTCGATGATGCCATCTTTATTAGAGGTATGTATGTTAACCCCGACCCCGGCTCGGGGTTAGGTTCGGGGGTCGGGGTTTGCGGCGTTGGAAGTTTCGGGGACGGGGTCCGGGAAAAGCCCGAAAATGGCCTAAATTTGCGGGGTCGGGCTCGGGGTCCCAACTCTAGTTTAAAACGAAGGTTGAGCGAAATGAATGTGAGATTTCTTGTCATTGTGTTTCCTAAATTAGTATACATCTAAAGATTGCATTTTGACCATTTTGGTCGGGCTACCAATTTTACCGGTGGGATTTTACCGTTTTTGGCTAGATTGCCATAACCGGTTGGAAATTCCCGTACCGGTCTTAGGTTTTAAAAATTCCAATTTTTTATACTTTTAAAAAATTTGTCTTATTTTTATAGAAAACAATGAATTCACTCGAGATTCATATGAAAATAATAAACAAAAGTAATACAATAATTTAAAATGCCCAACATCCATATTTCTTATTATTTTATCATTGCATGACTGCACTTTAATACTAATCTATCAACAATCGCATTTGTTAAAAGAAAAGCGAATACATTTTGCCGTTTAAGTGTCAGAAATGCAACACAAAAGTTCTCTAATGAGTTTTAGAAAAAAAAGATAATATTTGTGCGTTTATTATAGAGTTAGAACAAATGTTGAATGAAAGAAATGTGAGATTTCTTGTCATTGTATTTCTTAAAGATATAAGCAAAATTCTAAGACAAATTAAATGCATATTAATTTTTAAACTTAAAAGAGTGTTTTTTTGAACAATTCAGCGTAATTTATATTGAATCTTATAATAATGATGGACTTTGTTGAATGGTCCATTTCAGTTCAAATTCAAATCATCTACTTAGCTATTTGTATAAGCGTCCCGTCAATGGCACTTTATATTGCCCAAATTGTCACCATTGTTCGGCACAAAAAGTTTCACAACTCATTTTATGCCCTTTTTGTTATGCGGGCAATTCCGGTAACGAATTAAGCTAAACCGAATTCAGATTTTTATAACAAAACATATTAATTAGACAGGAAGATTTTTTGTTTCAGGATTTGCTGTACGTATTTTCCTCTTTCTACGGCTATCGGCTGCCCGCCATAATCGGTGCCGTGCTTTACCCGATTTATTCAAAGTTCCCAAATTGGATGCTCGCAATGTACTTTTTTTTTACCGGACACATATTCCAAGCGAATAATTTGGTCACGGCTTTTATACTGCTGAACCGATTGACCGCAATCATAATGCCAATAAAACATGAAAAGGTCGTTTTTTTAATATTAAAATTATTAAGGCTTCTTATAACAAATAATTGCCTATTTTAAGATATGGCACAATTTTCTTACGTTTATAACAATTTTTGTTTACTGTGCCCCAATATTCTTGTGTTGGCCGATGTTCAAAATGAATGCAATGCTTATATTGAATTATCCAAATTCAACGACTGACAGCAGTTTCTACGTATTCGAAGCTGGAGATGTAAAAAATTTCTTTATCAAATCAAAACAAAAAATTAACGTATTTTTAAAATTTTTGATTGCAAATCTCTTAACAAATTGAGTCAAAATTTTCTCGGTGGCGCCTATCGGCACCGACGACCCCCTCCCCCCGAAAAGTAAAGCAGAATTCTCTCAAAAACTTGTATTCCTAACTAATTTTCCTAAAAAAATGTTTAAAATATCCTAAAAATTCTCCAACTCATGCACCTGTGGGGTTTCTAAAGTGAAAGGCTGTTTGCGACGGCAGGGCTAACACTCACAGATTTGAAGAACCGTTTAACAGCAGAAAACTTGGAGAAATTATTGTTTTTGCACCATGATTTACCAATTTATGATTTTACAAATTAATTTTGATAGGCACAGTTACGAAATAAACGAGTTTTGTTAACAAAAAATATTGGTACCGAGAACCGAAAAAGTACAGACAAAATTTATTGAAATTTATGAATTTTGCTGAAGCCGATGTGTTTTTCTCACTAAAATCATCATTAAGACACCGTACATCAAGTATACTATTTATGTTTGTACCGTCTTCTCTGTAATTTTTATGATTATATGCGTTTTGCTAAACATTTGCACATTCGTTGCATACAAATTACATGTGAAGAATGTTGGCACAAACGGGAACAACGCCCATAATATTGAACGAAAATTGTTGTTTTATGCATTGGCAACTTTTTTGGGTCACGCGCTCGTCGCAAGTCTTTTTTTGGTAAATGAAAGTCATTAATATTAGTTTGAGCTTTAAATAAACATATCAACAATACCTAGCTTGATTGCAATTCCGATTAGCAACAAATTCTTTAACATTACAGATTCCCATTATTACTAACATTGGTGATACGAAAACAAACAAAATGTTGCACATCTACTTCCCACTGATTATGGACACAGGTGATAGAAATTGAATTGGGGTCACGAATCTAATTCATTTACCCCTAATTACTAAAGGTACTGTAGTGCTCTCCAGCTGGTTACTGTTGTGGGCCAGCAGCACATTCCGTCAACAGCTGATCAAAGATTTTGCGATCATTCGCAAAACAAATATTCAAAATAATCGTGTTGGTCCAATGGAGGGGCCCTGGAACAATAATCATCGGGCAGTTGGAGGATCTTTTTGCCATCGATACATCAGCAGTTCCGTCCAACAACTGCCGACAATTTCTTAATTTGACACAAAAAAAAATCATAAAATAGAGATCGGCGGGGATTCCCGCGCAAAAAGTACGGGATTCCCGGTCCCGTTCACGCAAGGGTTCACAGTTTGCATACACAGTTGTTGTTCTGGCTTCCGTCCTGTTGCATTGGACGAGTTCAACGAAGACAATAAATGCTTGTCCCACTTTTGAGTCAGAGAGTCGGACACCCAATGTCTAAGGGCCCGGGGGCATCCTCACCCGCCAGGCATGTCTTCCATTCCATAAAATTCCGTTGGTCGTTCCGTATTCCTTACACCGTGCCTCTATTTTTTGGGCATTTTTTTGTTTTGTTTTCGCAAAAATCGGTCAATTTATATTAAAAAATAGTCCATGAAAAGGCCTAAAGCCTCTCGAAGATAGACTTGAAAAACAAAAAATTCATTATTTAATACATTTTTTGTGCATTCATCCGGTGGGTGACGTATAAGTTATTAAGTGCTATGTTGCATTAAGAAAATAATGAGAAACGTTTCATTTTATTAGTTAAAGCAAACGTTGAGTGAAATGAATGTGAGTAACATTTTGCATTATTAATTTTTTTAAATCTTGATTTAGGTAAGTATGTTTTTGAATAATTTAGCATAATTTCAAACGACACCTGCGAGGCTTGAACTTTCCGATGAGAAACGAACTTAATGGCATTTTGAACAAATTTAAAACCATGACTAATAGCAGTTTTGACTAGAGACCGGGGAAAATATGGATCATAGGGCCTAGGCTCAAAATCACTGAAAACAACTTTAATAGGTTTTCTTAGGGGCTGAAAAAAAACCGATAGAACAATCAAAAATTTTATTAGGACGAGCATTAAACCGGTTTTTGAACGGTTTAAAGTTTGGGGGGGGGGTAAAATATGCCAACTTTAGGGGTTTGACATACGCAAAAACGGAGCTTGGATTCGTGTTTTCGGCACGAGTTTTGTAAAATTTTTGAGGTTTGATATCATTTTTATTAAAGGTAACTTGCGATATTGACTTTTCGATACGATACTCGAGAAGATATTTCGTCGCCTTCAATTTCTTGAGATATTCTCATGTGCGCTAAAATTTCAAGACTGCTTATTTAAATCGTCAACATTACCAACCAACAGGTACTGTAGTGCTGTCCAGTTGGTTACTGTTGTGGGCCAGCGGCATTTTTCGCCAACAGCTGCTCAAAGATTTTGGCATTATTCGCATAAACAATGTTCAAACCATTCGTGTCGATGCACAGGAAGGGTCCTCCGGACAATCCGTCAGAGGGCAATCCGTCTGCGTGTTGTACGGCGCCACGCTACATGAACACATGGTGCCCGGGCTCAAATTTCAGAATGCAAAGAGATGCATTCGCAGTGCACACGTTGGGCTCGCTTCCACGAGACGCGCGGCTATGCCCAAGGCTGGCTTGCGTACGCCCCGGGCAAAGTGCTGATGACAAATGTGACGCGCAGCAAATGCTTGCGGAACACGCATTGGATGTTGCGGAACTGTGCCAAGACGTGCGAACCCTGTACGGCATTGGCACACGACATCGCGCAGCAGTGCAGGTGGGTGTGCTCCAACAACCCCATCCATATCAATAAAACTCAATTAGTAAATTTTTTTTCTTTTATGCCAGTGATCGTTTTCCCGAATTTTCAGCAAGAAAATGCCGAAAGACTACATCCTCCCAATGCCCGACTAATTTGAGGGAAGAAGCCAGCCACTGGCTGATCTCACAATGACCAAAAACAATTTTAGACAAATTTCTTTTAATTTGCATTTTCACTTAAAAATTGTCCACTGAAGTAAACGGACAAAAACAATTAGGTATGCAGTTTGTGGCTTTCGGGTTTTGGTTTTATTGGCTTTTAAATTTTATATTTTAAAAATTGATCGCCAACAAACAAAAAAATGCAGCGCGCACAAAGCCCCACAGATCATTGCTGTAAGGCATAAAAGCGTTAGAGAAAAATCGATGTTGTCATCGATTGGCTCGGCGACAAGCAATTTTTTTAAACTGTAATTTGTGCCGATTTCCATGACTTGGATTTGATTCCCGCCCTGGGGTTACTTACCAATTGGCCTTCGTGGATTTGATTCTCACCCCGGGGGGCTACCATCCAGACTATATATATTTTATGCGAACTTTGAATCAACCGGAATATATGTTTAGAGAGTAAAATGATAATGTCAATAATATTCTTTATTATCTATCCTAAAAAAAACTAAATTAATCATCATTTTTAACGTATCTCATCAATTGGTCATCCATATTAGCAGCTTTGTTTTCATGCGCGTTACGAAATAATTAAACTTTTGTAGTCTTTGGGCGTCAAACTTCTTAAACACACAAAAAAAAGAATTTTTAAATTTCATTAGTGCATTAAATATTTAAATTCTTTTTCAATGTAAAAGAGTTAACAAAAATTGTTTATTAAACAAACTTCAAAAAATTATTTAATAACTTACTGTCGGAGATGGTGGGCTGTCATGACAATTTCCATGGCCATTTGTGTTGGCATTGCCAGTTCTGTTGCCATCAATTTCAATAAATTGAAATAAATTAATTAAACAAATGTGTATTTATTTGTTTATTATTTTTGCGCAGTTTTTTAAATAGTTCCAAGACCCGGTGATGCTCAACGGAGGTGGGTGGGTGGGTGGTGGACAGACGGACGACAAATTGTCGCTAATTAAAATAACGCATTATTAAAAAATATATATATTTTTTAATTTTTTAGCCGCCTTGAGCAACTCCTACACGGACAATTTGTACGCGTACGCACCGCGACCAACATGCCGTGCGGTAGAAGATATATTACAGCAAGGTTCAAGCGATTCAAATTATTTTCGAGAAGTTATATTTGTGAAACTGCCAAATTTTGGGATTTTCGGGAATATAACTTTCTTCATATTTTCCAAACAGTTAGTTTATGCTTACATATCAATTAAACTCATTAAGAGCATTCTGAGCATACCAAATATTGCTTTATTTATTTTGTTTAATTTGAAAAGCGTTATAAAAAACTTCAAATTTTGGGTTGGGCCCATAAATTTCAATCCATACCCATTTTTTTTTGTATTCAGTCTATGAATACTGCAACAAATTTGTCAACAACGAGAGGAAGCAGTTTGGCTACCACCACACCATCGCCTACTGTAAACTTTTCAAAGAAAAAACATTTAAAAAATTTTTGAAAAAATTGCAGACAAATGCCAAGAAAAAAGACACTTTTTGTTTTCAAGCTTTTACCTATAAATTTGCTATTTTTAATTGGGTTGTTTTAAACTTTTTTCTAAGCCATCGCCACCAAGAGAACGCTTCTGCTTTGACAACCACGAGTGTTGCGCGCAATGGACTGCCAAGAATGCGTGTCGTACGGCGCCACGTTACATGAACACGTGGTGTCCGGGCTCGTGCCGTTTTGACGGCTGCCGACTGCATCCGGAATTGCCGCAGCAACATCCGACGACTTCGACGAGTCAGTGTTTTTGGGTCGGGATTTTTGCTCTTGAGCCCCGGCATTCCTGCGCCCGAAGGGTCGGGCGGGAAGCAACCCCCTACAATCTAAAGCTTCACAGATCTTTAACCTCACCGACATAAATTTGGAACTGCAAAAGTGTAATTTTTAATTCAGATTGCAACGACCGGCACTCGCAATGTGAACGCTGGGCCCATTTCCATGAAACTCGAGCGAACACTGCACAACTAGGCGAATGCAAACAGAATGCGCATTGGATGTTGCAGAATTGTGCCAGAGCATGCGGACATTGCAATGTGGCGATTGGCACATCGCCAAATTGCAGGTGTGGTGGGGGCGGGAATGAATTTGTCCGGTTTTATGTATGGTTTTTAGGCACAGGGCTTTCAATAATAAAAAAAAATTTTAAATTTGTACATTTAAATGAAGGGGTCGCCAGTGCCCGACAGGCGTAGCGGGGAAATTTTTGAAAATTAACATCGGTTCCCCGAATTTTTTTAGCAACAAAATGCCGAAAGACTACGTCCTCCCAATGCCCGACTAATTTGAGAGGAGAAGCGCCAGCCACTGACTGATCTCACAATGACTAAAAACAATATTAGACAAATTTCTATAACTAATGCCTAAAAATAATGACCTTGTTGTGATTGTGAATTAAATTTGCATTTTCACATAATAAAATTGCCCACTGAAAAAAATTGACAAAAAGAATTATTTGTGGCTTTCGGCTTTTGGTTTTTAGTACCTTTTAAATTTTATATTTCAAAAATTGATCGCCGACAGAAAAACAAAATGCAGCGCGCATAAAGCCCCACAGATCATTATCAGGGCTTCCACTTTTAGGCAAATGCCTATTTTTCTGCGAACTTGGCACAGTGAGTTAAGCACGAAAAACATGTTTTTAGCTTTATTTGGAGCTTCTAGAGTGGACTTTATAATGCCTATTTATGCCTATTTTGGGGTTTTTGTGCCTAATGCCTATTTGTGCCTATTTCATGCCTAGTTCGACATTTTTGGCGACTTTTTTTAGGATTTAGAGATATTTTGCAAAAAATGCCAAAAATAAAGGCAAAAGCTACCTGGATTAACAAAATTAAATTTAGGGCCTCAAACTCTTCTACCCGAATCTCATACATCTCACGTGTTTATGATATGGTCTAAATCGTGTTTGTGAACAAATTCGGATCGCTTTACGCCGGAAGATAAACGAAAAAATTTTGATTTGTAACTGCAATAAGCAGAAATGATCTCTTAGTGGAAGCCCTGATCATTATGAATCGTGGTGATAAATGATCTGGGATTGATCCCTCAACATTTTGATTCCGATTTCAAAAGTTTTTTGCGGACAGTTTTTGTTTTATTCAACATTCGAACTTTCGACATTCGGACGGTTCCAGGTTTTTTTGACCGGTAGCTACAGGTACAACCACCTCACCCTACCCCACTCGTGCCATCACAAAAAAGTTTCACACTCTTGTATGGGGACAATTATGGTAACCAATTAAAATTTGTACATCCGGTGCAGGGGTACTTGTAACTGGACTTTGTTAAAAAGTAATCAAGTAATACGTAATTACTAACACCCTCTGCTCCGGTGACGCACAACAAATGTTGATAGTTAGTATTATGTGACGTGTTGCAATAAAAAAATAGTGAGGCATTTAAGATTGCCTGCTAATTGCTCATTAGTAGGGAACGGATGTTTGTTTTTACATATTTTGTATGCTTACAGTGCCGGGCATATCTATTTTTAAAAAAACGCGTAACTGTTGAGTGCTTTGTCCCCCCTGTCCACGGCAAAAATGAATTTTGTGACTCGATGATGCCATCTTTGTTAGCGGTGTATGTTAACCCCGACCCCGGCTCGGGGTTAGGGTTCGGGGTTTGCGGCGTTGAAAGTGTCGGGGACGGTGTCCGGGAAAAGCCCGAAAATGGCCTAAATTTGCGGGGTCGGGCTCGGGGTCCCAACCCTAGTTTAAAACGAAGGTTGAGCGAAATGAATGTGAGATTTCTTGTCATTGTGTTTCTTCGTGCTGGGTCGTTTCCTAAATTCCGCCATTATGGGCGTTTCCTAAATCCGCCAGGGCGTTTCCTAAATCCGCCACATACCGTTTATGAAGTAGTTTTAGACATTATAACTTTTTTCATACCGCACTAAATCACTTAAACCTTATACCATTGGAAAGCTCTAAATGAGTAGAAACTATTTGTAAAACTAAACTAAGCAGTAATCAAAGCTTAAAAAAGTTATGATCAGAAAACCACGAAAAGCCCGATTTTTGGCAGTTTTAGCTTATAACTTTTTTGAAACTTATCAAAACACTTCGAATTTGCTGTAATGCTTTTCTACTCATCTAGAGCTTTCCAATGGTATAAGGTTTAACTGATTTATGCGGTTTGAATAAAGTTATAATGTCTAAAACTACTTCATAAACGGTATGTGGCGGATTTAGGAAACGCCCTGGCGGATTTAGGAATCGCCCTGGCGGATTTAGGAAACGCCCTGGCGGATTTAGGAATCGCCCTGGCGGATTTAGGAAACGCCCATAGTGGCGGAATTTAGGAAACGACCTAGCACCGTGTTTCTTAAATTATACATCTAACAAGAAAAAATGTGCATATTTAAAACACTTTAAATTAGGGTTGGACGGGACCGGTTCCGGGACGGGACGGGACTTCCCGGTTTTTAAGTATGTCGATGGCTTAGTGGTTCCTCTTTGTGGTGAGTCTCATGTTATGTGTTGGGTTCGAACCCTCTTGAGTGCAAGCACTTATTTATTGGTTTTCCCCTCTACTCAAATTGGCATCCTCTCATTAATAAGATTTTAAATAAATATTCTAATATTTTTTAATTAAAAATGTGCGCAAAAAAAGAATAGATACAAGAATTTTTGAAATAAATTCATCACGTCTTGCTAAATTTTTGCTTCAATTTCCTTAACAAAGATTGCCAATTTTTGTAAAAATTTCTCCGGAGGCGCCTGTCGGCACCGCCGGACAGCCTCCACTCTTAAGTAAACCAGTTTTTCCTCAAATTCCGAAGCAAAATTCATAATTTTGCTAAAATTTTGATGAAATTTCTTTAACAATTGTCAAAATTTCAAAAATTTTTCTCGGCGGCGCCTATCGGCACCGCCGACCCCCACCCTCCCTAAAAGTAAAGCAGAATCTCAAAAAAAAGAATGATGATGACAATGACATCGAAGGTCAAGAAGATCAACAATATGTGTTGCCGGAAAATTAAAATTTTTTAGTGTTTGATAAAAGAAAAATTTTTCCTTGAAAAGTCCCGGTTGGTCCCGGAACCGGTCCCGGTTGAAAATGTTGGTCCCGGTCCCGGTTTTTCTGGTCCCGGCAAGTCCCGGTCCCGGTTTTTCCCAAAAGTCCCGGTCCCGTCCAACCCTACTTTAAATATATTGTCAATAATTTAGCATAATTTCAAATACTATTAATTAACAATGGACTTTGTCGATTGGTCCATCTCAGTTCAATTTCCACTCATCTACGTAGCCATTTGTATAAGCGTTCCGTCAATGGCACTTTATATTGTCGAAATTGTCACCATCGTTCGGCACAAAAAGTTCCACAACTCATTCTATGCGCTTTTTGTTATGCGGGCAATTCCGGTAACACATCTTGATGGCATAATAAAGTAAAATTTTTAGCTAAAAAATGTTTCAGGATTTGCTGTACGTCTTGAACTCTTTCTACTGCACACGATTGCCCTCCTTAATCGGTGCGCTTTACCCAATTTATTTGCAGTTCCCAAAATGGATGCTCGCAATGTTCCAATTTTTTGTTGGCTACGGTTTCCAAGCGAATATGTTGGTCACAGCTTTTATACTGCTGAACCGACTGACTGCAATCATAATGCCAATAAAACATGAAAAGGTCCTTTTTTAATATTAAAACTAGGGTTGAGCGGGACCGGTACCGAGACCGGGACGGGATTTCCCGGTTTTTTCAGGTCCCGGTCCCAGTTGGGATGGGACTTTAGAAAAATGAAAAGTCCCGGTCCCGGTTTTTTGGTCCCCCCGGGACCGAGACCAACCGGGACTAAATCTACACCCCTAATGATGGCATCATCAAGCGACAATTTCAATCGTTTTTACTTATGTTCCCTTGGTAAGTCGATGGCCTAGTGGTTTGTGTTTTTGGTGAGTCTCATTATGTGTTGGGTTCGAACCCACTTGACCAGAGCACATCCCTGGTTCGAACCAGGGATGTGCTCTGTTCTGTTCTTATTTATCAGAATTTCTGGTCATTTTGGGCACCAAATTCTGTTTTTTAGCCATTTTTTGAAAATTTCCTTAGTTTATTGTTTGATTTATAATATTTTCAGACTTTTTCAATGAAAAACCGGCCATTTACGAAATTTTTCTGTTCTGATTTTCTGATTTACCAGAATTTCTGGTCATTTTTTAATTAAAAGCGCGCAAAAAAAGAATAGATACAAGAATTTTGAAATAAATTCATCACATCTTTCTGAATTTTTGCTTCAATTTCCTTAACAAAGATTGCCAATTTTTGTAAAAATTTCTCCGGCGCCTGTCGGCACCTTGGTCCCGGTCCCGGTTTTTCTGGTTCCGGTAAGTCCCGGTTCCGGTTTTTCTGGTTCCGGTAAGTCCCGGTTCCGGTTTTTCTGGTTCCGGTAAGTCCCGGTCCCGGTTTTTCTGGTTCCGGTAAGTCCCGGTCCCGCTCAACCTTAATTAAAACTAATAGGGCTTTTTATTACAACAAATAATTGCCCATTTTAAGATATGGCAAAAATGTCTTCCGCTTATAAAAATTTTTATTTACTGTGTCCCAATATTCTTGTGTTGGCCGATGTTAAAAATGAATGCAATTCTTATATTGAATTATCCAAATTCAACGACTGACCACAGTTTCTTCATCTACGAAGCTGGAGATGTAATTATTCTTAACAATTTCATTATAGATTGGGTTGATGTCCAAAATGGGGAGCATGTGACCCAAATTTCAATGGAATAAAACAAATCAAATAAAACAAAAAATGAAACGTATTTTTAAAATTTTGATTGCAAATCTCTTAAATTTATTGAAATTTATGAATTTTGCTGAAGCCGATGTGTTTTTCTCACTAAAATCATCATTAAGACACCGTACATCAAGTATACTATTTATGTTTGTACCGTCTTCTCTGTAATTTTTATGATTATATGCGTTTTGCTAAATATTTGCACATTCCTTGCATACAAATTACATGTGAAGAATGTTGGCACAAACGGGAACAACGCCCATAATATTGAACGAAAACTGTTGCTTTATGCATTGACAACATTTTTGGGTCACGCACTCGTCGCAAGCCAGTTTCTGGTAGATGAAAGTTATTAACAGGGATGGCACTTTTAGGCAAATGCCTATTTTTTTGCGAACTCGGCACAGTGAGTTAAGCACGAAAAACATGTTTTTAGCTTTATTTGGAGCTTCTAAAGTGGACTTTTAATGCCTATTTATGACTATTTTGGGGCTTTTTGTGCCTAATGCCTATTTGTGCCTATTTCGACATTTTTGTGCCTATTTCGACATTTTTGTGCCTATTTCGGCATTTTTGGCGACTTTTTTTAGGATTTTGAGATATTTTGCAAAAAATGCCAAAAATAAAGGCAAAAGCTACCTGGATTAACAAAAATTAAATTTAGGCCTCAAACTCTTCTACCCGAATCTCATACATCTCACGTGTTTATGCCATGGTCTAAATCGTATTTGTGAACAAATTTGCATGCGCTTTACGCCGGAAAATATTGAAAATGTTTTGATTTGTAGCTGCAATAAGCAGAAATGATCGCTTATTATTTCTTTTCTTTTTGTTTAAACCTTCGGTAAAAAATTTTATTTGCCTATTTTTGTGCCTATTTGAAGATTTTTGTGCCTATTTTAGAACCTTTTTGTGCCTATTTAGGCGCCTATTTTGCAATTTTTCGTGCCTAAAAGTGCCATCCCTGGTTATATTAATATTAGTTTGAGCTTTTAACAAACATATCAACAATACCTAGCTTGATTGCAATTCCGATTAGCAACAAATTCTTTAACATTACAGATTCCCATTATTACTAACATTGGTGATACAAAAGCAAACAAACTTTTGCACATCTACTTCCCACTGATTATGGACATAGGTGAATAGGAATTGAATTGGGTTCCCGAATCTAATTCTTTTACCCCTAATTACTAAAGGTACTGTAATGCTCTCCAGCTGGTTACTGTTGTGGGCCAGCAGCACATTCCGTCAACAGCTGATCAAAGATTTAACGATCATTCGCATTCAAAATATTAGTGTCGGTCCAATGGAGGGGTCCCGGAACAATAATCATCGGGCAGTTGGAGGATCTTTTTGCCATCGATACATTAGCAGTTCCGTACAACAACTGCCGACAATTTCTTAATTTGACACAAACAAAAAAAATATTATAAAATAGAGATCGGCGGGGATTCCCGCGCAAAAAGTACGGGATTCCCGGTTCCGTTCACGCAAGGGTTCACAGTTTGCATACACAGGTGTTGTTCTGGCTTCCGTCCTGTTGCATTGGACGAGTTCTTCCGTTGGTCGTTCCGTATTCCTTATACCATGCCCCTATTTTTTGGGCATTTTTTGTTTTTGTTTTTGCAAAAATCGGTCAATTTATATAAAAAATAGTCCATGAAAAGGCCTATCATTATTAGTACATTTTTTAAATGCTTGTCCCCCTTTTGAGTCGGGGAGTCGGACACCCAGTGTCTAGCAGGGCCCGGGGGCATCCTCACCCGCCAAGCATATGTCTTCCATTCCATAAAATTCCGATTTTTTGGGAATTTTTTAATGTTTTCGCAAAAATCTGTCAATTTATATAAAGGCCTAAAGCCTCTCGAAGATAAACTTGAAAAACAAAAAATTCATTATTTAATACATTTTTTGTGCATCCATCCGGTGACGCACAGCCAATGTTGGTATAAGTATTAAGTGCTATGTTGCATTATAATGAGAAACGTTCATTTTATTACTAATTGCTCATTAGTTAAAGCAAACATTGAGTGAAATGAATGTGAGCAAAATTTGCATTATTAATTTTTAAAATTCTTGAATTTAAGTATGTTTTTGAATAATTTAGCATATTTCAAATGACACCTGCGAGGCTTGAACTTTCCGATGAGAAACGAACTTAATGGCATTTTGAACTACATTTAAAACCATAACTAATAGCAGTTTTGACTAGAGACCGGGGAAAATATGGATCATAGGGCCCAGGCTCAAAATGACTGAAAACAACTTTAATAGGTTTTCTTAGGGGCTGAAACCAATAGAACAATCAAAAATTTTATTGGGACGAGCATTTAAACCGGTTTTTGAACGGTTTAAAAATTGGGGGGGGGGGTAAAATAATAGAAACTATTTGTAAAACTAAACAAAGCAGTAAATCAAAGTTTAAAAAAGTTATAAGCAGAAAACCACGAAAAATCCCGATTTTTGGCAATTTTACATTATAACTTTTTTGAAACTTTCCAAACCAGTTGGACTTTGCTGTAATGCTTTTCTACTCATCTAGTTTGACATACGCAAAAACGGAGCTTGGATTCGTGTTTTCGGCACGAGTTTTGTAAAAATTTTTTGAGGTTTGATATTATTGTTATTAAAGGTAACGAGTCAATAAAAAGGTAACGAGTAGGGCACGGATGATCGAGTAATTTGTGCCGATTTCCATGACTTGGATTTGATTCCCGCCCTGGGGCTACCATTTGGCCTTCGTGGATTTGGTTCTCACCCCGGGGGGCTACCATCCAGACTATATATATTTTATGCGAACTTTGAATCAACCGGAATATATGTTTAGAGAGTAAAATGATAATGTCAATAATATTCTTTATTATCTATCCTAAAAAAAACTAAATTAATCATCATTTTTAACGTATCTCATCAATTGGTCATCCATATTAGCAGCTTTGTTTTCATGCGCGTTACGAAATAATTGAACTTTTGTAGTCTTTGGGCGTCAAATTTCTTAAACACACAAAAAAAAGAATTTTTAAAATTTAATTAGTGCATTAAATATTTAAATTCTTTTTAAATCGTTTGATTTTTAAATTTTTCTTACTAAAATTTACTCTCTAAATTTTATATTTTGCCAATATAAAAAAATAAGCCTAAAGATAACAAATTGTTACAAAGTTCTTGTTTTAATTTAATTTTCAAAGACAAAAAGCAAATTAAATTAAAAAATATATGAAAAATTGATAATTTAATGGCACTTTTACTTACGCGCACTGCAGCGCATTTGTTGTTACGCCACACTTGTTACACGACTTGGCACAATTGCATGCCATGAAATGCGCGTTACGCGCGCATTCTGTCATCGGTATTGGCTGAACCGCGCGGCCTAGGTGAGTTCCAAGGCCATGGCCATGGCCTGCATGTTGAACAACTTTGACCCAACGCTCGCACTGGTTAAAAATGTCCGTGCAAGCTCCTGAAACACATGCAGTTCAGCTTGCTTTTCATTTGTATTCTCACCCGCAGGTGTGCCACCTGCTTTTGGATGCGGTTGGCACCCGTCGTAGTGGCACGAGCCCGGGCACCACACGTTCATGGACCGTTTTGCGCTACCGCATGTGCCATTCGCGGCCCATTGCGCGCAACACTCATGGTGGTCATAGCAAACGCGACTCTTTGGTGGTGCAGGCTGAAATAAATGGAATTAAAAACATTGAGAATTAAATAAAATTTTAATCAAATTTGCATGGACGATCAATGTAAAAGAGTTAACAAAAATTGTTTATTTTTTTTTGGAAACAAAAAACTTCAAAAATTTGATGCTCAAAACGGGAAAACTATTTAAAAACTTACTGTCGGAGATGGTGTGCTGTCATGACAATTTCCATGACCATTTCTGTTGGCATTGCCAGTTCTGTTGCCATCAATTTCAATCTAATACAAGAAAGGTAAAATGTATATACAGAGTTTCAGTATAATGTGTAAAGTTAAAGTTGCTCGCTGACATGTTTCGTTAAAGGGTTTTTCGCCCACCCTCAAACTTTCCAAAATTTTGGAATTTTTAGTAAAAAAAAGTTCCCGACCCGCCGACATTGTTTAGTCGGGGGTGATCAAATTCTGAGTTGTGCCATGTTTAGCACAGATCAAGGGCACAAATGATGGACGATGTGTAGTCAATGCTTTGTGGCCTTGATCGACCACAGATAAAGCACCCTACAGAAAATGGTTACTTTCTCTAAGATGTTCAACTGTTGAAATTGCTGACATTTGCCGGTGCTTTCATTACAAGTGGAGTTGAAGCACGGTTGTTCGCCTGAAAATTTAAAGCCAACTTTTATTTCGTTGCATTAAAATTTATTTATTTAAAAATAAAGTTTGCATATGTTTAAATTATTTTAAAAACATTAATAATGGCTCATTAATTATTTAATAAAGTTACTGTTTCCGGTAAAAATGGAGCAATCGCCGTCGGGCTTTATTTTTGAACAGCACGTTGGATGAAATGGATAAGTTTGGTTGGTCGTGTCGCAGAATAGAAAACTTTAAATTGCAGTTTTTCAAAAATTAAGTAAATAAAATTTGATTATTCAAATTAGGGTTGCTCCCCCGACCCTTCGGGGATGGAAAAGTCGGGGGGCGAGACACAAAAATGGCTCTATATCGGGGTTCTTCGGGGGTGGCGTGTTGGGGTCGGGTGTAAGGCTTAAAAATGACGGGGGTTGGGGGCGTCGGGGAGCAACCCTAAATTAAATATAAAAAATAAATTAGTCATTAATTGATGCATCAAAATTAATCTACGGTGATCCACAGCCACCCGCTTTTTCGCATGTCGGACTAAGCGAATAAGTGTACAAAAAGTCCGTGTAGTTGTTGCTTAGGCACACTATAGAAAAGAGCATTTTTAAATAATTGAATTTAAAAATTAATCAATAAATAATAATAAACAAAAAAATGTAAATATTAAAAAAAGTCTTTAAAAGGCTGAAAAAAAGTTTTTATTTTAAATAAGAAAATGTAATATTTGTTTTAGCGTTTAGTTGATATCAATTTTATATTTATTAATAATAAAAAATTTAAATATTATATATTTATCAAATCCTACGCGTACCGTTACAGTAATATCATTTTAATTCTTAATAAATTCAACAATTCGCAAACCACTATTTTGCAAGGCTGGGTCCAAGAATGGGACCATTGTTTCATTGAGCTGGTAATATGTGTTCCCGTAAGTACACTAAAAAATAAACAAATTATTTTATTATGTTTAAAATGTAAAGTTTTAGTAATTTATGGTCTGATCATCGAATTGGTTTATCCAAGACCATAAGGCAGTCCGGTTTTTGAAGTTTTCATATAAATAATGGAACTTATAAACAAACACCCTCCTTTTTTCCGAGTTTTATTTTCTATTTGGTTTTTTAAATTTTAAATCATCAAAAAACGATGCTGGACGATTTTGAAATTTTAATTATTTTACTCTTAACCCCATTTTTACCGAATCAATTTGTGAGTAGGGCGGAAACTGGGTCTCGCGTTCTGTGCGATTTTGCCACCTCAGGCGCCATTGCTCCCAGATCTGATCGATTGTTGTTTTGCAAATTAAATATTTTAATTTTTATTTATTTCTCAAAATAAATAAAAATGAGGTTAGTGTACATAATCAATGAAGCAGTGGTGCATAAAAAAGATTGGATCTTGCGGCGCCGTCTCTAAGTATGCCTTAATTAATGTATAATTAATAGAGCTTTCCGGGCAAATAATATTTAGGCAATAGTGCCAATAATTGTGCTTACTTTTTTTAGCCTAAATTTTTTTTATTAATAATATTATCCTACTATACTCCTAAATTTCACGTATAGCCAGCGCTATTTAATAATGATGCTCTAAATCTCAGTTTTGAGTCTCGAAAAGTTACAAATTGGGATCTCGTCTCGAGTCTCAGGAGTCAAATCTTGATTTTTTGGGGTCTCGGTTGTCAAAAGTCGAGGGGTTTTGTGGTCTCAAAAAGTCTCGGGCTTTTGATTTCTATGTGCTTGTTTGTTTGCTTATTTTTCGAGTTTAGCTAATAATAATAATTTTTGAAAAAAATTTATTCAATAAATTACTAACGGTTACGGAATATATTCTCTCTTCTACCACCAACCATGTCACCGCTCACAAAAACATGCACATTGTTGTGGTTGTCCTCCAACACATTATTATAATCTTGTATATTGCAGTTTTCTACACCCTGAAAGTTGGCATTCAGCCAATAAAATTACAATATATGAATTTAAAGATAAAAATAAAAATAATATACATAATCAGCGAAGGCAAATATGTTGTACATCTGATCAGATGAAAGGATGTTATCGGCACTGGATTGGTGTGAGGAAAAATTGTTTAATATATTTAAATAAATAAATATTATTAATATATTTTTAAATCATAAATAGATAGACTTACGCATTTAAAGGAAACAATGCACCGTCGCCGAGGTAACGCCGAATCGGATCACCATCAGCCTAAATTTAGAAAATTCAATTTGTCCAACATTTAAATTTTTGTAGATTAAAGAATTTTTTTTTGAAGAGTTTACGAATCCTAAAATATTTTATAATAAAAAATTTAATATATTATGTGATTAAAATACTAAACAACAAATTTTTAAAAAATGAATTAATTTTCAAAACATTCAGCAAAAAAAAAAGAAAAATTTCCATAATTTAAAAGATTCAATAAATTTAATATTTTAAATAATAAATTTTATTTTAAGTAAAAATACGGTTAGCCAGTTGGTTAAGAATCCGTTGGTAACATAGCCGTTTTCGTCAGGTGAGCCCATTAACAAATCACTCCAAAGGATAGAATCGGACTGTTTTTAAGAAAATTAAAATGTATTAAAAATATTTGATAACTCGGGATGGCATTTTTAGGCAATTTACCTATTTTTATGGTTCAATTCGCGGCTTTTTGGCGCTTATTTTGCGTTTTTAGTGCCTGAAAATGCCATCCCTAATGTTATGTAACAAAATTATACTGGACTCGGAAGACGCCAATCCAGAGTTGAGTCCCAGAATGGAAGACACACGGACGGGTCGACCGCACGAAGAGCGATTTCCAGACTAAAAAAAGGATTAAAGAAATAATAATTATTAAAATTATTTTTTAAACTAGAGTTTAATATACGCCGACACTTATAGAATAGAGTTATGGAAAACTCGGGAGCGGGATTTAGTAAAACAAATTGACTAAGATTTGAAAAATTAAAAAAAACCGGGATCATAAAAGGGGAAATTTTAGCCCTACAAACAAAGGATATTTCCGACCCAAAAAAAGACTAGTCTCAATCCCGACGCTCTACGCTATAATATAACTGCTATAAACACATTAAAAAATTTCTAAAAAATCTTAAATTAGTGCTTATACTTTAACGAGTTATTTGTTTTGGATCCAATATGAATAATATACGAAATCGGATCCAACGATTTCAAAATGTTTAGTTACATTAACGCAGAGTACCGTTTCAGATATTCACGATGCCAACACACAAAGGTCGGACCGCCGTGGCCTCCAGGCATTTGAGCCGGGTCCGAGTGGAGGGCGGCAATGCGATTGTACTCGTAGGAACCTTGGCCTTGCTTCAACTGCAGCAAGGCATTGTGCTGAAAATTTAAAAAAAAAAACCGTATTTTATTTTGGCATTTTCAACAACATTTCATTTAAACTTTACATATCGTGTCCGTTCATCGGCACTGAGCATACGGTATTCCTTCCGTGTGCATTTGAACAATGTCGCGTTTGGCGTGCCCGTCTGGCGTCGCTCGCGCACACCAATTGATGCTGATGATGATGCCGTTGTTGTAGAAAGCGTATTATTTGGATCATAATAGCACTGCTGATCGCCCATATAGATGCCTGAAGGGATGCTTTTTGTTTCCCTGAGTCCAGATATTTTAGACCACACTCCCGAGTTCCGATATTTTAGACCACACTCCCGAGTTCCGATATTTTGGACCACACTCCCGAGTTCCGATATTTTGGACCTCACTCCCGATCCCTGACAAGCCGCTCGTGAGGGGCTCCGACCCCCGATATTTTGGGCCTCCCGATTTGACTCCCGACACCCCCCCCCCAAACCACCAATCTTGGAAATATAAACAAACCTCTTACGGCTTCACAAATTGATTTTATGTCCAGTGAACTGTACAAATCAGAACGGATTTGAGAGGGCGGCGGCTGCGCGTCCTGTTCCTTTTTGGTCGGTTGTCGAAAAGGGGGCAAAGCTACATAATTGTTTAATGAATTGTGTGTAACTTTATTTTTTTTCAATAAAAAACGATTTTTTAGTGGATTAATGAATTAATTAAATCTACCTTAGGTAAAAATTTGTATACTTTTTATATACTCAAAACAAATCTATTCCTACATCGGAATGTGTTAATTTTTCAGTAAAATAATTTACTAATTCCTGCAGACACTGGTGGCAATTTGTCCCATGTTACAATTCCGCAATCGCAAACGGCCTAAAAAAGCAAATTTAAATAAATTAAAATAAGCAGAATTTTAATAAATAATAAATTAAAAATATTTGCGATATTAATTCAATTTAAAATGTGCTAAAATGTCCTTAAAATTATTGGTTGTGTACATTTTCAATTTGTTGCACCACCTTATCAGATGCAGCCTTGCTCTGCAGTCCCATCAAGCAAGCTTGCTGCAGATTTGGCGGACGCGTGCTGCAGATGGTGTAATTTGGCGTTCTGCCGCATGGTGACAATGTTGCAGTTTCTTGCGCATCAACGACATGGCGATTATGGACGCTTGCAGAGTCGTAAATGATCAGCGTTGCGATCAGTTTAATCGATAAAATCATTGTCCAAACAAGAATTAATGTAATTTAAAAAACATACACTGAAAAATATCTCGGGAGGATGCATTTTTTTTTGTAAAATAAAGATCAATTTAAATAAGAATGAACTGATCAACTATTAAGCCCTCTTGTACTTTAATTAAGATTTAGCAAATTTAACAAATTCGTTCTGTTTTGTAAAATTACAATACTCAATATTCCTAGAAAATAACCGTAGTCAACTTTAGCAACAAAAAAACGTTGAATTAAAAAATTTGATTCCAATTCTTGATGAGTTCAAAAGCCCATTTCCGCTTCTATTGCAATAAAGAATGAAAAACAAAGCACCACAAACTTGCAGATTTAAGCCCAACTTTTCAGTTGGGCTAGTCCAAAAATTGGTGCTCGCCGTGGGGCGAGCGCGTGTACCACGCAGTCGCCCCTTATGCGCTCCCTGCACAGAGCGCATAGCTAAGCGGTAAGGCTAAGCCGGAGCAAAAACAAAGTTAGGTCGCATGCACAACATTGGCTCGTTTATTTACAAACAAAATTAATCGTCAATTGGATAGGGTGCGTCATACAAAATCTTTTAATATAGTAAGATAGAGATGCGGGAGACCCGTTGTGCTTTCTCTTCCATTCCCATGCTTCCCCTCGCACCCTATCATTTTTGCACACTGACTCAAGAGGAAAACATTTATAGTTAGGTTAGTACGGGACCGGGACCAGTACTGAAATGGTGCATTTTTTCATTTTGGTACTGAAATTTGGCCCGGTTTTTCAAAATTCCTTCAAAACCTAATTTTAACTATTTTTTTAATATTTTAAAGCCTGGTAAATAAATGTGTTGAACGTGTTTGTTGGAGATAGCCTAAAGGGCTGGGGGCTTTAAGGCTTTTTATTATTTTTGTTTTTGCTTAATTTTATTTTCAAAAAATGAATTTACATACCAATAAATTGGGCTGTTTACGAGTTATAGAACCGGACCGTAATTGGTAAATTATTTAGTTTAGAATAATTAAACGCGGTGAATTTTAGGTTAAACCTTGATTTGGCACCAACATTGCTCAATAAATGATCAACAAAAAGATGAACATAAAATTTGATTAAAAATTGCCTGACTAATTAATTAATCACATTTTTAATTTTTTGTTTATGAAGGGCACATACATATGTTGACAAAAAATACAATTCAAAGATTTAAATTTAATAAAAAATTGAAATCTTTTGAACACGGCCCCGTAACTACATAAAAGCTTTTCGTTTATTAAAGCTTGATCAAAAATGTGTACAAATAAACGTGGAAACAACAACTTGCAAAACAAATCAGCAGAGGAACCAAATTCGGAAGGAAAATGCGTGCCCATTTTTATGCTAAGAAAAATAAATGTTGTGGAAAAAAGTCATTGCCCCCCCCCAACTGACTAATAAATAAATAAATACCAAATGGGTGGGTCTAGCCGTGATTTGGCCGGTGCCATTTTCTATTTGCCTTAATGGAAATGTTTTTGTAAATCGAAAAAAAAAATTGCATTTGACAAAATATGTCACACAAAAAAAAACTTTGACAAAAAAAGATCGAGATTGATCAAAGAACCCAATATTCACAGACCGGCATTGACTGATGTCGTCGTCCCTGTAAGCGATCAATTAACCGATCAGGGATGGGCCAGAAAGCTATTTTGAAAAAACGGGAAATTTTTAAAATGAATTTAAATAAAGTAATTTAATTTAGTGGAAAATAATAACATGACCATTTTCTAAATAAAATATAATTTTAATTTTATTTTCCGTATTTGACGGTGAGTTAAAAATAATTGCTTTACCTATATGCATCACTTTATTCGCTCACCTCGGGCCCTTTGGTATCAAAAATTGGTTTTAATATTTTTGGAGTAAAAGATAAAATATTAAAACACTTTTTTTAGAATTCGAACAAATAAATTGGGATGCTAATTTTAAGTTTCTTTTACTTTTTTTTTCTGCAGCTTTGTTTTGGTGAGTTATACACAAAAATGTAAGGTACAAAAAACTTTTGGCCCCTATTTTTGCCCCCGAAAACCTCATTCCGGCAGATCCGTACGGAATGCCGCAAAAGTTGACCAATAGCAGAGAATGGAAAGGCGCGAGGAAAAGAGTTGAAGAAGATCGGCAAAATGCATTTTTTGAAAATTCCTTAACAAAAACTGAAAATGCATCCCTAAAACTCGAAGATTTTTTAAAGAAACTGCTTAACAAGGTGTCAGTACGTTTTGCCAACGGTACGTTTTGCCAATTGTACATTTTGCCAACCCAGCAAAAATGGTACGTTTTGCCAACTCAGTAAAAATATTACGTTTTGCCAACCCAGCAAAATGTTCATTTCGCCAACTCATTCAAAAACTTAAATTTCGATCAATTTCGAACCCCGGACCCGAATTCAAAGGTTTTTTGATTTTATAATTTTTTTGGAACCTTCTGGCCTCAAAACATTCAAAAACATGCTCAAAATCATCCAAAACGTAAAAGTTGGCAAAATGAACAGTTGGCAAAAGGTACCGTTGGCAAAACGTAATATTTTTGCTGTGTTGGCAAAACGTACCATTTTTGCTGGGTTGGCAAAATGTACAGTTGGCAAAACGTAGTGTTACCGCTTAACAAAAATGCTATAAAAAGGGAAAAACGCACTCGTCTGGGAAATGGAGCATCCCTGGTATCTGGCATTCATTCAAACAAAAATTGGTTACGATATAAACTTCTTGTACATTAATTCTTTTATGTAAAATTAAGAAATTGTGGGCAATTGTTGTACGGAACTGCAAAATCTGTTCTGCAATTGATGGCCAACAGCTCCTCCAATTGGCCGATTATTATTGTTTCGGGGCCCCTCCAGTGCATCGACACGATTATTTTGAATGCGAATTGGCGCAAAATCTTTGATCAGCTGTTGACGAAATGTGCCGCTGGCCCACAACAGTAACCAACTGGAGAGCACTACAGTACCTGTTAAATTTTCAGTATTGAAATTTTAATAGGTCCAAGAATTAGTATAGGAAAATCAAGATTTTTAATTTTTTGATTGACTTTTGTAAAATTTTAATCCGATACTCGGGAACCAATTGTAAGGTGAGACATGGCCAAAGGACAAAATCCATTGGTCCATAAAGGATACACGTGAAACCCCCCCCCCCCCTTTCCCTCCTCCTGGTTGCATTTCCGTTCCATCTCGCCGCTCGCATTTCCGATTTCCCACCACTCATCAAATCTACATTCCGATCTGCCCCAACACCGTAAGTTATGTCCCACCCCGCGGCTAATGGATTCCAACCTCTATAAATGGAGCACCGATCACAATAGAAGGGATCATCCTTCCTTTCAGTCTCTCCCCTCAAGCTCACCCTCCCCATCCAGTCCCCACCCCAGCCAACTTCGTCCCTCTCTCTTTCTCTCTGATGTCGTTTCGATCAGTGTTATTGTGGCATTTTATTGCAAATGGAAATAAACTCTAAACCACAGTTTGAGGCTAATTGGTGGGAAGGTGCGCGCATTCCCAAACTCCCTCCCCTCAGGCCCAACACGTTCACTCAATGGTTTTTTTGCTAATCCATTTTGAACTCTACCTGTGTCCATAACTAATGGGTAATAGACGAGACTCATTGCCTGTTCGTTGATGTTACCAATAATGCGAATCTGTGATGTTAAAATATATTAATTGCAATGTAAATTGTAATTAAGCTAGGGTATGCCTATTTTTGTCTAAATTTAATTAAGTTTAATATTAATGAATTTAATTTACCAAAAAGATGCTTGCAACGAGCGCGTGACCCAAAAATGTTGCCAATGCATAAATCAACAGTTTTCGTTCAATACTATCGGCATTGGCCCCGTTTGTGGCAACTTTTTTCATATGTGATTTGTATGCCAAGAAAGTGGCAATGTTTATTAAAAAGTATAAAACGTTTAAAATTGCAGAGAAAACGACACTAATATAGGTCATATACAAGCAGTACGGCGCCTTAATGTGTTTTTAAAGGGAAACCAAATGATTTTGTTAAGAAAAATTACATCTCCAGCTTCGTAGATGAAGAAATTGCGGTCAGTCGTTGAATTTGGATCATTCAATATAAGAATTGCATCCATTTTGAACATCGGCCAATACGAGAATGTTGGCACAAAATAAACAAAAATTGTAATAAACGTAAGAAATTTTTGCCATATCTTAAAATAGATAATAATTGTTTGTTATAAAAACCCTTATTAATTTTAATATTAAAAAACAACCTTTTCATGCTTTATCGGCATTATAATTGCAGTCAGTCGGTTCAGCAGTATAAAAGCCGTGACCAAATTATTCGCTTGGAATGTGTGCCCGGCAAAAAAATAGAACATTGCGAGCATCCAATTTGGGAAATTTGAATAAATCGGGTAAAGCACGGCACCGATTATGGAGGGTAATCGTTGACCGTAGAAGGAGTTCAATAAGTACAGCAAATCCTGAAACATTTTTAGAAAAAGCTGATTAATCTTAATGATGAGCTGATTCTAATTCTTTCTATCAACAAATCGGAATTCTGACTCCTATCAATTTGAATTTGTTACCGGAATTGCCCGCATAACAAAAAGGGCATAGAATGAGTTGTGGAACTTTTTGTGCCGAACGATGGTGACAATTTCGGCAATATAAAGTGCCATTGACGGAATGTTTATAGAAATGGCTAAGTAAATGATTGGAATTCGAACTGAAATGGACCATTCGACAAAGTCCATTTTAGGCAAAATTATGCTAAATTTAATTAAAGTTTTGTGACTTATAAATAAGATGTAATTTTTAAGCAAAAACCCTATTGTTTTGCGCATAGGCCTGGAAGAAAGAAGCAGGGGTGGGTCGAAACCTTTCAATTTAAGATAATTCCGAGGGTTTTTATTCGTTTCGATTTCGAAAAACGAAATAAAAAAATTACGATTTAGACAACACCCACCCCTGGAGAGAAGCTCACAAATCTTGCATTTTACAATTGCGAATCGCGAAATTGATTTATTCATAGATTTAAGCAAACGTTTATTGAATTTTACCTTAAAAAATGAAAATTTGTGCAATATTTCTTGCTTAAAAGTAGAAGCCGTCCTAATTATTATGATTTATATAATGAATCGACAATATTAGCCTATTTATCCATTGTAATCTATCAACATTGGTTGTGCGTAATTAATGCAAAAAATGTAGTAAATAAACTTAAGCATTTGTGACAGACGGCAAATGGCCAATTCTGCTTCCGGTCCGAACGTCGAATCGTCCGAATGTCGAAAGATTATAACTTACTTCAATCTGAACCGACTTGGTAGAACGTTACATCAAATGAAAGCACACAATGAGTTAATATAATCATTAAGCTAATGTTTTACGATTGGGCAATTCTTGAAAAAGTTATTGTCAAAAATGTAAAAACTCAAAAAATGACTTTTTTGGAGTCTGTCCATAACTTTTTTCTTTTTTGTTCAATCAAATAAATACTTTTAAGGGATAGATTCTATTCATCAAGAGCTTTCAATTGGTTTAATTTTCCACCTAATTTGTTCAGTACAAGGAAAGCTATAATGCTTTCAACATTCAAAACCCTTTGACGTTCGGACGGGTAGCCGGCAAATTCATATTCATTCCCACAAATATGTAAATTGGAAACATCATCAAAATATTTGGTGATCGGTGCAGGCTAATACGAGATAATAATTCAAATCTTTTTTTACTTTAATATCTTTAGAAAGCACAATGAAAAAAAAATCTCACATTCATTTCACTTAACATTCGTTCTGAACTAATGAACAATTTGTTACTAATTGCAACACGGCACTTACTACTAAACAGTAAACAATGGTTACGCGTCACTGGATGTACAAAAATTTTAATTTGTTAACGGCATTGCCCGCTTAACAAAAAGCGCATCGAATGTATCTGTTGTAGCCGGGGTGATCTCCACAACCAATGCAAGAGAAGTGCAGTTTTGTTATGAAAAAAATTTACAATTAATTAAATGAATAATTTTGCTGTATTAATGGATGATGCCATTGTATTGTAAGTTTGAAAATTTTTAGATGTAAAATGATTAGGATTCAAATTTTTTTTCTAATAAATTTGTCCAAAAATAAACAAATACCAAAAAAATGCATCCTAAAAAATTGATCTTTAGGGGGCTGTGCATTTCTCGGCTTTGATTGCATTTTTCATAAACATTTTTTTAAAAAAAGTGCTTTTTAATATTTACAGACCCGGACTTTCGAAAAAAGAAAATTTCTTTAAAAAACGTACACTTGGGTCATCATATTTTGTTCATTTATATCAGCTCACTTGATCAGAGCTTCATTTTTTAGCCAATTTTTTTTTTAAGTGATTAATCGACCAAAATGCTTTGCGAAACAAAACGGTCATTAGTCATGATTTTGAATTGAAAGCACAGTATTTAAATGCTTACATTTATGGGTGATTGGTCTAGTGGTATGATTCTCGCTTCGGGTGCGAGAGGTCCTGGGTTCAATTCCCAGATCACCCCAACTTTTTTAGAAACACTTTAACTCGAGCATCTTGAATTCCTTCAAAATAATGCATTTATTTTCCACAGATTCAAATTTAAAAAAAAGGTTTTGTTTTTCCTGAAATTATATATCTATCGAATCAAACCATGGAACAGTCCCAATAATGAATGGCAACTGACGGATCTGATCGACCGCGCGAAGAGCAATTTCCAATATAAAAAAATAGAAAATGTTTAAACAATATTTTTTAATTTTTTAAATAAAAATTTTAGGTCGGGGAGTAGCCTTTTTGGAATTTATATGCACGCTTCTGAGAGAGAATATCAAAAATTAAAAAAAAAACTCCAAAATATTTACATTCAAAAAAATATACACAATTTGATTTAAGTTATATTTTTATTAGAAAATTTTAAGTTTTTAAAGTGCCAACAATTTGGACAGTATCAATTACCGTTTCAGGTACTCACGATCAGGGGTGGGTCGAAACTTTTCGATTTCGATAATATCGAGGTTTTTCTACCGATTTTCTTACGTCAAAAGAGAAATTGTATCAAAGAAATTTGGTATTATTTGAGACACTTTACCACATTTTTCATGTGTGGAACAACAGTTATTGTTTGCTTATTGGTCTGTAATCTCTTCACCAAAAATTCGTTGGAGGTTCAAACCCCCTCCATGTCATTGACATTTTTTTCTTTTACCCTTTACCCTAAATTTTGCCAAAAATCATCGGGAAAGAACCCGGCGATAAACAATAAGCGCGGGCAAGAAAAGGGAAAAATTAAGAATTTTTAACATTGTTTTTTAAGAAAATTGGTTAGAAAATTTAACAAAATTCAAATACTTTAAAATCTTCAAAAAAAATTATGCTTTCTCATTCCTAAAAAGCTTCAAAAAGTTACCGTACATTTTAAATTTTGGTTGCAAATCTGTTAACAAATTGAGTGAAAATTCAAAAATTTTCTCGGCGGCGCCTATCGCACTTTTTTACTTGAAAAGGACTGAAAAGGTCGAAAAATTTTCAACAATCTGTCAATGCCGAGTCCATCGTTATTGTAAATCTTATCCATATTTTAAACAATTGATTTAATTTTTTATCATAAACCAATTCAATATATTTTTTGCAATTAATTTTAATTTTTTATTATTTAAAAACCGGGCTTTAATTGTTAAATTATTTAGTTCATATATGATAGTTAAAGCGGTGAAGTTTAGGTCACCTATTTTGGCACTCGACGGAATCCCGTTGTCGGGATCACAAAAATTTAATCCCGACGTGATTCCGTCGAGTTTCTAGTGTGCACCGCCAAAATATTCAAATTACATATTAAAAAAATACTTGTTTAATATTAATGATCAACAAAAAGAGTGAAAATCTTTTGAACACGGCCCCGTAACTACATAAAAGCTTTTCGTTTATTAAAGCTTGATCAAAAATGTGTACAAATAAACGTGGAAACAACAACTTGCAAAACAAATCAGCAAAGGAAACAAATTCGGGAAAAAAATGCGTGGTATTTTTATAAATGTTGTGGAAAAAAGTCATTGCCCCCCCACATTTAAAAATAAAGTTTTATGTTTGTTTCCGACCAAGAATCAATAAAAAGGAGGAGTAATTATTAAATTAAAAGACTAAAATGGATTTTGCCTCGGGGAATAGCACATCCGATAAATAAGTTTGGAACAGAATTTAACCACTTCGATGGTGTGCTGGGCACGATATTAAATTAAGGATTTCTAAAATTTGATTTGTCATTATGTATTTTTCAATTCTTTCAAGCTCAGAATTCTATAATAAATGCACCCAAAAATGTCATCTTTAACAGTGCAAAAAAGTCTCGTTTTCCGAGACTAAATTGTTGTCTGATTTTGGGGGGTTTTCTTGAGTTTAAAAACTTTGGAAATTTTTAAGTGAAACTCGCCAATTTTCTTAACAAATATCTTGTTAAATTTTCAAAAAAATATTCCTGATTATTGCGTAGGCTAATCCTGATTTTTTCTGATGATTATTCAGTTGCTAATCTTGATTTTTGGGTTTGACAAGTGGCCACCCTGGTCAATACCGATTGGTAGCATTTTTATTCTGATCTGAACCAGCATCATATACGATAGATTTCAACTTAAGTTTATCACGTTTAAACAGAAAATTAATGATGTGAATTAATTCATTTTTAATCATCGAATTTCTCCAACCGGTTGACGCGAATAATGACGAATGAGATCATTAAATTTATGAAACTGTTGGCATTTGTTGAACGGAACTGGTGTGTTGATGGCTAACATTCGTAGCCCAATGCTTATTGTTTCGTGGCCCTTCCGGTGCATTGACACGAATGGTTTGAACATTGTTTATGCGAATAATGCCAAAATCTTTAAGCAGCTGTTGGCGAAAAATGCCGCTGGCCCACAACAGTAACCAACTGGACAGCACTACAGTACCTGTTAGTTGGTAATGTTATGGATTTAAATGAGCAGTCTTGAAATTAGCGCACACAAGACTATCTCAAGAAATTGAAGGCGACATCAACCGCCGAATTGTTTTTATCGTATCGAATATCGTAACGAAAAGTTAACATCGCAATATTTTATTGCGTCATGTTCACTCAAAAAATTCATTAAAGTTTTTTAATGATTACATTGATTTACTGTTTGAATTTTGTTTGAAAGGTACTTTTATCGTTTTTCCTTCTACTCACATACGCTCAAAGGTTGTCTATCGGTTTTTTTTCGATAAAAGCGTTATTTTATAGTCGAAATATTGTATCGAGGCCATTGCCGAGCACTAAACCACACTACCTGTGTCCATAATCAATGGATGGTAGATGAATATCACAGGCATAGTTGGTGGGTCAATGCTGTTTAAAACGATGCCAACCTTTGATGTTAAAAAAGATTGTGAAAACATTTAATATTGATTACTTTTATTTACCAAATACAGGCTTGCGAAGAGAAAATGACCCAAAAATGTTGCCAATGCATAAATCAACAATTTCTTCTCAATTTCATCGCCGTTGTTGCTCCCGTTTTTTCTAACTTTCTTCAAATGTTGTTTGTATGCCACGAAAGTGGCAATGTTTATCAAAACGCATAAAATCATAAAAATTACAGAGAAGACAGTACAAACGTATGTAATATAGATTAGGTACGGACCCTTAATAAAGAGTGAAACATATCGGTCCAGCAATATTCAGCTTAAATTTCAATAATTCATTTTGTCGGTACTTTTTAGGTTTTCGGTACCAAAATTTTTTTAGAGTAACTATTTAACAAAACTCGTTTATTTCGGAAATTGTGGCTTTATCAATATATTTATAATTAAGTTTTGGGAGATTGCGGTTTAAAAGCACGCTACCGAAAGAAGCGCCAAGAAAATTCATCATTTTTTTTTTGGTTGAATTGTTAACAAAAATGGCCCAAAAAATGCACCGCGGAAGGGCGAAAAACGACAAAAATTAGAAAAAAAAAAATCAAATTATTGAGATTTCGAAATCCCTGATGGACGACGATAGGCGTCGCCAACAAAAAGTACCGAAAAAGCGTCGGTACTTCTTTCGTACCGTACGGACACTATAAAATATAATGAAATTCTTACATCTCCAGCTTCAGCCATGGAAAAATTGTAGTCAGTCGTTGAATTTGGAGAAACCATTCGAATGGCTCCTTTCATTTTGAACACCGGCCAACATGTGATTATTGGCATACAGTAAACAAAAATTGTTAAAAACGGAAGCAATTTACGCCACAACTCAAAATAGCAAAAATTGCGTTTAGAATGTAAATTATTATTTTAAAAAACAGATAAATAACCTTTTCATGTTTCATTGGCATTATGATTGCGCTCAATCGATTCAACAACATTAAAATAGTGACCAAATTATTTGCTTGGAATGTGTATTCGGTAAACAATAATGCGAGTCCATACATCCAATTTGGGAAATTTGTATAAATCGGGTAAAGCAAGGCGCCGATTATGACGGGAAACCGATAGCTGTAGAAAGAGCCAAATACGCCCAACCAATCCTTAAGCATTGTTTAAGAAAAAAAAGCTAAATTAAAACTTAAAGATTAGTAAATTCATATTCATTTTAATCGAAATTTGACGCCTCTCAATATGAATTTGTTACCGGAATTGCCCGCATAACAAAAAGGGCATAGAATGAGTTGTGGAACTTTTTGTGCCGAACGATGGTGACAATTTGGGCAATATAAAGTGCCATTGACGGAATGGTTATACAAATGGTTATGTAGATGATTGGAGTTTTAAGAAATGACCTGGACCATTCGGCAAAGGGCAACATTATTCTGCCGAGTTATTCGAAAATATACTTAAACGATTAAATATTTAAAAATTAAGAATTAAGAATTAAATTATTTACCCCAAATACACCTGAGACCGCCAGAAGAAACAAGCAAACCTATGCAAATTTACTTCTTTTTTTTTAGAATTTTGGCTTATACCAAAAGGAAACGCAATGACAAGAAATCTCACATTCATTTCGCTCAACCTTCATTCTTAACTAATGAGCAATTAGTAAAAAAACCTAATTTACTAATTGCAACACGGCACTTACAAGCAATTATAAATGGACGGATGGATAAACATTTCGTTTTGAGTTATATACAGTAACTTTTTTCTTCGAGAATTAATGTTGATGAGAGAAGATCAAAATTATCTGAAATTTGTTGTACGGAAAAGGTGTGTAAGATGGGTAACATGGTCTGGAAAACGTTAGCGACTTGATGATGCTGGACGGTCCCGGACAATGCGTCAGTGATTATTAAAAGTCGTGAAAAAGTTTTTTCTACCAAAATTGACTTCCATTTAGACAGATTTTAAACCCGAACTCGAATTCAAATGCTATGCGCTTTATGTTAAGCGGGCAATTTCGATAGCAATTATATTTTGTACATCCAGTGACGTGCAACCAATGTTGCTAATTGCTCATTAGTTCTTAACGAATGTTAAGTGCATGAATGTGAGACTTCTTTTTATTGTGCTTCCTAAAGATCTAAGTTAAAAAAAACTTGGATATTAAATTTAAAAATATTTCAAACTTATTAACTATTTATAATAAATACAATTATTCGATTAAATGATCCAAATTTTAACGACTGACCGCAATTTCTTCATTAATGAAGCTGGAGATGTAATTTTTCCAAACGATTTCCCAAAATTTTATTTATAGTTTGTGGCGTCAGGGTGGCCATACATACACCTTATTTATTATGTTATCTTGATTTTTTGGGGTTTTCTGATTTTCTCGATTTTCTACTGTTGAAATTACGCCACCTACAACAGATACAACCCCCAATCACGCCAGCTACAAAAGGTTCGGCGCCCGGACAATTGGACAGTGTACAATCCGACAGAAGTGGACAATCGGAAAAACGATTATAGCAACGTCAGGAACAATGGTCGACGGATGTGCCTATGTAATTGGTGCTGCAGACCAAATTTTTCCCTGTCTAAAACACGCGGGTACCCCTGGGGTTTTTTGGTCCCTTCCCAAAAAGTTTTTAACAAAAAGTGAATGGGCATTGTGACCCAACCTTTGGTTTTTAAAGTTTTGGGGCGGCGTCCGCGGCGCATATGTCCGCGGCGCAAATGTCAGCGACCCAAATCTCCGCGGTGCATATGTCCGCGGCGCATATGTCCGCGGCGCAAATGTCCGCGGTGCATATGTCCGCGGCGCATATGTCCGCGGCGCAAATGTCAGCGACCCAAATCTCCGCGGTGCATATGTCCGCGGTGCATATGTCCGCGGTGCATATGTCCGCGGCGCAAATGTCCGCGGTGCATATGTCCGCGGTGCATATGTCCGCGGCGCATATGTCCGCGGCGCAAATGTCAGCGACCAAAATCTCCGCGGTGCATATGTCCGCGGTGCATATGTCCGCGGTGCATATGTCCGCGGCGCAAATGTCCGCGGCGCATATGTCCGCGGTGCATATGTCCGCGGTGCATATGTCCGCGGCGCATATGTCCGCGGCGCATATGTCCGCGGCGCATATGTCCGCGGCGCAAATGTCAGCGACCCAAATCTCCGCGGTGCATATGTCCGCGGTGCATATGTCCGCGGTGCATATGTCCGCGGCGCATATGTCCGCGGTGCATATGTCCGGGGCGCATATGTCCGCGGCGCAAATGTCAGCGACCCAAATCTCCGCGGTGCATATGTCCGCGTGTCTCCGCGGTGCATATGTCCGCGGTGCATATGTCCGCGGTGCATATGTCCGCGGCGCATATGTCCGCGGTGCATATGTCCGGGGCGCATATGTCCGCGGCGCAAATGTCAGCGACCCAAATCTCCGCGGTGCATATGTCCGCGTGCATATGTCCGCGGCGCAAATGTCCGCGGTGCATATGTCCGCGGTGCATATGTCCGGGGCGCATATGTCAGGCGCAAATGTCAGCGACCCAAATCTCCGCGGTGCATATGTCCGCGGCGCAAATGTCAGCGACCCAAATCTCCGCGGTGCATCCGCGGCGCAAATGTCAGCGACCCAAATCTCCGCGGTGCATATGTCCGCGGCGCAAATGTCAGCGACCCAAATCTCCGCGGTGCATATGTCCGCGGTGCATATGTCCGCGGTGCATATGTCCGCGACGCAAATGTCCGCGGTGCATATGTCCGCGGTGCATATGTCCGCGGTGCATATGTCCGCGGCGCATATGTCCGCGGCGCAAATGTCAGCGACCCAAATCTCCGCGGTGCATATGTCCGCGGCGCAAATGTCAGCGACCCAAATCTCCGCGGTGCATATGTCCGCGGTGCATATGTCCGCGGCGCATATGTCCGCGGCGCAAATGTCAGCGACCAAAATCTCCGCGGTGCATATGTCCGCGGTGCATATGTCCGCGGTGCATATGTCCGCGGCGCAAATGTCCGCGGCGCATATGTCCGCGGTGCATATGTCCGCGGTGCATATGTCCGCGGCGCATATGTCCGCGGCGCATATGTCCGCGGCGCATATGTCCGCGGCGCAAATGTCAGCGACCCAAATCTCCGCGGTGCATATGTCCGCGGTGCATATGTCCGCGGTGCATATGTCCGCGGCGCATATGTCCGCGGTGCATATGTCCGGGGCGCATATGTCCGCGGCGCAAATGTCAGCGACCCAAATCTCCGCGGTGCATATGTCCGCGTGCATATGTCCGCGGCGCAAATGTCCGCGGTGCATATGTCCGCGGTGCATATGTCCGGGGCGCATATGTCAGGCGCAAATGTCAGCGACCCAAATCTCCGCGGTGCATATGTCCGCGGCGCAAATGTCAGCGACCCAAATCTCCGCGGTGCATATGTCCGCGGTGCATATGTCCGCGGTGCATATGTCCGCGACGCAAATGTCCGCGGTGCATATGTCCGCGGTGCATATGTCCGCGGTGCATATGTCCGCGGCGCATATGTCCGCGGCGCAAATGTCAGCGACCCAAATCTCCGCGGTGCATATGTCCGCGGCGCAAATGTCAGCGACCCAAATCTCCGCGGTGCATATGTCCGCGGCGCAAATGTCAGCGACCCAAATCTCCGCGGTGCATATGTCCGCGGTGCATATGTCCGCGGCGCAAATGTCCGCGGTGCATATGTCCGCGGCGCATATGTCCGCGCCGCAAATGTCAACCTTAATCTCCGCGGTGCATATTTCCGCGGTGCATATGTCCGGGGCGCATATGTCCGCGGCGCAAATGTCAGCGACCCAAATCTCCGCGGTGCATATGTCCGCGGTGCATATGTCCGCGGTGCATATGTCCGCGGCGCATATGTCCGCGGTGCATATGTCCGGGGCGCATATGTCCGCGGCGCAAATGTCAGCGACCCAAATCTCCGCGGTGCATATGTCCGCGTGCATATGTCCGCGGCGCAAATGTCCGCGGTGCATATGTCCGCGGTGCATATGTCCGGGGCGCATATGTCAGGCGCAAATGTCAGCGACCCAAATCTCCGCGGTGCATATGTCCGCGGCGCAAATGTCAGCGACCCAAATCTCCGCGGTGCATCCGCGGCGCAAATGTCAGCGACCCAAATCTCCGCGGTGCATATGTCCGCGGCGCAAATGTCAGCGACCCAAATCTCCGCGGTGCATATGTCCGCGGTGCATATGTCCGCGGTGCATATGTCCGCGACGCAAATGTCCGCGGTGCATATGTCCGCGGTGCATATGTCCGCGGTGCATATGTCCGCGGCGCATATGTCCGCGGCGCAAATGTCAGCGACCCAAATCTCCGCGGTGCATATGTCCGCGGCGCAAATGTCAGCGACCCAAATCTCCGCGGTGCATATGTCCGCGGTGCATATGTCCGCGGCGCATATGTCCGCGGCGCAAATGTCAGCGACCAAAATCTCCGCGGTGCATATGTCCGCGGTGCATATGTCCGCGGTGCATATGTCCGCGGCGCAAATGTCCGCGGCGCATATGTCCGCGGTGCATATGTCCGCGGTGCATATGTCCGCGGCGCATATGTCCGCGGCGCATATGTCCGCGGCGCATATGTCCGCGGCGCAAATGTCAGCGACCCAAATCTCCGCGGTGCATATGTCCGCGGTGCATATGTCCGCGGTGCATATGTCCGCGGCGCATATGTCCGCGGTGCATATGTCCGGGGCGCATATGTCCGCGGCGCAAATGTCAGCGACCCAAATCTCCGCGGTGCATATGTCCGCGTGCATATGTCCGCGGCGCAAATGTCCGCGGTGCATATGTCCGCGGTGCATATGTCCGGGGCGCATATGTCAGGCGCAAATGTCAGCGACCCAAATCTCCGCGGTGCATATGTCCGCGGCGCAAATGTCAGCGACCCAAATCTCCGCGGTGCATCCGCGGCGCAAATGTCAGCGACCCAAATCTCCGCGGTGCATATGTCCGCGGCGCAAATGTCAGCGACCCAAATCTCCGCGGTGCATATGTCCGCGGTGCATATGTCCGCGGTGCATATGTCCGCGACGCAAATGTCCGCGGTGCATATGTCCGCGGTGCATATGTCCGCGGTGCATATGTCCGCGGCGCATATGTCCGCGGCGCAAATGTCAGCGACCCAAATCTCCGCGGTGCATATGTCCGCGGCGCAAATGTCAGCGACCCAAATCTCCGCGGTGCATATGTCCGCGGCGCAAATGTCAGCGACCCACATCTCCGCGGTGCATATGTCCGCGGTGCATATGTCCGCGGCGCAAATGTCCGCGGTGCATATGTCCGCGGCGCATATGTCCGCGCCGCAAATGTCAACCTTAATCTCCGCGGTGCATATTTCCGCGGTGCATATGTCCGCGGCGCAAATGTCCGCGGTGCATATGTCCGCGGCGCATATGTCCGCGCCGCAAATGTCAACCCAAATCTCCGCGGTGCATATGTCCGCGGTGCATATGTCCGCGGCGCAAATGTCCGCGGTGCATATGTCCGCGATGCATATGTCCGCGGCGCAAATGTCCGCGGTAGCACACTCGCGTTGCTATGCATCCGCACTGTTGTGGGCCAGCGGCACATTTCGTCAACAGCTATTCAAAGGTTTAACGATTTTCAAAAAACAAATATTCAAAATATTCGTGTCGATGCAATAGAAGGGCCCCAAAACAATAACATCGGCCAGTTGGAGGAGCTGTTGGCCATCAAAATATCATTATTCGACCACTATGGGAGCGGGCTAACAAAGCCGAAAATTTACAAGAGTAAATCGAGAATGCTCTACACGATAAGCATAGTTTGAAAGTGATCTGTTTACTTACAGAAAAGGGATGTTCATTCCCCTCGTTAGCAACAAAATTTTCTTCTCGCATTTTACGTTATCCAAAGCAAATCAATGAAAAAAGGAACCCAAAAAAACAACAAAAAAGTTTACAAATCAACATGTAGGTCTGGTGGTCCCGATGGCGCCGCCGGGGGAAAAAATGTTTATCAGTTAGGAAATGTGCCTAAAAGTTTTCTAGTCCATCCCTAGTGATTGATGGCATCCTTTTAGAACGTAAATTGAATTGGCTAAATAAACCCACACTAAAAGTTGCAAAAGGAAACACCATTTATAAGGTTTCTGAGTGATTTTTTGGGTTTTGATTAACAAATAAGAATCAATAAAAAGAACTAATTCATTAAATTAAAAGAATAAAATAGGTTTTCAGTAGGGGAATAGAACCTACGGTAAATAAACTATATGACAGAATTCAACCACTGTACCTACGAATGTAGTATGCTGAATCGTGCAAACATTTTAAATTAACGATTTCAAAATTGATTTATAATGTATTTTTCGACTTTCAGGCTCAGAATTCTGTATAGAATTCTCCCCAAAAAGTCAATCTCTACCAGTGCAAAAAAGTCTCGGTTCTCGAGTCTCGTTTTCCGAGACCGGGTAATGACACCGAGACCGAGAACCGAGACCCAAAAAAATTCTCGACTCGAGAACCGAGACTCTCGAACAGCTCTATTGAACATCAACAATGCCTCTCACTCACTATGTTGGTTAAGAACTGAAATCAAGGAATTAAAAAAATCAATTCATTTTTTAATAAAAAAATAATATGGATTTGTCGTGCTACCAAATTTTACCTAAAATTATAAAATTGAAATTTATATTCTGGTCTTAAAAAGTGTACCTAACTATTTTCTATTTTTGATCACAATAGCATTTTGTTTTAGACACAGCTATCACAAACTCAGCATCGCCGTAGTCGTCGACCCCCGTTTGCCCGCCAATTGGAAAGCGAAATGCGATTATTAATATTCATCAGTTGTGTATTTGCATTTGTATACATTGGAGATAGGGCCATAAGCAATGCCAATGTAACTGTGCTGCTTGCCGGTATAGCTACAATGTGTTTCATCAACCGGCTACACCACCAATACGACAATCCTGTTGCGAAACAAAGCCAAACCACACCACACATGGTGATTAATGATCTGATCTTTTGGGCTAACCACTTGTTCACCCGAAAACCGCATGGCAACAACAACATCTACGACGGGCAAGGCGTGTACAACCAGCACGTTCCGACGCGGGCTGATGCCCAACATGCAACAACGACACCTGGACGCAGTTTCCCTTCTGAACCCATAATATTTGATTTTTATCCCATAAGTGTCTGTTCAAGTTTGCTTGTCAGTGAACAGTTGGCATTCGGTTTCTAGCAGTTTTACTAACATTGCCAAAATTATGCTTAAAGTTTTACATTAAATTGCAAATAATAAAAAAAAGGTTAAATTACTTAGAATTTTCCGTCCCGCCGTCTTCCGTCGATTCACCTGCAAATAAATTAATAAAAAAAGCAATTTTTATATTTTGGATTTATGCTTTATATGTGCCACTGATTATAATAATTTTGAGCCGTTTTCGCCTCAAGGGTTTTGACTATTTTGATATGTGAGCACTAACGTGATCAGCTGCTCAAATAAGCCTCTAAATTGCATAAACCAAAAGAAACCCAAAAAATTTTGTACAAAATTTTGTTTGGGCTGAGTTGCCGGTCTCTACATATAACATTTCTTCGTTTATATTTATAATGCTTTTTTGAGATCAAAAATAAACGGAACAAATATGTATGTATTGAAAAGTGCAATTAAATCTCATTTTTATGGTATTTGGTCCATATTTTGTAATTTTTCATCCATATTTTATGGCTATATTTCGAGATTTTTTATCCATATAGGTCGCAGCAATAGTTCAAAATAAGAAATTTTAAAGCGAATTTACCCCCTCCAAATGAAAAATTGTGCAAAAATCTGCGGTTTTTGGACCAGCTTTCTTAACAACTTCCATCCACCATTTTTTGTTGCCCCCGACCCCCAACATAGTCAACCCCGATTTTCCCTGCCCGAGGGGTCGGAGAACAACACTATTTTGAACATAAATTAAAACATTTTCGTAAAAGTCTTGGATTTTTTGGGGACAATTCTCAAGCCTGGGCGTAAACTCTTGGTAATGGGCAGCCTATGGAGATTTAACCAAAAAGTTTACAACGCGTTTATGGCTCTAATCTGCTCTGCCTCACTCCCACTATCATTTGTGGAAGAACCAGCATTGAAAAATCTTTAAACTATGCTTACAAGACTTGAACGAATTGCTTTTTCTTCTTCAAAATTTACCACTTTATGGATTTAAATGCGACATTTGAATTGCGATTTTATTTGGCCAAAGTAGAGTTGCACGGGATTGGGGCCAGTACTGAAAAACTTTTTTTAAAAAATTCCGGTTTCGGGTAACACTCGAAATTTCGGGTATTTTGGGGTTTCGAGTTGCGGCTTCGGGTGTGAGCCAAGTTTCGCCCAGCCCTGATTGGCGCCGCCGACCTCTCCCCCCCACCCCCTCCTCCAAAATGAGCAAATTCTCAGAAAAATTTGCATTTTAAGAGGAGTCAATTAATATATAATTTGTGTGATTTGGTGAGGTATACGTATACCAAAATCGTGATTCGTGATAACGACGCTCCATGGCTCTCGATTCAAAGAACGGCTTTGACATTTATTTCGACCAATTTCGAACCCCGTACCCGAATTCGAACAATTTTTGAAAATTCAAAAATTTTCAAAAATTAATTTTAGCCTCAAACGCATTCAGGTAAATAGGGACCATAGGGCCCAGGCTCAAAATCACTCAAAACCACTTTAATAGGTTTACTTAGGGGCTGAAACCGATAGAACAATCAAAAAGTTTATTGGGACGAGCATTTAAACCGGTTTTTAAACCGTTTAAAAATTGCCAGAATGGAGTTTTTTGACCTGAATTTTGTGTCTTCCTGTCAGCCAATTTCAACAAATGTAGTATCATTCGACAGCTCTCGACGAGACAATCGATCTGGATGTGACGGGACACGATCAGACGCCATTTGGATGTCGGCCGACTGAGCCCCAGTGTAAAAGGAACATTTCAGTACCATTAAGAAAGAAACAGGCGATTGACCGGTTCCATGACTTTTCGTCAATAGACTTTTCGTCAATGGACTCTTCGTCAACGACTTTTAGACTCTTCGTCAACGACTTTTCGTCAATGCACACTATTCGTCAACGACATATCGTCAATAAGAAAAAAAAAACAATAAATTTTAATTAAATTTAAGCCAACAACAATTTTTCAAGTCTAGGGGTATCCGGGGCGTAGAAGCCGATTCTGACTTCGTCACGCTTGACTTAACCCCACAACACAGAATCACAACAGAAAATCGCCAAAAACTTTTTGAAAGGAAAAATTTCTCCAGCAATTTTTCTAAATAAAAATCTGAGAAAGGAGGGAGGGGGGGGGGGGGAAGTTGGCGCAAGAGAATTTTCAAATTTAAGAAGTGTTGGCCAAATTTCGTTAAGTTTGAAGCAATATTCTTAATAAACATTGTTAATCTTCAAACAAATTGTCCCGGCGGCGCCTATCCTCGCCGCCGACCCCTCCCAGTCTTCTAAAAAAGCTTCAAAAAATACGACCATTTTTTAAAACTTTGATTGCAAATCTCAACAAAAACAAAATTTCTTTTTTGTACTGAAAAAAGGTGCTTCCTTTTGCATGCAAACCCTTTTTTCTTTTGAGACCAAATCACAATTCAAATAGGTACAGTAAAATTAAGAAACTGTTGCCAATTGTTGTACGGAACTACTAAATCTGGTCTGCAATTGATGGCCAACAGTTCCTCCAACTGGCCGATGATTATTGTTTTGGGGCCCCTCCATTGTGCCGACACGAATATTTCTAATGCGAATAATCGAAAAATCTTTGATCAGCTGTTGACGAAATGTGCCGCTGGCCCACAACAGTAACCAGCTGGAGAGCACTACAGTACCTGTTAAATTTTCAGTATTGAAATTTTAATAGGTCCAAGAATTAGTATAGGAAAATCAAGATTTTTAATGTTTTGATTAATTTTTGAAAAATTTTAATTCGATACTCTCGAACCAATGGTTTTTTGCTAATCCATTTTGAACTCTACCTGTGTCCATAACTAATGGGTAGTAGACGAGATTAATTGCCTGTTCGTTGATGTTAATAATAATGCGAATCTGTGATGTTAAAAAATATTTATTGCAATGTGAATTGTAATTAAGCTAGGTATGCCTATTTTTGTTTAAATTTATTTAAGTTTAATATTTAATGAATTTCATTTACCAAAAACAGGCTTGCAACGAGCGCGTGACCCAAAAATGTTGCCAATGCATAAATCAACAGTTTTCGTTCAATACTATCGGCATTGGCCCCGTTTCTGGCAACTTTTTTCATATGTGATTTGTATGCCAAGAAAGTGGCAATGTTTATTAAAAAGTATAAAACCATTAAAATTGCAGAGAAAACGGCACTAATATAGGTCATATACATGCAGTACGGCGCCTTAATGTGTTTTTAAAGGGAAACAAAATGGATTTATTAAGAAAAATGGTCTCCGGACATTTGGCACATTGGACATTTTGCACACTGAGGACAAAAAGGACGTTTCAACATAAATTTTGCACAGATTCAATAAAAGCTTGCCAAGTATTTTAGATAGATGGATAAATTTGAAATTAAGCCAAAGTTGAATAATTTGGTTAAATTGCACTCAAAATTTCAATAAATTATCAAACAAACTCAAAAAACACAATGTCAACCCATGTTGGTCAACTTTTGGTTGCTCATAACTTTCTTCATAGTGGTTTCCGGCACAAACTTTTTGCGGATTCTTGAAAAATTACATCTCCAGTTTCGTATACGAAGAAACTGCGGTCAGTCGTTGAATTTGGATCATTCAATATAAGAATTGGATTCATTTTGAACACCGGCCAACACGAAAATGTTGGCACCAAGAAAACAAAAATTGTTATCAACGGAAGAAATTTTTGCCATATCTTAAATAGCCAATTATTTGTTAAAAGAAGCTTTTTATTAGTTGTACTATTAAAAAATCGACCTTTTCATGTTTTATTGGCATTATAATTGCGGTCAGACGGTTCAGCAGTATAAAACCTGTGACCAAATTATTCGCTTGGAATGTGTGCCCGGCAATAAAAAAGAACATTGCGAGCATCCAATTTGGGAACTTTGAATAAATCGGGTAAAGCACGGCACCGATTATAAGGGGAAATCGTCGGCCGTAGAACGTGTCCAAGACGTACAGCAAATCCTAAAACATTTTTAGAAAAAGCTGATTAATCTTAGTGATTAGTTAATTCTTATTATTTTTATAAACAAATCGTAATTCAAACTCCTATCATTTTAAATTTGTTACCGGAATTGCCCGCATAACAAAAAGGGCATAAAATGAGTTGTGGAACTTTTTGTGCCGAACGATGGTGACAATTTCGGCAATATAAAGTGCCATTGACGGAATGGTTAAACAAATAGTTATTAAGCAGATGATTGGAATTTTTGCTGAGACGGACCATTCGACAAAGTCCATCATTATTATAAAACTGAATTTATCAACAATATATCTAAACTTTTTAATTATTTTAAAAATTACATTTTTTTATATCTTTAGGAAACACAATGACAAGAAATCTCACATTTATTTCAACATTCGTTTAAACTAATGAGCAATTAGTAATAAACCGAATTTTTTTAATTGCAACACGATACTTAATAGTAAACAGTCAACATTGGCTGCGCGTCACTGGATGTACAAAAATTTTAATTTGTACCGGAATTGCCCGCTTAATAAACAGCGCATAGAATGAGTTGTGAAACTTTTTACGGCATGAGTGGGGTCGGGTGAGGAGATTGTATTTGTTTTAGGAATTGAAAATTGACGATATTAAAGAACCGGAAGTTTTTTTGTTGTAGTTGTACTCATCCTTTAAGTGCTTGCTTGCTTTGCTGTTTTGCTAGCGCACGAAAGCACGGTTTGTTGACCACATTAAACGGCAGATTGCACTCACTATCAGTGATAAAACTCATCACTTTTTTGCCCAATGCACTGAAATTGCCTGGAAAATCATTATGAAATGTTAATAAAAGTATTAATCCAAACCAGGCATGGACACGGATGTCCGGATATCCGGATACCCGCGGAATACGGATACGGAATTTCAAAAAAGGGGACGGACACGGATGGATACGGATATGAAAGTCAAATCCGCGGATATCCGCGCATATCCGTACATTTGAGTACCAATGGCTATAATAATTTGTTAAGAATTTTACTTTAATATCTTTAGGAAGCACAATGAAAAGAAATCTCACATTCATGCACTTAACATTCGTTATGAGCTAATGGGCAATTCGTAAACCTACATTCCTCATTAATTCTCAGTGCAACACGATACTTAATAGTAAACAGTCAACATTGGTTGCGCGTCACTGGATGTACAAAAAATTCAATTGGTACCGGAACTGGCGTGATTGGGGGGTGTACCTGTTGTAGCTGGCTTGATCTCCGCAACCATTGCAAGAGCAGTAGATTTATTTTAAAATTAAAAACGCAACAAAAAAAAGTTTTTTCTTCTAAAATCTCATTTTACAACATTAAAATTTTTTACTGAGAGTTTTAACAAAAAAAGAAAGAAAAAATAAGCGATCATTTCTGCTTATTGCAGTTACAAATCAAAAATGTTTCGATATTTTCCGGCGTAAAGCGCATCCGAATTTGTTCACAAATACGATTTAGACCATGGCATAAACACGTGAGATGTATGAGATTCGGGTAGAAAATTTTGAGGCCCTAAATTTAATTTTTGTTAATCCAGGTAGCTTCTGCCTTTATTTTTTGCAAAATATCTCAAAATCCTAAAAAAAGTCGCCAAAAATGTGGAAATAGGCACAAATAGGCAGGCATGGGCACGGGCATCCGGATATTCGCGGATATATCCGGATACGGACGGATAACGGATATGAGATTTTGTGGGCGGACGGATACGTATACAAAAATTCGTATCCGTGCCCATGCCTGCAAATAGGCATTAGGCACAAAAACCCCAGAATAGGCATAAATAGCAGGGATGTCGATATCGTCTACTCAAAATACGATACACGATATACGATATTTATGATACACCAAAATACGATACGATTTTTTTACGATACCCGATACGGCCAAAATTACGATATTTACGATTACGATACGATACGATATTTTTTTAGCCGTGTTCAAAATTCAAAAAAAAATTTTTTCCCGTATAAATTTCCAGTTTTTTTTTCATTTTAATTCTAAAAAATTTGCAACAAAAATGCAATTTTTTTGAGAATTCTGCATTACTTCTGGGGGGGAGGGGCTGTGGGTCGGCGGTGCCGATAGGCGCCTCCGAGAAAATTTTGAATTTTTGACTTAATTTGTTAAAAATAACTGTAACCTGACCGAACTTGGTCAAACCTTAAACAAATAAAATTTCTTGATGAGTAGAAGCAGTTAATAAGCAAAAATTTAAGCGATTTGATAACTATGAAAATGTTATGGCCAGAAACCTTAAAAAATGGCAATTTTTCGAGTTTAATTAAATGAATAATTTTGCGTATTAATGGATGATGCCATTGTATTGTAATTTTGAAAATATGAACATTTTTAGATGTAAAAATGTTTTAGGATTCAATTTTTTTTAATAAATTTGTCTAAAAATCAAACATTTACCAAAAAAATGCATCCTAAAAAAATTTGATCTTTAGGGTGGTGCATTTATTTATATTGGCATAACATAATTTTGCTATTTATTTAAAAAAATTTTAAAGCCCCGGGTTTCGTAACAGTTTAACCGGTTCTGTGCAACTCTAATCAATTTTATTAAATTTAATTATGACGACGATCAAAAACAAATAAAATCATCATATTTTGTTCATTTATAGCAGATCACCTGATCAGTGCTTCATGTTTTAGTCAATTTATATTTTAAGTGATTAATCGACTAAAATGCTTTACGACAAAAGATAGAAATGTGATTCATTCCTTTTAATTGGTCTTAAATATAATATTAAAATCTTGTTTTTTGGTACTTCACCAATTTAATTTTATCAGCATTAACCTTTTTCTAATGTAATTCAAAAAGAATTTCAATTTTAACATTTTTCTTTGACATTTTAGTGCACTCGAGACAACCACCATTTTTAATAAACAATTTTTGTTAACGCATTTAGATTGGTTTTAAATATTTAAACGATGTGCAGATTTAATTGTCCAAATATTGGGCAGGTGCAACTGTTGTTCTTGATGACTGAATTGTGTGCGAAATGCTCCGCGATATTGACCACTAAAAATAAGCATTATAATTAAATTTAAATCAAATATAAAACAAAATATTCATTTGTAAATGCGCCAAAATTGAGTAAAGGCGTTATGATTGCATATAAGAAAATATTCTTAAAAAAAAGGTTTAAAAAATAAATAAAAAATAAAATAATTTGTTAACCAACCAATATGTAGCATATCAAAGCAATCGACATGAAAACACTCAGCGAAAATGTTAAAAAACTGGTTTAAAGGTCAATAGAGCGTTAAATAAAGATTTTGGTTGCATATTCGTTTTAAAAGTTGTTTTGGGTGATTTTGAGTTAGATGAGTACTGTGATTCACTTATTTAACAAAAATTTACAATGTAATCCTGAAAAAAAAGTTTTTGTTTGGTATTTCAAATTGAAGCTTTGCCCAAGGGGAGAAACACAAAACATAAATTAAACCAATACTAAATATTGATTTGAAAAATCGGTTATTTTTAAATTTTGTCGATAATTTTATAAGAAATTTGAAAAACAAATGTATTTTTTTAGACCTTAACATTAATTTTAGTAGCATCACAACAAAAACGTCAAAATGAGCACTTAAAAATTCAAATTAGGCACTGTCAATTCAAACTTCGGAATCAATAAAACAAAAAAGGCATCGAGTTAACCGTTGAGAATTCAAAAAAGGCATACAAATGTCGAAATAGACACAAAAAACATAAAAGTGTTGAAATTGGCTAAATAGGCACACAAAACCCCCAAAACCCTGCATTAAATATGATCAAAATATATTTTCTGAATGCTCTAATTTAACTTGCCTATTTCTTCCTCCACGGGCCGTCTCGCCCCACTTTTCTCAACAAAAATTTTACTAATACTCAAAAAGGACAAATCCCAACTGGTTTCCAATGTTTTTGCAACGATGAACGCTTGTGTAAAAAAATAACACAACATTTTAACGAAACAGATTTGGTATCAATCGAAAGCTTTGGTTGGGCAGATTTTGTATTCAAATTAATTAAAAGTTTATATGCTAGTTCCTGCTAGACAATAGCTTCTAAACATATAGAGTTTTCGATTGGTACCCAATTTAGTTGGTTCCATGAAGAGTTATGGCACTTCAAAGGTCCCTGGGGCCGCGACACGACCCGCTCCGGACGCCATCCCTGATAAGAATTGCTGAAAGATTTTAATTTTGACTTTATAAAAAGAAGCAATTTTTTGTTTAATGCTTTTGATAGAATAAAATCGCCAAATGACTCGTAATTGAGACAGCGAATTCGGGCCCAACTATACGGATGTATTATGGCGCCAAGGCCACTAAAGGGCAATGCCAACATGCAAAAAGCCTTGGTTTTCATAAGGAATTTTTGTGTACAAAATATTGAATAAATATTTAATATACGTGTATAGCAAATATTAAAATTTATTGATGCTTCTTTCTGTTGCACACATTTTATTGAATAAAATATTTAATATACGTGTTGTATAGCAAATATTAAAATTTATTGATGCTTCTTTCTGTTGCACACATTTTATTGAATAAAATATTGAATATACGTGTTGTATAGCAAATATTAAAATTTATTGATGCTTCTTTCTGTTGCACACATTTTATTGAATAAAATATTTAATATACGTGTTGTATAGCAAATATTAAAATTTATTGATGCTTCTTTCTGTTGCACACATTTATAATTAATTGGCCAAGCGGATGGCCAAAGCCACCAACGACGAAGACAACATTCACAAAAAGTCGTGCTTTTCACAAGGAATTCTTGTCTATATAAAAAGTTAAATAAAAAAATTTAATACCAATTAGAAAATATTGAACATTTTATGGATGATTCCATTGGCCACCTTTTAGTTCATTATATAACTATGCTACTTCTCTCGTTTCAATTTAATTTTAAAATTTATTCCACTAACTGTTTTATCTCTTTGGGTTAGTAATAGGGTGGGTCACTTCCTCAAAAAATTCAAAAAAATTTCCGACACCGAGCCTTTCTCATTCCTAAAAAACTTACAAAAATTGTCGTATTTTTAAAATTTCGGTTGCAACTTTCTTAACAAATTGAGTCAAAAATTCAATAATTTCTCGGCGGCGCCTATTGCACCGCCGACCCCCTCCCCCTGTCTCAGAAGCTTAAAATAGGTCTAAAAAAAGTCAATTCTTAGGGCTGCATTTTTGGTTGCATTTTCTTAAGCAATTTTTTTTTAAAATTTCGATTTTCAGTAAATTTTTAGAATTCTTAAAATTTTTATTTAAAAAATTGCGTAGAATATCGGGACTTTTGCCGACAAAAATGGGCCCCACTTTCTAAATTTTTGGTAAAATTGTTTTTACATACTTCGTTAATTTTAAGAGGCCGGTGGGTACGTATTTAGGGGTTTGCTTTAGGGGGCGGGGGTATCGAAAAAAACAATTTTTAGGGGGGTGCATTTTCTCTTTATTTGTTGAGAATTGCTGTTAGGCTTTAAATATACATAGCCAAAAGGGAAAGCCATAAGACTTAAGCTAATGTCGGCCAAAACCCGAAACCGAAAATCGGTACCCCGCTTTAAACCCGACCGTGACCAACCCTAGTTAGTAATTGTTCAAGCTTAGTAAAAATGCAATCAAATTATTTGATTAAAATAAATAAAAATTATTTGAATATAATTAAACTATTTTTATAAGGAAATTGAGAAATACTATTAATAATGAATGTCCTGCTGTCAGAAAAAAACTTGATTGTAACCCAGAAATTTTATGTATTATTTTTATATATTTTTTAAGTAAAAGTTTTAGATCAGTTTTATCATGACTTATCTGTTATATGTTTTCATTTATTTTTGCTTAACAAATGAATTATTGTCGTCACCCAATGATATTTTTGCTGAATTGTGGGAGAACAATTTGCAAACGAAAGATACTTCAACAAACAATCAAAAAGTATGTCATTAAAGATGGTAAAATGACGATTTGTTCCCTACCGATCCGTTCTCTTCAGCCCCTTTTGTTGAAGGGAACGAGTTGGGGCAGGTCACAGATCGGGCGGGTGCCGTTCTTTTTTAATTATTCTTAATTTTCCAAAGAATTCAAAATTGGATTCAATCACACAATTTGATAGCATCTCTGAATTGGTTTTCACAATTTATTGGTAGATTTGGTATCTTTTAAAATGAAACAATCGGGCAAAAGTGCACAAATCGGGTGCCGTTCATGAAATTATGCTATTTTTTTAAATTTAAGGTTGAGCCTTATGAAGAACAATCAATTGGAGTAGGGAAAAAAGCATCGGGGTTTAGAGTACTAAGAATTAAAGAGGAACCTCATGAAGAAACCACGATTACGGTAGAGAATATTATGGAACAGTTCAAGTAAAACATCAAACAGAGTATGGAGCAGTTCAAGTAAAACATGAATCGCAAATTGATGAAGTTCAAGTAAAACAAGAAATAGATGATGGAGCAGTTCAAATAAAACATGAAACAGATGATGGGGCAGTTCAAGTAAAACATGAAACAGATGATGGAGCAGTTCAAGTAAAACATGAAACATATGATGGAGCAGTTCAAGTAAAACAAGAAACAGATGATGGAGCAGTTCAAATAAAACATCAATCAGATGATGGAACTGTTCAAGAAGTAAAACAAGAAACAGATGATGGAACAGTTCAAGTAAAAGATCAAACAGAGTATGGAGCAGTTCAAGGTAAAACATGAATCGCAAATTGATGAAGTTCAAGTAAAACAAGAAATAGATTATGGACCAGTTCAAATAAAACATCAGCCACAGCTTGATACAGTTAAAATTCAAGAAGAATATTTGTTCAGCGACGGATATTCATTAAATTCCAGTCCTGGCGGTTCCGATTATGAAAAAAGCAACGATTTTGAAGAAAAAAGTGATTCTTTATCAAATGAAGAGCAGCAAAAATCTGAAAAGAAAATAATAAAAAGTGAGTATTTTTGAATTACATATTTTATAATTTTGAAAAGATTAAAACAAATTTATTTTTATATACAGAAATTACATCTGACAACGAAAAGAAAAAAATTTTGAAAAAATTTTTGGAAAAAAAGGAACGCTTAGCAAATGAATTTGGCAGTACACCAAAAAGCAAATTGGAAGAGATTGCTAGGGAATTGGGTACTTGCTTCAAAACAATCAGAAATTGGAGATTTAAATTTGGAATGAGTGTGTTTAATTATTTTGTCGTTTTTTTTAGCAAAATTGATAAATTTATCAGATGAATTAAATTTTATTTTAATTTTTCTAATTTGAGTTTCGATATAAAATGTAAAATTAATATTATTAAGGCTATGAAAAGTCCAAACATCAATCAAAAAGGCTGTCTGATGATCAGCGCGAAAAAATTATCAAAGAATTTGACAAAATGAATGAAAAACGAATTAGAAAAAATAAATTTGCAAAACGGACAGAAATTGAAGAAGAAATTGCACGTGAATTAGGCGTAAGTAAACCAACAATTAATACTTGGAAGGTAAAATTTGGCAAAAATAGTAAGTAAATAATCTTTTTTTATTCTTATTAAAAAATAAAATAAGAATTCAAAACAACTTAGTATTCTGCAACAAGAAAAGCTTAAGATTCTTAAGCAATTGATCAACAAATTATATTATTTATTATTTATCAAATATTAAAAATAAAACTGGTTTCCAACTTTATAATTGTTGTTAAATTGTACAGTATTAAAAGATAAATATGAGTAAATAAAAAAATAACAAAACTCATTTTCATAATAAAACTTATATAAAATATTTCGCCCAATTACCTAATATGAATTTTTACCAATTAAAATAAAAATTATTTTTAAGACTTCAAACAATATTCACGAGAAGAAAAGCTTGAAATTCTTAAGAAATTCGAAAAAGCCAAAGACGAAAATAAAGGCAAAACGATAGAAGGTTCAAGTTATGACAAAGAAAGTAAAATAGCAAAAGAATTAGGTGTTAGTCGGTCAGCAATATGGCAATGGAAAAAAGATTTTGAAATATCAAGTAATAACAAATTAAATATTTATAATTTAGATTTAATTTTTAAAATTTTAGAATTGCATTGTTTTACCGAATCAGAACGATTAGTTAATTAAAAAATATTTCAAAATGATAAAACAGAATCCGCACCTTTCTCGAAAGGATATTGCAGCAAAACTAAACATTTCTGGACAAACTATCAGTCGATGGATTAGTAAACTTAAAAACAAAAGTAATTAAAAAATAATTAAAAAATTCATCTTTATGACTCAACTTCAACCAATGTTTAAGATTTAGTTTCCGAGAACAATACTGACTCTGACTCAACTGATGAAGATGTTCTAACGTTTGTGTAATTTTTATTAAGCAAATTTAAAATATTAAATTTTTAGACATCATCAAATTTTATTGACGAAAATGTATGGGCATGGAACCGTTGCACAAAAAGAAGCTGAAATGTTAAAAGAAAAATAAAATTAAAATGACTCCCTTATATTGCTTATTTGTTAGTACATATATCCAGATAAAAATTGCTAAGTAATTTAATTTATTTGAACTCAAAAACTATTCTTATTATGAAAAACAAATTTTCGTGCATAACTCATCAAACCAAAGCAGCAGAATAAATAATTAAACGTTACAGTACCCTAATGACCGTCAGTGCCATGTACTGTACATCCTCCCATAGCTCATCCGAGAAAAGTCGCAGATCTTAGCGGTCTTTTTGGTTTTGTAAACAATTTTGTGGGCCACTTATCACTCATGACGGTTTTTTGCAAACAAATTTCCAACCCTTCAGGGAGTTTTTTGCTCAAATTTACTCCGTTGGCCCGTGTGTACAGCGCCTGGAAATCATTTTTTTCGACAAATAAACGAATTGCACATACCACCGACCTTTTTACGCTTTTCCTTCGTATTCAAAGAGATGGGGGATCGATCGAGATTTGATCATGTTCCCGAGCAGCCGGCATGTTTAAAAGAAAGGCGGCAGGAGCAAAAGCAACCGCGCATTCCCAGCGCGCGCGCGCATGCCGTGTGCCCGTCCGTTGGTTGGAGACAAACCCTCCCCGAGCAGCCGGCATGTTTAAAAGCAAGGCGGCAGGAGCAAAAGCAACCGCGCATTCCAAGCGCGCGCGCGCGCATGCCGTGTTCCCGCCCGTTGGTTGGAGACAAACCCTCCCCGAGCGGCCGGCATGTTTAAAAGCAAGGCGGCAGGAGCAAAAGCAACCGAACATTCCAAGCGCGCGCGCGCATGCCGTCTACCCGCCCGTTGGTCGGAGACGAACCCTCCCCGAGTGCTACAATAAGAAAATAATCAAAATAATCTTTTAAACATTGAATTTGTTCTTTTAATTGCCGTTAAATATAAATTTTAAAAAATTTGAATACTCGTTATTCGCAAAAGATTGGCGCTTCTCCGCCAATAAATGCCCATCAACGGAATTGTTATTTAAATTTGGATCAAATTGTTTTTTCCATCTATATAATGTTTTTGCACCAATATTCAGCATATTGGCAATATCAGTGACATTGAGTTTATGATTTGTTTGTTTAATTTTGTAATATTTTCTCATCAATTCCAATTTCTCGCTATCGGAGTATTGCGCTAAATTAATAATAATTTTTGTAAATATTTATTTAATTCATACAATCGATGGGAAGTCCAAATTCCTTTTTCCAACAACGAAAAGTTTGTCTAGAAATTCCCAAACGTTTAGCAAGTTTATTCTGTTTTCCCGGTTGGCATTTTTTTTATTTCATCCATTCGCTTAATAAATTCGCGTTTTTTCTTTTCATAAAAATCATTTTTATTTCTTTTTGTTTTGCGGCTTAAGCCAAATTCGTTTTTCCATTTATAAATTTTGTCGCGATTTACTCCCAATTTGTTTCCAATTTTACGCTCAATTTTAACCCTTTCTTTTTTTGTAACTTTTCCCTTTTTCTTATATTCTTTTCTCATCGCGTGAAATTTGCAAATAATTTCTCGTTTCTCTTGCTCAGAGAATTCATTTTCTTCATTAATTCCTTCAATTGTTTCATCAATATTTTGATCAACGCGATCCGGGTCTTCCTGTGTAAGATGCTGATCAGTTGAATCCGGGTCTTCCTGTGAAAGATTCTGATCAGTTGAATCCGGGTCTTCCTGTGAAAGATTCTGATCAGTCGAATCCAAATTATAAGCTTCAACATTCTGATCTATATTGTCATCATGATCAGCTTGTTCATTTAGTGCATTTTCTCCCGAGTTTAACGGCGATGTTTCCACTTTTATTTTTTGATGGTCATCTTCGTCCCATCCTTTCCCATATATTTCATCAAAAGTTGGTCGAATTTTCCCATCTTTTGTTCGTTGACCGACAAAACTATGCAAATTAAATGTGACGCATTTACAAATGTGAATAAAACCCAAAGTTTCATTTATGTGATGCGGGCAAGAGTGTTATGATAACCATGAATGTTGCGTCCAATGGGCCGCCAATGATGCGTGTCGGTCGACGCCACGTTACATGAACACTTGGTGATGCAAATTTACTTTCTTTTAAAAATCTGGCTTATACCAAAAGGAAACGCAATGACAAGCAATCTCACATTTATTCGCTCAACATTTGTTCTAAACTAATGGAGCAATTAGTAAAAACCCGTACATTCCTAATATTTACTCATTGCAACACGGCATTTACAAACAATTATAAAATGATGGATGGATAAACATTTCGTTTTTGAGTTATATACAGTAACTTTGCACTTTTTTATTCGTGCGTGCCGCCAATTTAAAAATTCGATTGACAATTAAAAAGTAAAATGTTTTGCCTTGAAATGAAATGTAATTAGTAAGTGGTTGGGCTGGCATTTTTTCTTTGAGAATTAATGTTGATGAGAGAAGTTCAAAATTATGCTGGAATTTGATTAAGATTACACTGAATATGCTGAATTAATTGACAATATATATATAACTGTTTTAAAATATACAAATTTTTATTTTAAAATGCTCATCACGATGGCAAAAAAGCTCATATTCATTTCGCTCAACCATCGCTCTTAACTAATGAGCAAAATTAGTAATAAATCCAACATTTCCATTATTTTCTCATTGCTTCTAAAACATTTAAATAAAACTATGAAACAAAAAAAAATTTCTTATTTTACTTTTTTTGTGCATTCAGTACGCACAGCGGTTGGTTAATAGGTTAGTATTAACAATTTTGGGGCCCTGGTTTTTTAACCGGGATTTGATTAAATTTTCCCATATAAAATTTTAATTTTCTCAATCCCGGTCCCGGCCTACCCTAATTTATATCACTCTTTTGGGGGCTTTTTTTGATAACTGATGATCAAATGATTCCAAAATGATGTTATGGGCCTTCAAATTTCCCCAAAAGTGCCCATTGGGGACTGATCAATTTTTTAAAAATTGATCTAACCTCTGACTCTTCTCCATGAGTAGACGATTCGATTTTTTTGCTTTACCTCCGTTGGTGCCATCCGGTTTGTTTGAACTTTCTGGCATACTGTCGTGCCCTGGCATACTACTGTCATCTTTCTTCTCTGGCATATCGTTGTTCGGCATATTATTCATCACGCATCCTTCCTCAGATGAACTGCAACTACTATAATGTGTTCGGCAAATCTATTTTAAAAATGGGAAATTTTTAAAGTGAATTTAAATCGGTAAATATCGGTCATAGCGGCCAGAGCCAAAATCAAAAAAAAACATATGACAAATCGACTCCTCAAATATAATTTTAATTTTTTATTTTCCAATATTTGACGGTGAGTTAAAAAAAAGAACAATGTTTGGGGTGCCGACATTTCATATACGCGACACTTCATATACTGACACTTCATACGCGTCGAATCTCATATACGAAGCAAAAAATGATTATTTAATCTTAGAAAAAGCCTGCTGGTTACAAGTCGGCTTTCCTAATCCTATTAGGCCGGCTAGAGTTCAGTTTGAAACAGTACTCGTATTTTTATCAAAACAAAAAAATACTTAATCGTGTTCAAATTGCTTGTATTTTTCGCCTGAATGAATTATTTCCAAGTTTTTCTTATTTACGTTCAACATTTTATATATCTCAACACATGTGAGTTAAAACTGAAAGCATTTGAAGAGGTCCGGAGCGTGTATATGAAGTGTCGTCGTATTTTGGGAAGTATATGAAATGTCGTGTTTTGCTTAGTATATGAAATGTTGCGTCTATGAAGTGTCGCGTATATCAAATGTCGTATTTTGGGTTAGTATATAAAATGTCGTTTTTTTGCTTAGTATATGAAATGTCGCGTATATGAAATGTTAGCGTGCCGAAAGTTTTAGTGAACCCAATTAAAAAAATGTGCCTAAAATGTGCAAAAAAAAATCACCATTTTATAAGGGTTTATGTTTGTTTCAACCAAGAATCAATAAAAAGGAGTAATAATTATTAAATTAAAAGACTAAAATAGATTTGTCTTGGGAAATAGAACATCCGATAAATAAGTTTTGAATGATGGTGTCGGGCAAAAGATATTAAATTAAGGATTTCTAAAATTTTATTTGTCATTATGTATTTTTCAATTCTTTCAAGCTCAGAATTCTGTAATGAATTTGCAAAAAAGTCTCGTTTACTTTGGAAATTTTTAAGTGAAACTCACCAATTTTCTTAACAAATATCTTGTTAAATTTTCAAAAAAAATTCCTGATTTTTGCGCAGGCTGATGCTGATTTTTCCTGATGATTTGTCAGTTGCTAATCTTGATTTTTGGGTTTAACAAGTGACCACTCTGGTCAATTAGTATTTTTATTCTGATCTGAACCAGCATCATATACGATAGATTTTAACTTAATTTATTACGTTTAAACAGAAAATTAATTAATGATGATGAATTAATTTCATTTTTAATCATCGAATTCTCCAACCGGTTGACGCAAAGTATGTATGACAAGTGAGATCATTAAATAACAGAATGAATTTTGCATTAAATTTTATCTCTGACTTTTATATGTGTACTCAAATTTCTTATCAAAATTTTCTTTCATCGAATTGTCTGTTATTTATCGATGGGTTTTTTCAATTTATGAAACTGTTGGCATTTGTTGTACGGAACTGGTGTGATGGCTAACATTCATAGCACAATGATTATTGTTTCGGGCCCCGTCTCGTGCATTGACACGAATGGTTTGAACATTGTTTATGCGAATAATGCCAAAATCTTTGAGCATCTGTCGGCGAAAAGTGCCGCTGGCCCACAACAGTAACCAACTGGACAGCACTACAGTACCTGTTGGTTGGTAATGTTTAGGATTAACCCGGATTCCGGACCGGATCCGGCAAATCCGGTCCCGGATTCCAGTCCCTAGTTTTAATGATTAGTATATTGATGTACCGTTTGAATTTTGTTTGAAATGTACTTTTATCGTTTTTCCTTCATACCGATATTTTATCGAAATATCGTATCAAAAAAAATCTATTAATCCGTAAAAACCCGTACGGAGCCCGGAGGCTATTGCCGAGCACTAATGCGCATTACCTGTGTCCATAACCAATGGATAGTAGATTAATATCGCAACGATTATGTTGGGTCAATGATGATTATAACGACGGCAATCTTTTTAAAAAGGATTGTGTAAACATTAATTATTCATTACTTTTATTTACCAAATACAAGCTTGCAACGAGCGCGTGACCCAAAAATGTTGCCAATGCATAAACCAACAATTTCTTCTCAATTTCATCACCGTTGTTGTTTCCGTTTATGCTAACTTTCTTCAAATGTTGTTTGTATGCCACGAAAGTGGCGATGTTTAGAAAAACGCATAAAATCATAAAAATTACAGAGAAAACGGCACAAATGTTTATAGTATAGATATGGTACGGAGCCTTAATAAAGAGCAAAACATATCGGTCCAGCAATATTCAGCTTAAATTTCAATTATTCATTTTGTCGGTACTTTTTCGGTACCAACATTTTTTAGAGTAACTTTTTGACAAAACTCGTTTATTTCAAAAATCGTGGCTTTATTAATATATTTATAAATGAGTTTTGGGGTTTAAAAAAACGCATTTCAGCATGCATGATTTTTAATTGAGATTTAGAAAATTAAATCTTTATGTAAATATTAGTTAAATGCTCTCCATTTTCTTTATTTTGGACACCAACTTTATTTGGTGAAAATTCGAAAAGTCCCGGTACTTTTCAAAAAGTTTCAGGATAAAATACCAAAAATCCCGAAAAAGCGTCGGTACTTCTTTCCGTACGGCCAGACACTATAAAATATAAAGAAATTTCTTACATCTCCAGCTTCAGAAATGGCGAAAGAGCGGTCTGTCGTTGAATTTGGAGCATACATTAGATTAATTGCATTCATTTTGAACACCGGCCAACATGTGAGTATTGGCACAAAGTAAATAAAAATTGTTAAAAACGGAAGCAATTTACGCCACATCTCAAAATAGCAAAAATTGCGTTTAGAATATAAATTATTATTTAAAAAAACAGATAAATAACCTTTTCATGTTTTATTGGCATTATGATTGCGCTCATTCGATTCAACAATATTAAAATAGTGACCAAATTATTTGCTTGGAATGTGTATCCGACAAGGAACAATGCGATTGCGAGCATCCAATTTGGGAATTGCGAATAAATTGGGTAAAGTACGGCACCGATTATGACGGGCAACCGATAGCAATAGAAATTGCCAAATACGCCCAACCAATCCTTAAACGTTTTTTGATAAAAAACTCTATCAATTTAATGGTTAGTTAATTATAATTCTTATACAAACAAATCGGAATATCGATCATTTTAATTTTATTACCGGAATTGCCCGCATAACAAAAAGCGCATAGAATGAGTTGTGGAACTTTTTGTGCCGAACGATGGTGACAATTTCGGCGATATAAAGTGCCATTGATGGAATGCTTATACAAATGGCTAAGTAGATGGTTAGACTTCGAATCGAGATGGACCAATCGACAACGTCCATCATTACTATAAGACTGAATTAAACGACAATATATTCAACGTTTAAAATATTTTAAATTAATATGAAATTTTTTTTATATCTTTAAGAAGCACAATGAAAAAAAATCTCACATTCATTTCAACATTTGTTCTAAACTAATGAGCACCAGAAATATATTTATTTTGTTTTTTTTTGTGTTTGTGCGATGGAATGCTTATACAAATGGCTAAGTAGATTATTGGAATTTGAACCGAGATGGTCCAATTCTCACAAAATTCCTATCTTAGGCTTAAGCCTAACGAACCCCAAACTAGGGTAGCTTAGGCCTAAGTTTTTAATTTTGCGAGTGCTATAAGTGTATGAAACGCGCGGGCAAAACCTTGAGAATATCCTCCGCAAGGCTAGGTCACCGGGTACCCAAAACTTTAAAAAACCAACGGTTGGGTCAATCAATGTCCATTTTCTTTTTGTTAAAAACTTTTTGGGAAGGGTCCAAAAAACCCCAGGGGTACCCGCGCGTTTTAGAAATGAAATTAATTAATGGAATAAGTGGGTGAGCGAAAGTGCGCAACACTCACCCCCAGCAATATTTTTGTGACACGCACCATTGAATACAAAAAATAAAATAAATTATTTGAATTTTTTTCTCACGCTGCACTCAAAGTTAGATAAAAAATTTAATTAATTATCTAATTAAGAAGAAATACATTGATATAAATTAGAGTAAACCGGGACCGGGATTGAGAAAATTAAAGATTTTATATGGAGAAATTTAACAAATCCCGGTTAAAAACCCAGGGCCCCAAAATTGCTAACAATAGCTTATTAATAGGGCCGCGATTTATATGAATAAAAAATCTCGAAATATGGCCATAAAATATGGATGAAAATTGCAAATATGGACCAAATATGGGCAATAAAGGCATATCAGAAAAATTTTTGAAAATAGCAAATATTTTAAAAATTTTCATTTTTTCGGTGGCACAATTTTTTGCGCGAAAAAGTCAATTTTTAAGTGTGCATTTTTTGAAAATTTTTAAAAAGTCGATCCTAGGGGTGCATTTTTTGTTTTTATTACATTTTTGTTAAGGAATTTATGAAAAAAATATGGCAAAATATGGAATATGGATAAAAATCGCGAAATATGGAAAATATGGATTATAAAATTTGAGTTCAGAATCGGATTCTTCAGTGTTTTTTAGTCTTGAAAACAAATCAGAAAAACTTAACACCTCATCGAAAAGGGCCATTTAACAATTAAAAGCATTCAAATGTAGAGATCGGACCGATCGAGATTCTCGAATGAAATCCCGGTAAATCTCGACGAGATAACCACAGGAGATATTCATAGAATTGAGACCCGCTCGAGGGACTTGGCCAAATGGTGTTGTACCAAAATCCGCCAAACAATTTTTGAAAATGCCAATTTTATTTTTGAGCAATGATTGCGTCCAGTCCCAATTGGACACTTTTGGGGAAATTTAAAGGCCCATAACATCATTTTGGAATTATTTCACATCAGTTATCAAAAAAGCACCCAAAAGATTGATATAAATTAGAGTAGGCGGGGACCGGGATTGAGAAAATTAAAAAACCCGGTGGATTTTATAAGGGAGAAAATTACCAAATCCCGGTTAAAAAACCAGGGTCCCAAAATTGTTAATACTAACCTATTAACCAACCAACCGCTGTGCGTGACTGAATGCACAAAAAAAGTAAAATAAGAATTTTTTTTTGTTGTTTCATAGTTTTATTTAAATGTTTTAAAATTTGAAAAAGGCAAAATTTTCTAGTTACACGCATTGAATTCAGTGATACATAAAATGTTTAAACAAATAAAACAATTAAAAGAAACGCGTAACTTTTAGCCGTTTTGCCGAAATTGTCACCATCGTTTGCCACAAGCAATTCGGGGAAAAGCGGTGAAATTATTCATTATTTAATACATTTTGTGCATATTTACAGTCACGCACACCCCCAACCAATGTTGATGGGCTAAGCGTCGTGTTGCATGAGAAAATAATGAGAAATATTTGATTTATTATATAAGCATATTAAATAAAAATTTGCGTATTTAAACAGTTTAAAAGATTGGCACACATTTGCGCCGCAACCCAAATACATTTGCGCCGAGAAAAAAAATCTAATTCAGATGTAGCATAAAATGTATGAAACGCGCGGGCAAAACCTTGCGAGTATCCATAAATCCTGGATGCCCGCAAGGTTAAGGTCACCGGGTGCCCAAAACTTTAAAAAACCAAAGTTGGGTCAATGCGCCCATTCAACGCCCACATAACATTTTTCTTCATCCCCAATTATTCTCCCACCTCTCTGTTTGGAGGAAAAAATTTTTAAGACGCTAAAAAATCTATCGTGCACGCTAAATTTGGTATACAGGACCAATTACATAAGCATGACGTTGCTATAATCGTTTTAATAATTATTTGCAATAATTTAAAAATTTTATCAGCACTTTTTTTCTTCGGCAAAACATTTAAACATTCATGTCAACAGTTGATTTTTTATCTAGTTAATTAACGATGAAGCAAAAATTTTTTAATTACGATCGAAAATTAATTGCTTACATAAGAGCTAAAATTTTTTTACTTGTTGTGTGCCACTCTTTTAAACTGTTTTAAAATATGCACATTTTTATTTTAAAATTGCTTATCACGATGGCAAAAAATCTCATATTCATTTCGCTCAACCATCGTTCTAAACTAATGAGCAAAACTAGTAATAAATCCAACATTTCTCATTATTTTCTCATTGCAACACGGCGCTTAGCCTATCAACATTGGCTGTGCGTACTGTACATATGCACAAAATGTATTAAATAATGAATAATTTTCACCGCTTTCCCCCGAATTTTTAGTTCTAATCGAGAAAAATTGCGAGAATTCCCCGATCGATTCACACTAGTTTGGTTATAATATAATTCAAATTATGTTACTAGATAATTCAAAAACAAAACCTTGAAAAATAGAAGCCCATGGGCTACTAATAAAGGAAATACGGTATATACAATAACATTGCACTTTTTTATTCGTGCGTGCCGCCAATTTAAAAATTCGGTTGACAATTTTTTTGTTTGTTTTAAACATTTTATGTTTCACTGAATTTCAATGCGTGTAACTAGAAAATTTTGCCTTTTACAATTTTTAAAACATTTAAATAAAACATGAAACAAAAAAAAATTTCTTATTTTACTTTTTTTGTCCTTCAGTCACGCACAGCGGTTGGTTAATAGGTTAGTATTAACAATTTTGGGACCCTGGTTTTTTAACCGGGATTTGTTATTCTCCCTTATAAAATCCCCCGGGTTTTTAATTTTCTCAATCCCGGTCCCAGGTTTTCTCAAAAATCCGGTCCCAGCCTACTCTAATTTATATCAATCTTTTGGGAGGTTTTTTTTTGATAACTGATGATGAAAAAATTCCAAAATGAGGTTATGGGCCTTCAATTTTCCCAAAAGTGTCCAATGGGGACTGACGCAATCATTGGTCAAAAATAAAATTGGCATTTTCAAGAATTGTTTGGCGGATTTTGGTACAACACCATTTGGCCAAGTCCCTCGAGCGGGGCCAATTATATGAATCTCTCCTGTGGTTATTTTTAGAGAATAAGCTTCAGACTATCAGAAATAGAGCAATAGTTTCGGCCACTTTTGAGTAGAGATCGGACTTGAGGATCGGAGATTTCAATCGAGAATCTCGATCGGTCCGATCTCTACTTTTGAGTGCTTTTAATTTGAGAATCTCGATCGGTCCGATCTCTACTTTTGAGTGCTTTTAATTTGTTAAATGGCCCTTCTATGAGGTGTTAAGTTTTTCTGATTTGTTTTCAAGGCTACAAACAAATAAATAAATAAATACCAAGTGGGTCTAGCCGTGATTTTGAGTAGGGGTCATTACCGTCTGGCCACTACCGTCTCAGTACAAAAAGGGCCACTCCCGTCTTATCCATAAAAAAATTCTCCATTTTTTTGAAAAAAATTTTAATTCCAAAAGTTGTCTGAAAATATGTAATTTGATGCCCTGGTTACGAATTTGTCAATAGATATAAAATTTGAGAATTAAAGCGGGTTTTGAATCGGTTGAATTTTTTGAAAATTAAGGGAAAAACGACTTATTTTTTTAAGAAACGCCAAAGCCGCATAGAATAACTGGGGAAAAGTTAGAGACCTTAAGGGGTTCGTTAGGCCTAGCCACCCTAGCTTGGGGTTCGTTAGGCTTAGGCCTTAATTCGTAAATCAGTGCATCAATGACCAAAAGGGTCATGTCTCTTTATAAGCTATAAGCATAGCCAAAGAAAAATGCAAAAAAACTATTAAATGCAATTCGAAATGTAATTTTGGTTTATATTTAATCAAATTTTATGCCCCAAAAAAATAAAAATAAAACATGAATTTGTAGGTGAGACGGGAGTGGCCCTTTTTGTACTGAGACGGTGGTGGCCAGACGGTAATGGTCAGACGGTAATGGCCCTGAGACGGTAATGGCCAACTGTAATGGCCAGACGGTAATGGCCCTGAGACGGTATGGTCAGACGGTAATGGCAAGACGGTAATGGCCAGACGGTAATGGACCTGAGACGGTAATGGCCAACTGTAATGGCCAGACGGTAATGGCCCTGAGACGGTATGGTCAGACGGTAATGGCAAGACGGTAATGGCCAGACGGTAATGGCCCTGAGACGGTAATGGCCAACTGTAATGGCCAGACGGTAATGGCCCTGAGACGGTATGGTCAGACGGTAATGGCAAGACGGTAATGGCCAGACGGTAATGGACCTGAGACGGTAATGGCCATGAGACGGTAATGGCCATGAGACGGTAATGTAGTATGATCACGAAAATCGATTTTAAAACTTCTAGAACAAATTTTTATATTGAATTTCAGACACTCAAACACAAAGTGTATTCTTCCGCTTTTCTTTTGACAAAACTCTCTGTGTAACAATTTAATTTTTGTTTCACACGCTATTCATGCATGCAACTACAAAATTTTATCTTTTTACGAATCTTATTTGTTATAAAGATTTAAATAAAATTATGAAAAATTAAATTTCATCTTTTCTTCTTTTTGTTCACGCACAGCCATTGTGATAGGCTAGTAGTAAAGTTCCGTTTTGCATATGACAAAATTAGGCATTTTCTTTTTTAATTTAGAGATTGATACTTCAGATGAAGAGATGGTTATAACAGCTGGATTATAATTGATAATGTTTATTATTTTTCAACGAATGTTCAGTGAAATAAATATGAAATTTAATATAAGACTAAATTTTAAAAGAAAGTTTGAAATTTTTATATTAATTTCAGAGCTTCTTATTTGTTGCGTTTTATTATTTCAAATAATTTCTACTGGTCTTATTCAATTATGATGGACTTTGTCGAATGGTCCGTCTCAGTAAAAATTCCAATCATCTGTTTGATAACTATTTGTTTAACCATTCCGTCAATGGCACTTTATATTGCCCAAATTGTCACCATCGTTCGGCACAAAAAGTTCCACAGCTCATTCTACGCCCTTTTTGTTATGCGGGCAATTCCGGTGAAATTGATTGTGGGAATGAATCAGTTAGAATAGCTAATCAATATAAGATTTGATCAGTTTTTTCCAAAAATGTTTCAGGATTTGCTGTACGTGTTGGACACTTTCTACGGCCAACGATTGCCCCTTATAATCGGTGCCGTGCTTTACCCGATTTATTCAAATTTGCCAAATTGGATGCTCGCAATGTTCTTTTTTATTGCCGGGCACACATTCCAAGTGAATAATTTGGTCACGGGTTTTATACTGCTGAACCGACTGACCGCAATCATAATGCCAACAAAACATGAAAAGGTCGGTTTTTAATATTAAAACTAATAAGGCTTTTTATAACAACAAACAATTAGCCATTTTAAGATATGGCAAAAATTTCTTCCGTTTATAACAATTTTTGTTTTCTTGGTGCCAACATTTTCGGTTTGGCCGGAGTTCAAAATGAATGCAATTCTTATATTGAATGATCCAAATTCAACGACTGACCGCAGTTTTTTCGTCTACGAAGCTGAAGATGTAATTTTTCTTGGCTTTTATCGGACATTTAGCACATTGCCACAATTATTCAACTTTGGCTTAATTTCAAATTTATCCATCTATCTAAAATACTTTGCAAGCTTTTATTGAATCTGTGCAAAATTTATGTTGAAACGTCCTTTTTGTCCTCAGTGTGCAAAATGTCCAATGTGCCAAATGTCCGGACACCATTTTTCTTAATAAATCCATTTTGTTTCCCTTTAAAAACACATTAAGGCGCCGTACTGCATGTATATGACCTATATTAGTGCCGTTTTCTCTGCAATTTTAATGGTTTTATACTTTTTAATAAACATTGCCACTTTCTTGGCATACAAATCACATATGAAAAAAGTTGCCACAAACGGGGCCAATGCCGATAGTATTGAACGAAAACTGTTGATTTATGCATTGGCAACATTTTTGGGTCACGCGCTCGTTGCAAGCATCTTTTTGGTAAATTAAATTCATTAATATTAAACTTAATTAAATTTAAACAAAAATAGGCATACCCTAGCTTAATTACAATTCACATTGCAATAAATATATTTTAACATCACAGATTCGCATTATTGCTAACATCAACGAACAGGCAATTAATCTCGTCTACTACCCATTAGTTATGGACACAGGTAGAGTTCAAAATGGATTAGAAAAAACCATTGGTTTGCGAGTATCGAATTAAAATGTTTCAAAAATCAATCAAAACATTAAAAATCTTGATTTTCCTATACTAATTCTTGGACCTATTAAAATTTCAATACTGAAAATTTAACAGGTACTGTAGTGCTCTCCAGCTGGTTACTGTTGTGGGCCAGCGGCACATTTCGTCAACAGCTGATCAAAGATTTTTCGATCATTCGCGTAACAAATCGCTCAAATATTCGTGTCGATGCACTGGAGGGGCCCCAAAACAATAATCATCGGCCAGTTGGAGGAGCTGTTGGCCATCAATTGCAGAACAGATTTAGCAGTTCCGTACAACAATTGCCTACAATTTCTTAATTTTTTACATAAATTTTTTGTTTGAATGAATGGCAGATGCCAGGGATGGAATTTTGAATTTTTTGACTCAATTTGTTGAGGGATTTGCAAGAATTTAACCACTGAGCCATATGAACATTGATTTGAGAAGCTGTGCAAAAGATATTGGATTAAGGATTTTTAAATTTGATTTGTCATTATGTTTTTCAAATCTTTTAAGCTTAAAATTCTAACCAAAAATGCCATCTTTAAGGTGTAAAAAAGTCTCGATTTTCGAGACCAAGTACCCGAGACTCGAGACCGAGACCCAAAAAACCCGAGACTTTTCTCGAGTCGAGACTCGAGACCGAGACTCTCGTGCAGCACTACTTGACAAGCCCAAAAAAGGCTTGCCAAGCCCCAAAAAAGGCTTGCCAAGCCCCAAAAAAAGCTTGCCAAGCCCCAAAAAGCTTGCCAAGCCCCAAAAAAAGCTTGCCAAGCCCCACAAAAGGCGGGCGCTGCCCCAGAAAAGGCTTGCCCAGCACCATATATTGACAAAAAAAGAGCAAAAATTAATTAAAAAATTAATTAAAATCAAATGAACAAAAATTGAGAAACCCTAGGAACAGAAGCCAAAAGCAAAGCCCGCCTATATTTTAATCAAAAGCAAACCCCCCGCAGGCGTCTAGTTTATATCGATAACCAATTTTTGTTTGAATGAATGACAGATACCCTTAGGTGCATAAAAAAGTACAAAATGATTTTAATTAATTACTTGTTGGCTCATTGTTCACATACATTTCATCTTTACAAACTCGATCTTAATGCTGCATCTTCAAATTTCCACAAATTGCCTATTTTGTGGGTTTTTTTTCTGGTCGTAGAATCCGAATCCGACCTCCGTTTTGACCAATTCCGAAGCCCGGACAGAAATTTGTGCTTTATCAATATTTATAATTGAGTTTTGGGAGATTGCGGTTTAAAAAAACGCACGCTGCCGAGAGGCGCCGCCAAGAAAATTTATCATTTTTGGTTGAATTGTTAAGAAAAATAGCCCAAAAAAATGCACCGCGGAAGGGCGAAAAACGACAAAAATTAGAAGAAAAAAAAATTTTGAGATTTCGAATTTTAGGGTTTTTGTAGGGGATCGGCGATGTCGTTAGGCGTCGCCAAGAGGAATAAATGATAATTCTTAAGATTTTGTTAAATAATTTGTCCAATTTCGATAAGTGAAATGTGGTTAAAAAAAAGACCTTTTTTGGAGTTTTTCTGTCCATAACTTTTCTCTTTTTTGTTCAATCAACTAAATACTTTTAAGGGATAGATTCTATTCATCAAGAGCTTTCATTCGGTATAATTTTCCACCTAATTTGTTCAGTACAAGGAAACCTATAAAGCTTTCAACTTGTTAGGCAAATGGGGTTTTTCGGTATTCGGTATCGGTATTTCGGTATAATACCGAAACCGAAAAAATAGCAAAATCCCAAAATTTTTTCGGTCGGTATACCGAATCGGTAATACCGAAAAAAATACCGCGGTAATACCGAAAAATACCGCGGTTACGGAAGACATTTTTGCCATATCTTAAAATAGTTAATAACTTTTTGAATTATTTTAAAATATAATATTCAACTCTTTTTTTACTTTAATATTTTTAGGAAGCACAATGAAAAAAAATCTCACATTCATTTCACTTAACATTCGTTCTGAACTAATGAGCAATTCGTAATAAACCTAATTTACTAATTGCAACACGGCACTTAATATTAAACTGTCAACATTGGCTGTGCGTGACTGGATATACAAAAATTATCAATAATTTGTTACCGGAATTGCCCGCTTAACAAAAAGTGCATCAAATGTACCTGTTGTAGCTGGCGTGATCACCACAACCAATGCAAGAACGGTAGATTATTTAAAAATTATAAAACGCAACAAAATTTGTTTTTGTTTTGTTTGTGCTTTTTTGTCACGCACAGCCATTAATGATAAATTAGTTATTAAAGTGCAGTTTTGTTATGAAAAAAATTTACAATTAATTAAATGAATAATTTTGCTGTATTAATGGATGATGCCATTGTATTGTAAGTTTGAAAATATGAGAATTTTTAGATGTAAAATGTTTTAGCATTCAATTTTTTCTAATAATCTGTACAAAAATCAAACATTTACGAAAAAATGCATACTAAAAAAAAATTGATCTTTAGGGTGGTGCATTTTTCGTCTTTTATTGCATTTTTCATGAACATTTAATTTTTTTAAAGATCTGACTCTCAAAAACAGTAAATTTGATTAAAAAAGCACTTGGGAGGGCCCACAGATTCAAATTTTTTAAAAAAGGTTTTATTTTTCCTGAGATTTTATATCAATCGAATCAAATTTTGATTGGGAAACCACTTTGAACCGGTTTTTGACGGTTCAAATTTTGAAAAAGCATAGGGGGGGGGGGAGTAGAGACCGGCAAAATCGCATTTGTGGGATACCGCTGTGGGACCGGGACCGTGAAGCCGGGATCGGTATTTTAGATAACATCATAACGGTACTTCATTTGTAAATTGAGAATTTAAAGCGGTTTTTGAATAGCGCCCCTTTGTTGCCTTTTTTTTTAAATATGAATATGTGGGCGTAGGCCGAAAAGTACCGAAAAAAGTACCATTTCGCCTATAATTTTAAAATCCGATTTTTTTTTTAAATTTTCATTGACAAACGCTTTAAGCATTTTTGTAATGCGCAAAAGCAAAAAGGCCCTTTTTGTCACCATTTTTGAGATTTATTTTGGCATTCCTTCCCGTTTATGACAGTGGTAATGAAAGTAAAGGTTAACAGAAAGGGATGAATTTCGCCATTTTTATAAAAGCATTTTTATTCTGATCTGAACCAACATCATATGTATAAGATAGATATCAATTTAAGTTATCACGTTTAAACAGAAAATAATGGAGAATTTTTCATTTTTAATCATCAAATTCTCCAACCGGTTGGCGCGAAGAATGACGAATGAGATCATTAAATAACAGAATGAATTTTGCATTACTCTGACTTTTATATGTAGGTATACTCAAATTTCTTCAACAAAATTTTCTTTCATCGATTATCTGTTATTTATTGATGGGTTTTTTCAATTTATGAAATTGTTGGCATTTGTTGAACGGAACTGGTGTGTTGATGGCTAACATTCGTAGCCCAATGATTATTGTTTCGGGCCGTGTCCCGTGCATTGACACGAATGGTTTGAACATTGTTTATGCGAATAATGCCAAAATCTTTGAGCAGCTGTTGGCGAAAAGTGCCGCTGGCCCACAACAGTAACCAACTAGACAGCACTACAGTACCTGTTGGTGTAATGTTGTGGATTAAAAAGCAGTCTTGAAATTAGCGCACACGAAACTATCTCAAGAAATTGAAGGCGACATCAAACGAATTGTTTTTATCGTATCGAATTTCGTATCGAAAAGTTAATATCGCTATATTTTATCGCGTCATGTTAACTCAAACGCTTCCCCCCATAATAAAATTTTTAAAAATATTTTAAAATTAAAATGAGCGCAAAAAAGGAATTTTAAATAGGTTAAAACCTAAAAATCCGGTCTCTATTCATCACATTTTCCTGATTGCTTTTGATACCCATATTCGTATCGAGGCTATTTCCGAGTACTACTCCACACTACCTGTGTCCATAACCAATGGATAGTAGATTAATGTCACAACCATTATTGTTGGGTCAATGATGTTTATAACGTCGGCAATCTTTTTAAAAAGGATTGTGTAAACATTAATTATTCATTACTTTTATTTACCAAAAACAGGTTTGCGAAGAGTAAATGACCCAAAAAAGTTGCCAAAGCATAAATCAACAGTTTTCTCTCAATATCGTCGAAGGTGTTCCCGTTTATGTCAGCTTTGATCATATGTAATTTGTATGCCACGAAAGTGCCAATGTTTAGCAAAACGCATAAAATCATAAAAATTACAGAGAAGACAGTACAAATGTATGTAATATAGTTTATGTACGGAACCTTAATAAAGAGTGAAACATATCGGTCCAGCAATATTCAGCTTAAATTTCAATAATTCATTTTGTCCGTACTTTTTCGGTTTTCGGTATCAACATTTTTAGAGTAACTTTTTAACAAAACTCGTTTATTTCGGAAAACTCAATATATTTATAATTGAGTTTTGGAAGCTTGCGGTTTAACAAATGCACGCTACCGAAAGACGCCGCCAAGAAAATTTATCATTTTTGGGTGAATTATTAAGAAAAATGGCCACAAAAATGCATCGCGGAAGGGCGAAAAACGAGAAAAATTAGAAAAAAAAATCAAATTTTTGAGATTTCGAAATTTTAGGGTTTTTGTAGAGGATCGGCGATGACGATAGGCGTCGCCAACTACCGAAAATCCAGAAAAAGCGTCGGTACTTCTTTCCGTACCGGCCAGACACTATAAAATATAAAGAAATTTCTTACATCTCCCGCTTCAGTAATGGCAAAATTGCTGCCTGTCGTTGAATTTGGAGCATACAATAGAATGATTCCATTCATTTTGAACACCGGCCAACATGTGAGTATTGGCACAAAGTAAATAAAAATTGTTAAAAACGGAAGCAATTTACGCCACATCTCAAAATAGCAAAAATTGCGTTTAGAATATAAATTATTATTAAATAACCTTCTCATGTTTTGTTGGTATTATGATTGCGCTCATTCGATTCAACAATATTAAAATAGTGACCAAATTATTTGCTTGGAATGTGTATCCGGCAAGAAACAATGCGATTGCGAGCATCCATTTTGGGAATTGCGAGTAAATTGGGTAAAGCACGGCACCGATTATGGAGGGCAACCGATAGCCATAGAAATTGCCAAATACGCCCAACCAATCCTTAAACGTTTTTTGATAAAAAACTCTATCAATTTAATGGTTAGTTAATTATAATTCTTATACAAACAAATCGGAATATCGATCATTTTAATTTTATTACCGGAATTGCTCGCATAACAAAAAGCGCATAGAATGAGTTGTGGAACTTTTTGTGCCGAACGATGGTGACAACTTCGGCGATATAAAGTGCCATTGACGGGATGCTTATACAAATGGATAAGTAGATAATTGGAATTTGAACCGACATAGTCCAATTCATAAAGTCCATCACATTAAGATTACAATGAATTATGCTGAATTATTTGACAATATATTTAAACTGTTTTAAAATATGCACATTTTTATTTTAAAATGCTTATCACGATGGCAAAATTCTCATATTCATTTCGCTCAACCATCGTTCTTAACTAATGAGCGAAACTAAGTAATAAATCCAACATTTCTCATTATCTTCTCATTGCAACACGGCGCTTAGCCTATCAACATTGGCTGTGCGTGACTGTACATATGCACAAAATGTATTAAATAATGAATAATTTTCACTGCTTTTCCCCGAATTGCCTGTGCCGAATAATGGTGACAATTTCGGCAAAACAGCTAAAAGTTACGCTTTTTATTTATTTGTTTAAACATTTTATGTTTCACTGAATTCAATGCGTGTAACTAGAAAATTTTGCCTTTTACAAATTTTAAAACATTTAAATAAAACTATGAAACAAAAAAAAAAATTTCTATTTTACTTTTTTTGTGCATTCAGTCACGCACAGCGGTTGGTTGGTTAATAGGTTAGTATTAACAATTTTGGGACCCTGGTTTTTTAACCTGGATTTGTTAATTTTCTCCCTTATAAAATCCCCCGGGTTTTTAATTTTCTCAATCCCGGTCCCGGCCTACTCTAATTTATATCAATCTTTTGGGGGCTTTTTTGATAACTGGTGATGAAATAATTCCAAAATGAGTAAAAGTGCACATTATGGACTGATCACTTTTTTTTTTATTGATCTGAACGGAACCATTTCTTAATATGTGATTGGGGGAGTAATTCAAAGCTCATATCAAAAATGTGGACTGCTCCTATCGCAATGTCAAGAAATCGCACATTTAGTCGCTCAACATTCGTTCTAAACTAATGGAGCAATTAGTAATAAACCGTACATTTCTAATTATTTACTCATTGCAACACGGCATTTACAAACAATTATAAATGGACGGAAGTAATTAAATAGTTAAAAATTTCAAAATTCAAAAAGTGATTGCCACCGTTAATACTTGTGGCCAATATCTTTAGCAAACACAATGCTGGTAACATTTAATCCTTAACTTTGATGCCTTTTCATGACGACGAATTTTAATTAAATTCAGTCCCAGAAATACATTCAATTATTGCTTATGTAAATGGAATGGGCGTCCCGAAATGAATTTAAATAATATTACTCATTAGATACAAACAATTATAAAATGGACGAACATTTCGTTTTTGCTTAAATACAGTAACTTAACACTATTCTATTAGTGCGTGCCGCCAATTTAAAAATTCGTTTGACAATTAAAAAGTAAATTGTTTCGCAATGAAATGGAATGTAATTAGTAAATAGTTGGGCTGGCAGTGTTAAAAATTCATTTCCGCAATTGTTTCGTCATACATTACGTGCGTGGAAATTACAAACAATTATAAATGGACGGATGGATAAACATTTCGTTTTGAGATATATACAGTAACTTTGCACTTTTCATTCGTGCGTTCCGGCAATTTAAAAATTTGATTAACAATTAAAATGACAATAAATCGTTTTGCAATGAAATGAAATGGAATGTAATTAGTAAGTGGTTGGGCTGGCCTTTTTTCTTCGAGAATTAATGTTGATGAGAGAAGCTCAAAATTATGCTGGAATTTGTTGTACGGAACTGGTGTGTCATTGATGGTTAACATTCATGGCCTGGAAAACGTTAGCGACTTGATGATGCTGGACGGTCCCGGACAATGCGTCAGTGATTATTAAAAGTCGTGAAAAAGTTGTTTCTGCCAAAATTGACTTCCATTTCGACCGATTTTGAATCCAGGAACTCGAATTCAAACTTTTTTCAAAAATTAAAAATAGACACAAAATTAATTTTGGCCAAATCATGCAAAAAGCACAAAATTACAACGAAAAACAATACCGATATTGATTCCCTGAATTGTAGCTTCCTTTTTTTAAATACAGCCAATCTACTGCAAAGAGATCAGTAGTTGTTCTTGATTTGAGCATTCTTTAATGCGCTTCCTACCCAAAATTAATTAAATATTTGATCAAAATTCACAATTCCACATGCTTTTTGTTATTACAAAATTTATGTTCCTCTATATATCTTAGAATAAAATGGGTAGGATTTGAGCTTTCGGCGCAATAGCTAATTTTGCTCTACCAGATAGTAATTGAGTTTATTTTAATACCTTTACTCTGAACCGAGTTACAAGAGTATAATTAGTTTTGGAATCTAAACTAAAGGGGGGACCCTTTTGGTGACAGTGATGTCCCGGTTCCGGTCCCGGAACCGGTTCCGCCAAAATCCGGAACCGCTTTGGAACCGGAACCGCGGTTCCGCCGGAAAAAATAGAACCGGTACATCACTGTTTGGTGTTGAAAAAATAAATGTTTTTTTTCTCCATTCCTATTTATATTTACTGTAGTAGATATAATTCCTAAATGTGTTTTAATTATTTCCGCTTTTTTAAAAATATTTTTGGTGCTAATTCAGAAATTTATGAAAGTTTCATTCTGTTGGTCGGCAAATAGGCTGAATACCAGTCCTTTTATCTTAACACAAACACAAAAAATCCAGAATGCATGTGTTATTTGATGTTGTGGAAATCCAGAATGCACCAGAATTTGCTGTTCCTAAACGCCCGCTGGACCAGAATTAGGCTTTCCGGAAAAGTCAGTAGGTACAGAATTAGTTACGGGAAAACAATGTGAACCAGAATTTGTTATTTGATGTTCTGAAAATCCAGAATGGACCAGAATTTGCTGCTCCAGAAAGCCAACTGGACCAGAATTTGGTATTCCAGATAGTCTGTATGGACCAGAATTAAGTTTTCCGGAAAAAATATAAACCAGAATTTGTTATTTAATATTTTGGAAATCTAGAATGCACCAGAATTTTCTGTTCCGGAAAGCCAGCTGGACCAGAATTTGGAGCTGGACCAGAATTAGGCTTTCCGGAAAAACAACCAGAATTTGTTATTTAATGTTCTGGAAATCTATGCACCAGAATTTGCTGTTCCGGAACGCAGAATTAGGCTTTCCGGAAAGTCAGTAGGGTCAGAATTTGTTTCCGGAAAGCAATATGAACCAGAATTTGTTATTTGATGTTCTGGAAATCCAGAATGCACCAGAATTAGGCTTTCCGAAAAGTCAATAGGGTTAGAATTTGTTTTCCGGAAAGCAATATGAACCAGAATTTGTTATTTGATGTAGCACCAGAAATTTCTGTTCCGGAAAGGCCAGCTGGGTCCAGAATTTGGCTTTCCGGAAAAACAACCAGAATTTGTTATTTGATGTCCTGGAAATCCAGAATGCACCAGAATTTGATGTTCCGGAAAGATTGCTGGACCAGAATTTGGCTTTGTGCTGAATGTGGTCGGCATCCGTCATAACGGCACGATCCCGGGCACCAAGTGTTCATAACGTGGCGCCGACCGACACGCATCATTGGCGGCCCACTGGGCGCAACATTCATGGTTATCATTAGGGCTGGGATTTATATGCACATAAAATCTTGAAATATGCGAATAAAATATGCACCAAAAATTGCAAAATATGCACATAAAATGAAAAAATATGCACATAAATTTTTCCAAATTCAATATAAATTCCACAAATCACAAAAAAGTCAATTTTTAGGGGTGCATTTTTGAAAAAGTCGATCTTTGGGGGTATATTTTTTGAAAATTTAAAAAAAATCATTTTTTGGGGTGCATTTTTGAAAAGTCGATCTTTAGGGGTATATTTTTCGTTTTTATTGCATTTTTGTTAAGGAATTTTTGAAAATGGCGAAATATGGATAAAATGGCGAAAAATGCCAAAAAAAAAATATGCTCATAAAATATACACATAAATAGCGAAATATGCACAAATATGCACTAAATCGCGAAATATGCAAAATATGCACATGGAAATGCGTTCTAGAAGCTTCAAACCAAGTTGAAAACACGTTTTTCGTGCGTTTCAGGCTGTTACCAGTTCAGGAAAAAAATAGCATATAAATCCCAGCCCTAGTTATCATAACACTCGCGCTCTCTAAATCAATAAATATTAAATCAAAAACCTAGATGCACAATGGGGGTGGTCGGCTTGAGAACTTTGAATGTTAGGAGGGGGGGGGGGGGGGGGGGGGCATGATTTCGAGTGCGAGGTTGGCATTTTAGGGGATTTTTCTTAAACAATTTATTCCAAAAGTTGTCCGGCGCTGCCGACAAGGCACCACCGGGGAAAATTTTCGAAATAAACTGTTAAAATGAAAATGAAACAAAGTAAGCAAAATTTATGTTTTTATGCTGCACGAATTTTTCAAATACTTTTTTTTTGAATCCAAATTATAAGTTTCAACATCCTGATCTATATTGTCATCATGATCAGCTTGTTCATTTAGTGCATTTTCTCCCGAGTTTAACGGCGATGTTTCCACTTTTATTTTTTCATGGTCATTTAGGAGTGTATTTTGCCCGAAGCACGAAGTTTAAAATACCCAAACAAAGGGCTACTGACATCGCCAATATGCTGAATATTATAAAAAACATAATTTCATTTTTAGTTTTAAACTATTAAAATTCTTCATCAATGAAGTTTAGGAATACATAAAGTGTCATCTATGTTTGCTTACTACTTTCTTACACATCAATTATCGACCCTGCTTAAGCTTTTTTCCAAATGAAATAAAATAAGAAAAAAATAAAATTTATGCCCCCAAAATTTTTTAACCAAAAATTTAAATAATATTACTCATTAGATACAAACAATTATAAAATGGACGAATAGATACATTTCGTTTTTGCTTAAATACAGTAACTTAACACTATTCTATTAGTGCGTGCCGCCAATTTAAAAATTCGTTTGACAATTAAAAAGTAAATTGTTTCGCAATGAAATGGAATGTAATTAGTAAATAGTTGGGCTGGCAGTGTTAAAAATTCATTTCCGCAATTGTTTCGTCATACATTACGTGCGTGGAAATTACAAACAATTATAAATGGACGGATGGATAAACATTTCGTTTTGAGATATATACAGTAACTTTGCACTTTTCATTCGTGCGTTCCGGCAATTTAAAAATTTGATTAACAATTAAAATGACAATAAATCGTTTTGCAATGAAATGAAATGGAATGTAATTAGTAAGTGGTTGGGCTGGCCTTTTTTCTTCGAGAATTAATGTTGATGAGAGAAGCTCAAAATTATGCTGGAATTTGTTGTACGGAACTGGTGTGTCATTGATGGTTAACATTCATGGCCTGGAAAACGTTAGCGACTTGATGATGCTGGACGGTCCCGGACAATGCGTCAGTGATTATTAAAAGTCGTGAAAAAGTTGTTTCTGCCAAAATTGACTTCCATTTCGACCGATTTTGAATCCAGGAACTCGAATTCAAACTTTTTTCAAAAATTAAAAATAGACACAAAATTAATTTTGGCCAAATCATGCAAAAAGCACAAAATTACAACGAAAAACAATACCGATATTGATTCCCTGAATTGTAGCTTCCTTTTTTTAAATACAGCCAATCTACTGCAAAGAGATCAGTAGTTGTTCTTGATTTGAGCATTCTTTAATGCGCTTCCTACCCAAAATTAATTAAATATTTGATCAAAATTCACAATTCCACATGCTTTTTGTTATTACAAAATTTATGTTCCTCTATATATCTTAGAATAAAATGGGTAGGATTTGAGCTTTCGGCGCAATAGCTAATTTTGCTCTACCAGATAGTAATTGAGTTTATTTTAATACCTTTACTCTGAACCGAGTTACAAGAGTATAATTAGTTTTGGAATCTAAACTAAAGGGGGGACCCTTTTGGTGACAGTGATGTCCCGGTTCCGGTCCCGGAACCGGTTCCGCCAAAATCCGGAACCGCTTTGGAACCGGAACCGCGGTTCCGCCGGAAAAAATAGAACCGGTACATCACTGTTTGGTGTTGAAAAAATAAATGTTTTTTTTCTCCATTCCTATTTATATTTACTGTAGTAGATATAATTCCTAAATGTGTTTTAATTATTTCCGCTTTTTTAAAAATATTTTTGGTGCTAATTCAGAAATTTATGAAAGTTTCATTCTGTTGGTCGGCAAATAGGCTGAATACCAGTCCTTTTATCTTAACACAAACACAAAAAATCCAGAATGCATGTGTTATTTGATGTTGTGGAAATCCAGAATGCACCAGAATTTGCTGTTCCTAAACGCCCGCTGGACCAGAATTAGGCTTTCCGGAAAAGTCAGTAGGTACAGAATTAGTTACGGGAAAACAATGTGAACCAGAATTTGTTATTTGATGTTCTGAAAATCCAGAATGGACCAGAATTTGCTGCTCCAGAAAGCCAACTGGACCAGAATTTGGTATTCCAGATAGTCTGTATGGACCAGAATTAAGTTTTCCGGAAAAAATATAAACCAGAATTTGTTATTTAATATTTTGGAAATCTAGAATGCACCAGAATTTTCTGTTCCGGAAAGCCAGCTGGACCAGAATTTGCAGCTGGACCAGAATTAGGCTTTCCGGAAAAACAACCAGAATTTGTTATTTAATGTTCTGGAAATCATATGCACCAGAATTTGCTGTTCCGGAACGCAGAATTAGGCTTTCCGGAAAGTCAGTAGGGTCAGAATTTGTTTCCGGAAAGCAATATGAACCAGAATTTGTTATTTGATGTTCTGGAAATCCAGAATGCACCAGAATTAGGCTTTCCGAAAAGTCAATAGGGTTAGAATTTGTTTTCCGGAAAGCAATATGAACCAGAATTTGTTATTTGATGTAGCACCAGAAATTTCTGTTCCGGAAAGGCCAGCTGGGTCCAGAATTTGGCTTTCCGGAAAAACAACCAGAATTTGTTATTTGATGTCCTGGAAATCCAGAATGCACCAGAATTTGATGTTCCGGAAAGATTGCTGGACCAGAATTTGGCTTTGTGCTGAATGTGGTCGGCATCCGTCATAACGGCACGATCCCGGGCACCAAGTGTTCATAACGTGGCGCCGACCGACACGCATCATTGGCGGCCCACTGGGCGCAACATTCATGGTTATCATTAGGGCTGGGATTTATATGCACATAAAATCTTGAAATATGCGAATAAAATATGCACCAAAAATTGCAAAATATGCACATAAAATGAAAAAATATGCACATAAATTTTTCCAAATTCAATATAAATTCCACAAATCACAAAAAAGTCAATTTTTAGGGGTGCATTTTTGAAAAAGTCGATCTTTGGGGGTATATTTTTTGAAAATTTAAAAAAATCATTTTTTGGGGTGCATTTTTGAAAAGTCGATCTTTAGGGGTATATTTTTCGTTTTTATTGCATTTTTGTTAAGGAATTTTTGAAAATGGCGAAATATGGATAAAATGGCGAAAAATGCCAAAAAAAAAATATGCTCATAAAATATACACATAAATAGCGAAATATGCACAAATATGCACTAAATCGCGAAATATGCAAAATATGCACATGGAAATGCGTTCTAGAAGCTTCAAACCAAGTTGAAAACACGTTTTTCGTGCGTTTCAGGCTGTTACCAGTTCAGGAAAAAAATAGCATATAAATCCCAGCCCTAGTTATCATAACACTCGCGCTCTCTAAATCAATAAATATTAAATCAAAAACCTAGATGCACAATGGGGGTGGTCGGCTTGAGAACTTTGAATGTTAGGAGGGGGGGGGGGGGGGGGGGGGCATGATTTCGAGTGCGAGGTTGGCATTTTAGGGGATTTTTCTTAAACAATTTATTCCAAAAGTTGTCCGGCGCTGCCGACAAGCACCACCGGGGAAAATTTTCGAAATAAACTGTTAAAATGAAAATGAAACAAAGTAAGCAAAATTTATGTTTTTTTGCTGCACGAATTTTTCAAATACTTTTTTTTTGAATCCAAATTATAAGTTTCAACATCCTGATCTATATTGTCATCATGATCAGCTTGTTCATTTAGTGCATTTTCTCCCGAGTTTAACGGCGATGTTTCCACTTTTATTTTTTCATGGTCATTTAGGAGTGTATTTTGCCCGAAGCACGAAGTTTAAAATACCCAAACAAAGGGCTACTGACATCGCCAATATGCTGAATATTATAAAAAAACATAATTTCATTTTTAGTTTTAAACTATTAAAATTCTTCATCAATGAAGTTTAGGAATACATAAAGTGTCATCTATGTTTGCTTACTACTTTCTTACACATCAATTATCGACCCTGCTTAAGCTTTTTTCAATGAAATAATAAGAAAAAATAAATTTATGCAATTTTTTACATTAATAAATATATTCATTTTGTAATTGCATACACTAAACACACAAATAAATCATTTAAAAAATCGAGTCATTGTTTTTAAATTTTTTTTTATTCCATTACAGTGTTTATTAGTTTATTTAGAAAAAATTGCCCGCATCACTATAAATGAAACTTTGGGGTTTATTCATATTTGTAAATGCGTCACATTTAATTTGCATAGTTTTGTCGGTCAACGAACCAAAAGACGGGAAAATTCGACCAACTTTTGATGAAATTTATGGGAAAGGATGGGACGAAGATCTCCATGAAAAAATAAAAGTGGAAACATCGCCGTTAAACTCGGGAGAAAATGCACTAAATGAACAAGCTGAGCATGATGACAATATAGATCAGGATGTTGAAGCTTATAATTTGGATTCGACTAATCAGAATCTTGCACGGGAAGACCCGGATTCGACTGATCAGAATCTTGCACGGGAAGACCCGGATTCAACTGATCAGAATCTTACACAAGGAAGACCCGGATTTCGACTGATCAGAATCTGACACAGAAAGACCCGGTTTTGACTGATCAGAATCTTACACAGGAATACCCGGTTTTGACTGATCAGAATCTTACACAGGAAGACCCGGATCGCGTTGATCAAAATGATGATGAAACAATTGAAGGAATTAATGAAGAAAATGAATTCTCTGAGCAAGAAAAACGAGAAATTATTTGCAAATTTCACGCGATGAGAAAAGAATATAAGAAAAAGGGAAAAGTTACAAAAAAAGAAAGGGTTAAAATTGAGCGTAAAATTGGAAACAAATTGGGAGTAAATCGCGACAAAATTTATAAATGGAAAAACGAATTTGGCTTAAGCCGCAAAACAAAAAGAAATAAAAATGATTTTTATGAAAAGAAAAAACGCGAATTTATTAAGCGAATGGATGAAATAAAAAAGTGCCAACCGGGAAAACAGAATAGACTTGCTAAACTTTTGGGAATTTCTAGACAAACTTTTCGTTGTTGGAAAAAAGAATTTGGACTTCCCGATCGACTTGTATGAATTAAATAAATATTTACAAAAATTATTATTAATTTAGCGCAATACTCCGATAGCGAGAAATTGGAATTGATGAGAAAATATTACAAAATTAAACAAACAAATCATAAACTTAATGTCACTGATATTGCCAATATGCTGAATATTGGTGTAAAAACATTATATAGATGGAAAAAACAATTTGATCCAAATTTAAATAACAATTCCGTTGATGAGCATTTATTGGCGGAGAAGCGCCAATCTTTTGCGAATAACGAGTATTCAAATTTTAAAATTTATATTTAACGGCAATTAAAAGAACAAATTCAATGTTTAAAAGATGATTTTCTTATTGTAGCACTTCTGAACATCCGATGCCCTCGTCGAATGATAATTTGTGGGCCTGGAATCTTGCAAAGAAAAAAAGGACAGAAAGAACAGAAGTGGAACACTCCGTAAAGAAATAAAACTAAAATAAAAATTTTATTCAGAAAATATTAAACATTTTTCGAGCACGTCGCCCGCATTTTTACAAAAATTGTATGGCTTTAGGCATGTGATAGTTTAAGAACTTTTTTTATTTGAAATTTTTTGGTTATTCAACAAGTTTGTGCAAACCAAACCAAATTTATTTAAAAGAATCATTTTATGGCAAAATGTCCGATACAATTTATTTCGTCTAAATTTAAACAAAAATGATTTTTATAGGTATTATTTTTTGCTTTAAACTAGGCCTCCCGTTCGACCTTGGATGACAAGGACAGTCCTTGGAAATGAACCCTCTGTCTTGGAAAATTGGAAATGTCCTTATTTCCAAGTTCTAAATTTTTTCGCAATTTGCTTAAGAAAATGTTAAAAATTAGTAAAAAAGGTCTAAGGTGAAACACAAAATTTGACCCCAAAATTGGGCTTGGGCTATAATTTTTGAGCGTCCTTGGATTTAGCCAAATTTTTCTGTTATGTCCTTGGAAACCAACATGTCTGTCCTTGGAAATTGTGTTTGCTCGATGGGAGCCCTGCTTTAAACCAAATTTATTTGTTCCATCATTTTTTCCACGGTTAGTCGGTCCTCAGTGTCAATGTCTCCAGTTTTAAAAACTTTTTTCTTCTTAAAAACATTGCATTTTCTACAATTTATAATGCCATTTTTAAAAAGAGGTAATACAAATTTTGTACTGTTTTCTTATTCAAAATTCCATAAAAAAGGCTTTATGCCAAATAAAAATCCTAGGACAAGTTTAAAGATGAACATATTTGTTAGGGATCGTAAATGCGCAATGTCTTGACCGTTTGCTTACAACAAATGGGACATTTTCTCCCCATATTCTTCTCAACTATTTGTGCACATTGTTTGCAAACACAACGATGGCCGCATGGGTCGAATGCCACACGGCGCTTAATTTGAATTTGAATTTATGGGAAGCCGCTTATTTTTTTAGCATTGTTTAATCAATAGGGCCCGGATTTTCAGGGTTTAACCTATTTTTTTTGTAGAATAGAGAATCATGAGAGAAGCCCAAAAATAGCATTCATTTCGAAAAATTTTAGAATTAGAGCTACTTTTTAGTCAATATAAATCCGGACCCTATTAATAAATTCATTACCTCTCTCGTCATGCAAATTACGCATTCCGTCTCTGTCTCATGTTTTTTATCATTTTTATTGGAGAATAATTGAGCGGGATGTGCCGTCTGCTGACGATTCTGATGCAGTACCGCTGATGTGTTTGAATTTTGACTGCTATGCTGTTGGGGTTGAAGCAAAAATTGTATGCAAATTTTAAATTTAATTGTAACATATTATTAATTATTCACAAGTCAGATCGGAAGACCAAAAATTCAATGAATCTGGCCGGATCAGTTGAAATAGCTTTTCAAATAGAGATCGGAGCGATTGAGATTCTCAATCAAAATCTCGATAAATATCGACAAGATTTTTTGAGTTTCTTGATCAAATCCCGATTGACGATATTTTACGAGATTTTTTAATGCTTTTTCGCACTCAATCGATCCTCAAGTCCTTTTTCTAATTTCAAATATGATCCAAAGCAACAGGAAGCGATAGGTTAGGGGTTGGACTGCTCGAGGGCGGGCGGGCATTTAGCTGTCTCTTTTTTTAGCCCTTTATGCCAATGCCCTTGGAAATTGTAATTTTAATTTTTCAAGCCAGCGGGAACTTTGATCAAAAAGTAGGAGCATCTTCAGGACTGATCAATCATATGATCAGATAAAGTCGTCCAAACATTGGATGCCCCCTGAATTCTTAAACATACTCGGACTTTGCCATTGTTGCAGACAGATGTTTTCCAATTTTGCATAATCATTTGGACCGCATTGTGTCCACAACATGTTGGTGATAAATTATTGATATTTGTACAAATGTCAGTCCTAACAATTCGTTGATTCCTCTAATTCGATTCAATGTTTTAAATCTGACGGCATACTCACTTTTGGCTCGATTAAAGATGACGCCTAAACATTTTATTTGTTTGGAAGATTACAAAGAATGTTTAAATAAGTGAATTTCGAAAGGAAATAAATGAGATTCTCGATCGAAATCGTGATTCGGTAAACTTTTACCTGCGTTTATTAGAGATTTGTTTTGGGGATTTTTCAGTGATCTCTAAACGAATTTCGATCAGTAAACATTTTTTCGCGAATTCTCGATTAAAATCTCGTTTGGGCCTTAAATCCGATCTATAGTTAAATTATGCTGTTTTCAGTCCCTCATAGAAAACATAAAAATTCGATTAATTTTATTAGTGACAATTTTCCAAAAGTAGCCAGCCATTTCATTTTTTGAGGAATTCTTAAAAATGTCCCACTTTTATATAGAAAAAATTTACCTATTTGTCGGAAAAGGTTCTGATCAAGTTCGGGCCATTGGCACAAAAATCTGACATCATTTGTGGCAGTTCTTTGTGTAAGCAATTCAATCCAAAAGAGGACAATTTGTCCCACATAAAAGTTGATTGGCGTTGACGTATGAATCCATTGGTGAAAAGCGTCCATCACAACGTTTTCCTGGACAAAGTTTGACGCATTGATGCGACCAACAAACCATTGTTGGCAAAATGCCATGGCATAATCCAAATTCTAAAATTTGAAAATGTGTTAAGCGTTCGTTACCTTAAACATGCATGTTATCCTTGGTGTAAATGTTATTCAAGAATCAAAACAAAAATTAGGAGGAATGCACTGGTTTTTGCTTAAGACCCCGTATGAAAATTGGTTGACGGTTTTCAGAGACCCGGCCCGGTTTTTGCTCAAAAGAGTTATCGTTTCGATTAATTATAGTTTCTGTCTAGCTTTGAAATAAATTTATGAAATTAAATTTTTAAAAAAGAAATATTAAGATAAAAAAAACAATTTTATGTTTTAAAATTACTTACACCTAATTGTAAGATTAATTCCCTTTGAGACAGCAAAAATCGCTTGTCAATTTGGCAAAATTGATCAAACAGCTGCATCATTTGTTCATTTGCCAACCGTAACCGTTTCCACAACAAATCAACATTGGAAACTTCGGCAAATTTGTTCCAAAAAATGCCAAGAAGCTTGGCATCATCTGTGGCCATTGCCGCCGCATTGGCACTTTCTTTCTCAACGGCCTCATCAAGCAAATATTTAAAATGGGCAATAAGAAAAAAATTGCTCTTAAAAATTGATTAATATGAAATTGGAAGAAAATTATTAACAAATTAATTTTAAATAAAAAATTAGGTGAAACTTGCCTTGTCTGACAATTCGCGATAAAATTTGTGTAAAAACCACTGATCCAGTATGTTGTTCACATTAGCTTCCCAATCATTTTGCGTCTCAAAATATTTAATCAAACATCGATTTTCAACAAAATCGCATAACGAATCCACTGATTTGCAATCTTTTCGATAAAAAATTTGTTGTGCAGCATTTGGTGCAAAGTGGTCGTCAGAAATCGGTACCTTCAAACACACTTATTAATTGAATTTTTAATCAAACAACAAGATTTTATAGTGATCTCAAACGAATATCTAATCGATACAATTTTTTCCAAGAATTTTCGAGATTCTTGATCAAAATCTTGATCGGTCCACAAGTCCGATTGCTATTCTACACTATCTATTTTAAAATTGCAAAATAAAATACCGATCCTTTTAGTGGCATCAAGTAGAAATAAAAGTGATTTGTAATAATTCCTCCTAACGAATTTTTCTTCAACAAAAATTGTCCACGATCATCGGTGTCGACAGTGTAAAAGTGTAAAAAACATTTGTCCAATTCATTTAGTCGAAATTGAATGACGTCAGTGTAGAACAAAAGTTTTTGCGGGTCCGTTGAGTAAAAACAAAACAGTTCGTCCCGATGGCATGGCGATCGTCCACTACTAGTTTGGGAAGGAGTATTGGGATCGATCAGCAAATCCCAAATGATCACTCTGTACTTGCCGGGCGGCATAACCTGTGCAATAAAAAGGCAATAAATATTTTCATTTTATTTTTGCGGTTTTTTTTTTCTAACAACGCAACCAAAGGTCAGATCGTGTGCATGACTCTCAGAATGCCCTATTTTTATGGAAAATGCCATAATTTTGGAAGTTTGCCATATTTCCACACTTGCCATAATTTTGCCAAATTTTAGAACTTTGTGAAAAATTCTCATTTTTAAGGGAAAAATGAGAATTCCCGAAAAAAGTGCTCTTTGATTCTTACAATTTGAATTTTTTGGTTGCAAATCTGTTAACAAAATCGAGTCAAAAATTCAAAATTTTCTCGTCTGCGCCGACCCTTCCTCCCCAGAAGTAAAGCAGAATTTTCAAAAAAACATGGTTTTGAAAATTCCTCAAAAAACTGCCATAAAAATGCCATATTTTTACCCCTCAATGCCATATTTTTGGGGTTGCCATATTTTCTCAAAGGTGATCTAAGAGCCTTGAGCGTGTGCTCAGATTATTTTTTATCGCTTTTCCTAGATAGGCCCCCTGTTTGGTTATGATTTGGCGTTTTTGATCAGTCTGTAGTCAATTGTATCTGGTCAGAATCAATAAGTGATCAGACCATTTCGAACAGAATTACCAATTCTCATACCTGTGTTATGTGATAAGTATCATTGCTTTCCACTACCGAATAGTGTTTGAGCAGATCGCAATTCGATTTAAATATAGTAATTGTCGACAAAAAATATACAATTCCAAATTGTCGAAGAATTCCCATTTTAAATTATAAACTGTTTTGAGCAAAAAAATAAAGTGGCATTAATGTTTTCATTACCTACACATTATTTTTATGATACATTGCCAAAATTGATTTTTTTTAAAATTTATTTATTTAATTGATTTATGGATAAACGTATTTTTCTCAACTTTTACTTGTGAATAAATACTAGTATGTTAGCAGAATCAATATTCGTTTAGAAAATAAATAATATAAATTATAAAATTTTCATAGCTTTCAAACTTCCAGGCTTTTTTGCATTGTCAATTTGCCAAGAATGAATTAATCTGACAACAGTTATAACTTATATAAAACTTTAAAAAATAATTAAAGTTTGGCCCAATTCTGATAAAAAATTTAAATTAAAACAAATTTTATTGGGAAATTTGATTATACATAAATAAATAGCATTAATTGTATCACAAAGCCAACAAATTAAAAAAATTAATAAAACTGATTTTTTTTGTTTGTTGTTGCAAAACTGGGCTTTTTTTTGTTTAGAATCATAACACAAAAACTGTTAACCCATTTTTTAACATTCGTCAATTTAAATTGAACCCGAAGATGCCCGATGTAGACGACGACGTCTTTGGGCTAATTTACTAGTTTAATATCTAAGCAATTATTGTGATTTTCAGCAGGACAGTCAGCTAATGGGCGGACACCTGCTGTAGTCGGTAAATTGGTTTTCAAGTCGGCAAGACGAGAAGTTGACAAAATTGGAGAGCTTTTACGGGTTTTCATTCCCTTCATCCGGTTGTTTTGCACAGATTTTGGTCTGGGTTTGTTAAGTGTTACCAGGCGCTGGGACCATATATGGGGTTGATCATTATTTGGTTACCGTATTATTTTCTCCACCTCTTATTTTTTAGCCAATAAGTGTTCTTTTCTTATTGGGGGCGTTCCGATCACATTTCTGGGTCCGCCCTCCCTTCTTAAATGTCTCCCATCACACACATTTCGGATCAGTCGTACGGGGGCCCTCCACCCTCCGGTGCCTGTCCAGGGCCGAGTCGGGGTAAGGCCTGCCATTTGTACCCCCAAGATTTTGAAAATCATGATTTTAGAATTGTTTTTCCACCATTAATCAACCAAAAACCGCTTTAGGCCTAAGCCACCCTGGCTTGGAGTTCGTTAGGCTTAGGCCTAAGCCACCCAGGCTTGGAGTTCGTTAGGCTTAGGCCTAAGCCACCCTAGCTTGGAGTCCGTTAGGCCTAGGCCTAAGCCTAACGAACTCCAAGCCAGGGTGGCTTAGGGCTAAATACCCGGTTCGGTACGAACCCGGTTTTACATATTGGCTGGGCGAGTGTTAGGATTCTTGTTAGCACTGATCAGCCGAAGCGTTAAAAAAAGGCAACCAGTTAAATTCAAAATTCAACAATAATCTTTTTAAGAAACAAATCCTTGCACATTGATCAAAGATGAAAGCAATCGATAAAAGTGTTCGCTTCTTCTTTTTTTTTTACGATTTGTCGCTTATTTTCAGATGCGATTTAAGCTGCTTAAATTTGCTTTTCACCTCCTTCTCGCTAACGTTTTTCATATTTTCAAGTCCATAAGCAGCATATACCTGCACTTTTTGCATGTCGCCGATCATTTTTAAAGCAGTTTTGGCCTTTTCAATTTTTTCATGAGAATTTTGTCGATTATTCACCAAATCGTTAAGCTCTTTTTGCATTTTTTCAAATAATGGATGTTTAACAAAAGCTTCACCTCTATTTTCAATGAATTCTTCATCCAAAAATGGCACAATGTTTTGGAATTCCATTTCTCTCAGCAACTTTTTTAATTTTTCTTCTCTTTTTCTCTGCCATGATAAGATATATTGGATGGTTTTTTTCGCTTGTCTCTGTTTGAAATTGTTGGCATTTTCGTGCCCGTTTGCAATTAGGAATAATTGGCGCATCGAATTGATGTACAAATTTGAAAACGAATCCGCGGCACTTTCAAATTTTGGCGGAAGTTTTACTGTCTCAAAATGGGAGCATAAAATCACATAATGTAAAGGCAAAAATGTAAGTAAAATGAATCTTTTTGCTTTCATTAATACTTACCATTTCGACGTTTAGTGTTACGTTGCATAATGGACAGTGAAGTTGTGCCCGACGATCGAACATAAAAAGAAAATGGTTCAGTTCAGAATTCCCAAACCCAAAATCACTCAATTCAAGGTTAAAAAGTGGATTATTCAGAATTCCCAAACCCAAAATCACTCAATTCAAGGTTAAAAAGTGGATTATTCAGAATTCCCAAACCCAAAATCACTCAATTCAAGGTTAAAAAGTGGATTATTCAGAATTCCCAAACCCAAAATCACTCAATTCAAGGTTAAAAAGTGGATTATTCAATCAAAAAAGTGAACGTAAAAGCATTCAAATTCGGGTTCTAGGTCAGTTGCTGAAATTTATTCTCCACTATATCCCCACCATAGAATTTTCTCCCGATTTCAAGACCCTGTAAAACAGATTAACGCTTATATTTCGTGACTAAATTTCGCAAACTTGCTTCTAGGGCTCTCTTCTAAAACTTATAGAAAGTTGTAAAATTGATAATTTTTAATTTAATATATTATTATATCGGATCTAAAAGATCATCGGGCGCGTAAAATGCACTAAAACCTAAATTTGCGCTTGGGATACCACCTCAAACAACCGCATTAATACATATGTTATTAATAATATTTGGAGTCCGGGAACGGGATCGGCGAGATCGAGATTTTCCGAGAGTCCAGGTCTCAAATCTCGGAAATTTGTCGAAAACTCCGAGACCTGGACTCTCGGAATTTCGAGACAAATCTCGGTCTCGGGACATTCCCAAATCTGATCTCGGTCTCGGATTTTTCAAATTCCGGTCTCTAGTCTGGGACGGAGCTCAAATAAACAATTTTAATCAAATCAAGAACAAACCATTCGTTGATGCAGTCTTTATGAAACATATGCTAAAATTTTATTTTATTTATTTTTTTTGCGTTGTATAAATTCGTCTGTACCACAAAATTGCCACCAATTTCTGCGTGCATTTTAATGACGATTTGTCCTTCAATTAATGGCTCTAAACAAATTGTGCAAATTCGTTCAGTTTTATCGGCAGAAGCTTCGTCACTTTTTCCTCTGCTGGCAATGAGTGAGTCCAGCGAATATTTGCTCTAAAATTTATTCAAAAAAAAATCAGACAAATCGAAAACGAATAAGCGGAAATATGTTTTGTACCTCCTCGTATTGATGATAAATGCGCAGTTCAATTTCCCAAATTTTATGTTTAAATAGTCGAATCAAATCTATTGGAATTGAGAGTCGATATTCTGATAACTAAAAATGATTAATTAAATGTGTTTAAAACAGCAGGGATCCCATAAGTAAAAATAAAGGACAACATATTAAAAAATAAGATTATTTTAACGAAATTCAAAAAATCCATAAATCTCAATTAAAGGACGGAAAAGACTGTACCCCAAAAAAAGGACAAATCTATAAAAAAGGACACATGGGGGACCCCTTGGGTTAAAAGCCTGTTTTGCCTCTGTTTGCTGTGAATTTGATCCACCATTTTCTTCATTTATTTTTGTGAGCGGCGCATGTCCCAAAAATTGTTGCTTTACTTCTTCCGAATAATTTTGATTACGTCGATTTTTGTCTACGCTAGCGTATAAAAAGGCATGATAATTGCCTTCATTCATAAAAATCCGCCGATTTAACCAAAGCCCTTGGGGTTCCAAACTGCCCAAATTGATCAAATATCGATTCGAAAAGTTTGGTTCGAACAGGATCAATTTGATGAATCGGAACATTGATCGAATGTCGTCCAATTCAACATGTTCATCAGTGTACGGCTGATCATCCGACGGATCACCATCATTTTCATCCGGCACAAATTCGTTGTCCATCGGTTTTATAAACACATGGAATGCAAGTAAATATCTGTCTTCATCACCCTTTCTCTTGAGGTTAATTTTGAAATTTTTACCATTTTTTATATTCATGTGGTCATTGCTTAATTCGATACCATCGTTTATATACGAAATACGCAAACCGACATTGATTTGCCGAGTTGGATTCGCCAATTCATAATGGACACGCAATTTAAGCTCGACAGCTTCAGTTGATCGCTGCTCCAAATTGTGAAGTATGAAAAAAGCAAATGAAAAGAACATGTTCAAAAATAGTTTCATTATTCTCTAAAAAAATAATTAAAACACTTTAAAAAAACTAAAAGGACACCTATAAAATGAATGCATTATAAATGAATAAAGAATCCATTTGTAATCAATTTTTTATTTAGCATTCACCCAGCAGAAATGTGTCGGCTGGCAGGCATTCACAAAGGAATCACAGGGCCTTTTAACATTTGTAACGAGTATGGTGAATGACGTAAACCATCAACAAACAATTCGACTGAGAATTGCAACGAGTGTTCGTTCGACCACGGGTGGGCACACGGAATGCGCGCGCGAACTCGGAATGCGCGGTAGCTTTTGCTCCTGCCGCCTTGCTCTTAAACATGCCGGCTGCTTGGGAAGGGTTTGTCTCCGACCAACGGGCGGGCACACGGAATGCGCGCGCGCGCTCAAAATGCGCGGTAGCTTTTGCTCCTGCCGCTTTGCTTTTAAACATGCCGGCTGCTTGGGAAGGGTTTGTCTCCGACCAACGGGCGGGCACACGGAATGCGCGCGCGAACTCGGAATGCGCGGTAGCTTTTGCTCCTGCCGCCTTGCTCTTAAACATGCCGGCTGCTTGGGAAGGGTTTGTCTCCGACCAACGGGCGGGCACACGGAATGCGCGCGCGCGCTCAAAATGCGCGGTAGCTTTTGCTCCTGCCGCCTTGCTTTTAAACATGCCGGCTGCTCGGGGAGGGTTTGTCTCCGACCAACGGGCGGGCACACGGAATGCGCGCGCGCGCTCAAAATGCGCGGTAGCTTTTGCTCCTGCCGCCTTGCTTTTAAACATGCCGGCTGCTCGGGGAGGGTTTGTCTCCGACCAACGGGCGGGCACACGGAATGCGCGCGCGCACTCAAAATGCGCGGTAGCTTTTGCTCCTGCCGCCTTGCTTTTAAACATGCCGGCTGCTCGGGGACATGATCAAATCCCGATCGGGTCCCCCATCTCTTTTGGAAGGAAAAGCGTAAAAAGGTCGGTGGTATGTGCTCTTCGTAACATTTGTGAATTTCCATGCGCTGTACACACGGGTCAACGGAGTAAATTTGAGCAAAAAACTCCCTGAGGGGTTGGAAATTTGTTTGCAAAAAGCCGTCATGAGTCATAAGTAGCCCACAAATTGTATATAAATCAAAAAAAGACCGCTAAGATCTGCGACTTTTTTCGGATGAGCTATGGGAGGATGTGCAACACATGGCGCTGACAGTCATTTGAGTACTGTAACGTTTAATTATTTATTCTGCTGCTTGGGCTTGATAAGTTATGCACGAAACGCTTTGGGCGTTTTTGAAATGCAAAAAAAAACGTGTTTTTTTTAAATTTGTTAAAACTGCAGAATTTTCCTCAACGTTTTGTTTTTAAGGAAGGGGAAATATTAGAATCCCTCCCTATTTCCTCCTTTTTCGCTGGAGGATTTTTTTTCATAATAAGACTAGTTTTTGAGTTCAAAAAAATAAATTAAATTACTTAGCAGAAATATGCATGTACTAAGCAACAATTTATATAAGGAAGTCATTTTAATCATTTCTTTATTTTCAAAACATTTCAGCTTCTTTTTGTGCAACGGTTCCATGCCCATGCATTTTCGTCAATAAAAGTTTGATGATGTCTAAAAATTTAATATTTTAAATTTGCTTAATAAAAATTACACAAACGTCAGAACATCTTCATCAGTTGAGTCAGAGTCAGTAGTGTTCTCGGAAACTAAAACAATTTAAATATAGATCAATAAATTTGAGATTCGAAAACCAAGACTATTATGGTCCTAATTTTTACGAAATATAATTTTAAACATTGGTTAAAGTTGGGTTATAAAGATGAAATTTTACTTATTTTTTATTTACTTTTGTTTTTAAGTTCACTAATCCATCGATTAAAAGTTCGCTGAGAAATGTTTAATTTTGCTGCAATATCCTTTCGAGAAAGGTGCGGATTCTGTTTTATCAATTTGAAATATTTTTTAATTAACGGTAATCGTTCTAATTCGGTAAAACAATGCAACTCTAAAATTTTTAAAATCAAATATAATTAATATTTAATTTGTTATTACCAGGGCTAGGATTTTTAGGTTGGAAAAATCTTAAAATAGGTACCTAAAATAGGTGAGAAAAAGTGCTAAAATAGGTACTAAAAACGGGTTTATAAGCAGAAATAGGTGTGAAAAAAAGGTGCGTAAAAATAATAATAATGGCTTAAAAACTTGTTTTTTACATGGTAAAACTATGAATCAGTAGAGCTGTTACTTTTAAGCAAGAAAAAGTGCAAAATAGGCTCCTAAAAAAGCACGAATTATATGTAGAAAAAATGAATTTTATTGTATTTTTTATAAAAAATTTTCAAAAAATTAGTGATCTTGGCAAGAAAAAAATTCAATTTTTTTTGCCAAAAAAATTTTTAAAAAATACCCAAATAGTGGCAAAAATAGGGGCAAAAAGTCTTTTTAACTTGAAATAGGTTTTTGCCCATATTTTAGGTGGAGACCCCCAAAATAGGTTTTTTTAGGTTCGAATATGTGGGTTAAAACGACGAAATTTCCGACTAAAAACATGTTTTTGGTGCATAACTCGTCAAAACAAAGCTGCAGAAAAAATAGGTAAAAACCTAAAAATCCTAGCCCTGGTTTTTACTTGATTTTCCAAATTCTTTTTTCCATTGCCATATTGTTGACCGACTAACACCTAATTCTTTTGCTATTTTTTTTTCTTTGTCATAACTTGAACCTTCTATCGTTTTGCCCTTATTTTCGTTTTTGACTTTTTCAAATTTCTTAAGAATTTTAAGCTTTTCTTCTTGTGAATATTGTTTCAAGTCTTAAAAATAATTATTTTATTCTAATTGGTAAAAATTGATATAGGTAATTGGGCGAAAATATTTTATATAAGTTTTATTAATTTAAAAATTAATATAATTTGTTGATCAATTGCTTAAGAATCTTAAGCTTTTCTGCTGAATAAGTTATTTTGAATTCTTATTTTATTTTGTTAATTTTAATAAGAATAAAAAAGATTATTTACTTACTATTTTGGCCAAATTTTTTCTTCCAATTATTAATTGTTAGTTTACTTAAGCCTAATTCACGGGCAATTTCTTCTTCAATTTCTGCCCGTTTTGCAAATTTATTTTTTCTAATGCGTTTTTCATTCATTTTGTCAAATTCTTTGATAATTTTTTCGCGCTGATCATCAGACAGCCCTTTTGATTGATGTTTGGACTTTTCATAGCCTTAATAATATTCATTTTACATTTTTTATTTATATCGAAATTTAAATTAGAAACATTAAAATAAAATTTAATTCATATGATAAACTTAATAATTTTGCTAAAAACGACAAAATAATTAACTCACCCATTCCAAATTTAAATCTCCAATTTCTGATTGTTCTGAAGCAAGTACCCAGTTCCCTAGCAATCTCTTCCAATTTGCTTTTTGGTGTACTGCCAAATTCATTTGCTAAGCGTTCCTTTTTTTCCAAAAATTTTTTCAAAATTTTTTTCTTTTCGTTGTCAGATGTAAATTCTGTATATAAGAATAAATTTGTTTTAATTTTTTACAAAATTATAAATTTAAAAATACTCACTTTTTATTATTTTCTTTTCAGATTTTTGCTGCTCTTCATTTGATAAAGAATCACTTTTTTCTTCAAAATCGTTGCTTTTTTCATAATCGGAACCGCCAGGACTGGAATTTAATGAATATCCGTCGCTGGTCAAATATTCTTCTTGAACTTGAACTGTATCAAGCTGTGGCTGATGTTTCATTTGAACTGTTCGATCATCTGTTTCTTGAACTGCTCCATCATCTGTTTCTTGTTTTACTTGAACTGTTCGATCATCTGTTTCTTGAACTGCTCCAGCATCTGTTTCTTGTTTCACTTGAACTGTTCCATAATATTCTCTACCGTAATCACCGATTTCTTCATGAGGTTCCTCTTTAATTCTTAGAATTCTAACCCCCGATGCTTGTTTTCTTCCTCCAAATGATTGTTCTTCATAAGGCTCAACCTTAAATTAAAATAAATAGCATAATTTCATGAACGGCACCCGATTTGTTCCGTGCCAATCGTTCTACCCGGATTTGTTCCATATCCCCGAGTCGTTTCTTTTTTCCCAATTTGTTTGTTTTGCCCGATTGTTCCATTTTAAAAGATACCAAAACTACCAAAAAATTGTGAAAACAAATTCAGAGATGCTATCAAATTTTGTGATTAATCAAATTTTGAACCTATTTGGAAAATTAAGAATAATTAAAAAAGAATGGCACCCGCCCGATCTGTGACCTGCCCCAACTCGTTCCCTTCAATAAAAGGGGCTGAAGAGAACGGACCGGTAGGGAACAAATCGTCATTTTACCATCTTGACATACTTTTTGATCGTTTGTTGAAGTATTTTTCGTTTGCAAATTGTTCTCCCACAATTCTGCAAAAATATCATTGGGTGACGACAATAATTCAGTTGTTAAGCAAAAATAAATGAAAATATATAACAGATATGTCATGATAAAACTGATCTAAAACTTTCACTTAAAAAAAATTAAAAATAATACATAAAATTTCTGGCTTTCAATCAAGTTTTTTTTTGGCAGCAGGGCATTCATTATTAATAGTATTGCTCAATTTCCTAGTAAAAATAGTTTAATTATATTCAAATAATTTTATTATAATTAAATAATTTGTTTGTATATTTTACTTCGCTTGAACAATTACTAACCTATGGTTGGTCACGGTCGGTTTTAAAGCGGGCGTACCGGTTTTCGGTTTCGGGTTTTGGCCGACATTAGCTTAAGTCTTATGGCTTTCCCTTTTGGCTATGTATATTTAAAGCCTAACAGCAATTCTCAACAAATAAAGAGAAAATGCACCCCCCTAAAAATTGTTTTTTTCGATACCCCCGCCCCCTAAGGCAAACCCCTAAATACGTACCGACCGAAAATTAACGAACTATGTAAAAAGAATTTTACCAAAAATTTAGAAAGTCCCTTTTTGTTAAGCAAAACTAATATTTACAAATTCTTTAACAAATTCCATCAAGAAAATTTTACGGCGCCGCTGACCCGCACGCCCCCCCCCCAGCAGAAGTAAAGCAGAATTCTCAAAAAAACTTTTATTTTTGAAAAATTCGAAAATCGGCAAAAAAAGGCCCGATATTCTACGCAATTTTTTTAATAGAAATTTTAAGAATTCTAAAAAATTTACTGAAAATCAAAATTAAAAAAAAATTGCTTAAGAAAATGCAACCAAAAATGCAGCCCTAAGAATCGACTTGTTTAGACCTATTTTAAGCTTCTGAGACAGAGGGAGGGGGGGCGGGGGGATCGGCGGTGCTAATAGGCACCATTTTTGACTCAATTTGCCAAGAAATTTGCAATCAAAATTTTAAAAATACGACAATTTTGTAAGCTTTTTAGAAATGGGAGGGGCTCGGCGGCGCCGAAAGGCGCTGTCGGGAAATTTTTTTGAATTTTTTGAGGAAGTGGACCCATCCTATTACTAACCGGAAAAGATAAAAAAGTTAGTCGAATAAATTTTAAAGTTAAATTGAAACGAGAGAAGTAGCATAGTTATATAATGAACTAAAAGGTGGCCAATGGAATCATCCATAAAATGTTCAATATTTTCTAATTGGTATTAAATTTTTTTATTTAACTTTTTATATAGACAAGAATTCCTTGTGAAAAGCACGACTTTTTGTGAATGTTGGCTTCGTCATTGGTGGGTGGCTTTGGCCATCCGCTTGGCCAATTAATTATAAATGTGTGCAACAGAAAGAAGCATCAATAAATTTTAATATTTGCTATACAACACGTATATTAAATATTTTATTCAATATTTTATACACAAGAATTCCTTATGAAAACCATGGCTTTTTGCATGTTGGCATTGCCCTTTAGTGGCCTTGGCGCCATAATACATCCGTATAGTTGGGCCCGAATTCGCTGTCTCAATTACGTGTCAGTTGGCGATTTTATTCTATCAAAAGTATTAAACAAAAAATTGCTTCTTTTTATAAAGTCAAAATTAAATCCTTCAGTACCTCCCCTCTTATCAGGGATGTCGTCCGGAGCGGGTTGTTTCGCGGCCCCAGGGACCTTTGAAGTGCCATAACTCTTCATGAAACCAACTAAACTAAATAAATTGGGTAACAAAAAACTCTATATGTTTAGAAGCTATTATCTAGCAGGAACTAGCATATAAACTTTTAATTAATTTGAATACAAAATCTGCCCAACGAAAGCTTTCGATTGATACCAAATCTGTTTTGTTTGATTGGTTCCATTAAGAGTTATGGCACTTCAAGTGTCCCTGGCGCCGAAACGACCCCCACTCATGTCGTCCGTGTCAAAAAAAACGGAATTACGAAATGCCCAAAAAAACGGAATTACGAAATGCCCAAAAAATACGGAATTACGAAATGCCCAAAAAATACGGAATTACGAAATGCCCAAAAAATACGGAATTACGAAATGCCCAAAAAATACGGAATTACGAAATGCCCAAAAAATACGGAATTACGAAATGCCCAAAAAATACGGAATTACGAAATGCCCAAAAAATACGGAATACTGTCAAAATTTTGTGTTATTTTTTTAAAGCGTTCATCGTGCAAAAACATTTAAACCGATTACCGCTTCATTCGCCCTTAAATTCTTGGAATTTGTCTTTTTTGAGTATTAGTAAAATTTTTGTTGAGAAAAGTGGGGCGAGACGGCCGGCGGAGGAAGAAATAAGCAAGTTAAATTAGAGCATTCAGAAAATATATTTTTATCATATCTAATGCAGGGGGGTTGTTCGTTTTTTTCCATTTTTATAATTTAGTTTTATTTATAGGCAAAATCTCTATTTTTCTGCCAATTTGGCTCGTTGAGTTAGACACAAAGAACGCTTTTTTAGCATGATTTGAACTTTTAGAGTGGCCTTCAAAATGCCTATTTTTGCTTATTTTGGAGGGTTTTGTGTGCCTATTTGCCAATTTCGACACTTTTATGTTTTTTTGTGTCTATTTCGACATTTGTATGCCTTTTTTTAATTCTCAACGGTTAACTCGATGCCTTTTTTGTTTTATTGATTCCGAAGTTTGAATTGACAGTGCCTAATTTGAATTTTTAATTGCTCATTTTGACGTTTTTGTTGTGATGCTACTAAAATTAATGTTAAGGTCTAAAAATATAAAATTATCGACAACATTTAAAAATAACTGATTTTTCAAATAAATATTTAGTATTGGTTTAATTTATTTTTTGTGTTTCTCCCCTTGGGCAAAGCTTCAATTTGAAAACCAAACAAAAACTTTTTTTTCAGATTTACTTTGTAAATTTTTGTTAAATAAGTGAATCATACATAGTACTCATCAAACTCAAAATCGCCCAAAACTTAACGCTCTATTGACCTTTAACCCAGTTTTTTTTTGTAATACTAATTAAATTTTGTACCCCCCATCAAGAAAAAATATTTTAAAAGTCGACTAAATGGTCATTTTATAGTTTTCGGGGCCGTAGAATCTGAATCTGACTTCCGTTTTGTTCGAACAGTTGGTCAAAAGCATCTTTTCTCTTGCCTTTTCATTGTAATTTTGTGCTTTTGAAGATTTTGAGGCCAAAGTTCGATTTTTGGGTAAAATGTTTTAGCATTTATTTCTTCGCATATTTATGCTTAATGTAAAAAATTAAAATAAACTTTTCCAAACAACACTGCATTTTGGGTAATTAATGCCTACATTTTTCATTGCATGCCCTTGACACGCCTAAAGAGTTGCTATGTTAGAATCATTTTCTTGAATTAGACTATAATTAAATAAACCTTTCATTAAATATATGATCACAAATATTTTTTTCGCAATGCTCTAATTTAAATAGTTTAGTATTACAGCTAATATTGCGCAACTTGTTAAAGGCTGCTGACTCGTTTATCGGTGTTTCAACTAGTATTCGGCAAATGCGGTTTTTCGGATTTCGGTAAAATATTAAAGCTTTCAAAAAAAAGTTTTTTATCATATCCCCACCAATTAAAAGTCTTTAATAGTAGTTAATTAAAAGAAAAGGCTTCTGACATGTTTGTCAAGTTTTGAAAAAGTTTATTTTTAATTTTTAATTTATCATAATAAACATATTACAAACTAAAATCTCATATTTTCAAACTGCAACACAATGGCTTCATCCGTTGATCCGGTAAAAATTATTCATTTAAAAATAATTGAAATTTTATTTTTTAAGCTTTACGAGCTTTACATGAACAAAGGCTTGGTTCCCAGAGAAATTGCTTCATTCGGAATCATTGCTATGATTTGTTGTGTCGGAATTGGCTTAAACTCGAGTCTCGTCTATGTGACAATCAAAACAAAGTAAAAATTACCCTAAACTAAAATAAGCCTCGTTTAAAAAATTAAATATTTTTATTGAAAGTCGTAACTCGATTAGAGCTCATAATGCATAAAGAGTTAACATTTATCCGATCAGATCACTCCATTCGCCTTGCCAAATTCTGATCTGTTTGTATGCATTTTTTGCCTCATTTATCCTTTTTGGAAATTGCGTCAAATTTGTGATTTTTGTGTTTGGAATTAATTACATCACACTGCGGACGTGCTATTATATACAATGCATTCCCCTAATTGGCTCATCAATTGCTTTGATGCTTCAGTTATGCATTGGAATCGACCGTCTGATCGGAGTTATCTTTCCATTTTGGTAATAAATAATATATTAACAATTTAAAATAATTAAATTACTCTAGCTTTTTTTTTCTAACGACCCAACTCCGTTTTCAGGTATAAAGCAAATGGAAAATACGTCACTTTTAAATATATCATTGGCATTTGTTGCATTAGAGCGATATTAAATGGATTCAACACCTATATTGGAAGCTCCGTGCACTGGAATAAGCTAAGCATTTTTGCAAAAATTAATTTAAAAAATAATTTTTAGACCGGTGATGTGCATACTTGGCGATCCCAGCCAACAACCCGAAAATTATTATTTCACTAATATTAGCGCCTTAGTTATATATTGTGGCGAATTTTTATGTTACACATTGATTTGGCTGATTATTTGGCGTCGAAAATCATCGAGTTTTTATATTTTGTTTAACAAATATTTTTTATCTTTTGCATTTAGTTCCGGAAAATGTGAAAAAGTTAACAATTTCGCTGAGTGTTCTGATGTCGATTGCTTTGATATGCTACATCTTGGTTGGTTAACAAATTATTTTATTTTTTATTTATTTTTTAAACCTTTTTTTTAAGAATATTTTCTTATATGCAATCATAACGCCTTTACTCAATTTTGGCGCATTTACAAATGAATATTTTGTTTTACCAATTTGTCTTGTTTTGCAATCGATGGCATACGGAAGCAGTGCACCGGTTCTCTACTTTTGCAAGTAAATTATAACTTCTAAATATATAAAAAGGGAATATTTGATTTAATTTAATTATAATGCTTATTTTTAGTGGTCAATATCGCAGAGCATTTCGCACGCAATTCAGTCATCAAGAACAACAAGTTGCACCTGCCCAACATTTGGGCAATTAAATTACACATCATTTAAATATTTAAAACCAATTATCTGCGTTAACAGTGCTTATTAACTCTGTTTTTTGTCTCGAGTGCACTGATGCCAAAGAAAAATTAGAAAAGCTTAAACACAACAAACCAGATTTCTTTATATGAAATTCTTTTTGAATTACATTAGAAAAAGGCCAATAAGTACCAGAAAATAAGGTTTTAATTAATATTTAAGACCAAATAAAATGAATGAATCGCATTTTTTTCAAAACAAATATAATTGAATTGCTTTTCAAAGATTTCAAGATGCTCGAGTTAAAGTGTCTCTAAAAAAGTTGGGGTGATCTGGGAATTGAACCCAGGACCTCTCGCACCCGAAGCGAGAATCATACCACTAGACCAATCACCCATGAATTTTTGCATTTAAATACTACTATTTGAAATCATGACTAATAGCAGTTTTGTTTCGCAAAGCATTTTAGTCGATCAATCACTTCAAAAAAAAAAATTGGCTAAAAAATGAAGCTCTGATCAAGTGAGCTGCTATAAATGAACAAAATACGATGATTTCATTTGTCCTTGATGGTTTGTCATAATTAAATTTAATAAAATTGATTAGAGTTGCACAGTACCGATTAAACGCTACGAAAACCGGGTCTTTAAAATCCTGGTTAAGCGATAAGAAAAATTAAATCCTAAAACATTTTTACATCTAAAAATGTTCATTTTTTCAAAATTACAATACAAAGGCATCATCCATTAATACGGCAAAATTATTCATTTAATTAAACTCGAAAAATGGCCATTTTTGGAGGTTTCTGTCCATAACTTTTTTCATAGTTATCAAATCGCTTAGTTTTTTGCTTATTAATTGCTTCTACTCATCAAGAACTTTTATTTATTTAAGGTTTGACCAAGTTCGGTCAAGTTACAGAAAGTTATAAAGCTTTCGGACTTCGGGGACAATTTGACCTTCGGACCGGTAGCTAATCTATCAACAATGGATGCGTGTGACTAAAATGCACAAAAAAAATTTAGGCAAAAGAAAATTTCAAAAAAAAGCGAATACAATTTGTGCCCTTTGAGTGTCAGAAATTCAATACAAATTTTGTCAAATGAGATTTTAGAAAAAAAAAATATTATTTGTTGTGTTTTATAATTTAAAATAAATTACTGCTCTTGCAATGGTTGCGGAGATCAAGCCAGCTACAACAAGTACACACCACCCTACCAATTGAATTTTTTGTACATCCAGTGACGCGCAACCAATGTTTACTGTTTACTATTAAGTATCGTGTTGCAATTAAAAAACTCGGTTTATTACTAATTGCTCATTAGTTTAAACGAATGTTGAAATAAATGTGAGATTTTTTGTCATTGTGTTTCCTATAGATATAAAAAAAATGTAATTTTTAAAATAATTAAAAAGTTTAGATATATTGTTGATAAATTCAGTTTTATAATAATGATGGACTTTGCCGATTGGTCAATCTCAGTTCAAAATCCAATCATTTACTTAACTATTTGTATAAGCATTCTGTCAATGGCACTTTGTATTGCCGAAATTGTCACCATCGTTCGGCACAAAAAGTTTCACAACTCATTCTATGCACTTTTTGTTATGCGGGCAATTCCGGTAACAAATTCAAATTGATTGGAACGTTTCAATTCCCGAGAAACTTTCAATTAGACAAAAATAAAGATGCTGAACAAATTTTTATTTGTTTCAGGATTCGTTGTATCTGTTGGACTTATTTTACGGCATGAAGTTTCCCAGCATATTTGGTGCCGTGCTTTACCCCATCTATTCAAATTTGCCAAATTGGATGCTTGCAATGTTCTTTTTTATTGCCGGGCACACATTCCAAGCGAATAATTTGGTCACGGCTTTTATATTGCTGAATCGACTGACCGCAATTATAATGCCAATAAAATATGAAAAGGTAATTTTTTAATATTAAAAGTAAAAAGGCTTTTTATTACAACAAATAATTTGTCTATTTTAAGATAAAATGGCAAAAAGTATTACAAAAGTTCTGGCATTAAATTCGTATATTTAATTGAGTTTTTGGGTTTTGCTTATGGCCACCTTGAGTGGCATTTACATTCAGAATTAAATTATTCAAATGAATATCGCTGAAACTGATTGTTTCCCCTTAAAATATTTATTAAGGCACCTATCAGATTCGTATTGCCTCCAATTTCAGCATAATTTTTATGATTTTATGTCTTTTGATAAATATTTGCACACTCGTAGCATACAAAAAACATTTGAAGAAAGCTAGCATAAACGGAACCAACAACGGCGATGAAATTGAGAAGAAATTGTTGATTTATGCATTGGCGACATTTTTGGGTCACGCGTTCGTCGCAAGCAATTTTGTGGTAGATGAAAGTTATTAATATTAAAGTTAACCAAATTTAAACAAACATAAACATATCAGCTTGATTGAAATTCTCTGATTAACAATAAATATATTTAACATCACAGATTACCGATATTTGCCTTGTTGATGATCTGAAAACAAGACTTATGTTCGCCAAAATTTAAACAAACATAGACATATCTAGCTTGATTGAAATTCTCTGATTAGCAATAAAAACATTTAACATCAAGCTTAACAAATTCGTTAAATATTTTATCTTTGCTTTAAAGTCTTGAGCCAGAAAAGAATACGATATCTCGTATCCGCTAAAATTACAATACTGAATTTAAACGGTTACATCACCAACAGATGCTGTAGTGCTCAGCTGATCAAAGATTTTTCGATCATTCGCATTCAAAATATTCGTGTCGGCACAATTGAAAGGTCCCGAAACAATAATCATCGGCCAGTTGGAGGAGCTGTTGCCCATCAATTGCAGACCAGATTTAGCAGTTCCGTACAACAATTGGCAACAATTTCTTAATTTTACTGTACATATTTAAGAGTTTTTAACCTATTCATGCCTATTTTCGAGAATTTGTGTACCTTTTTAGGCGCCTGTTTTGCATTTTTTCTTGCCTAAAAACATAGCAGCCCTATTTATTATACAATATTGATTATTCCTAATTACCCAACATTTGTATAATTTTAGCCAAAATATTTGTGTTGTCTGTCACTCACGTTCACTTCCGCCCAATTTCCGGTCTTGCGTCACAAGCGATATATATATCTTAATTATATTATACATATCTTATATATATATATATTATTTGCGCAAAAATTCATAATAATCCATTAATTTTTCTATTTCCAATATTTGTCGTTTTAGAAATAAATCGGGAATAGAAAAATAGCGATGACTAATAAATTATTATTTATTTTATAGACACTAGATAACAAATGATTATTTTAACAAATTTTTTTTTGCTTAACATTATCGTAGCTTTTGTTGGCATTGCCAATAGTGTTGTTGGCACTAAATCCCGCAACCAACAAAATGTTGAACCGCTTAGCTCGACAGATGCTTCTTCTTCATCAGTTAAACCGATAGAAGTCAAACTGATCCTCGAATATAATATTTATACCAGCAGCAACCAAACAGATTTGGATTATCATTTTGCTCAGGTGAGAATAATTGATTATTAAACATTGACAAAAGAAACCAAAACAAAAAAATAAAAGATTTTACAATTTATATATAATAATTTGATTTAAAATTTTCATTATAATTGATGGAAATTGTTTAGATTTCGCCACCTAGACATTACCGAATTGTGATCTGGTCTCAAAAGAAAAAAGGTTTTGCATGCAAAAGGAAGCACCTTTTTGTCAGTACAAAAAACATTCAAACGGTTCAAGAGAAAACTAGGCTTTTCCAATATCAAAAACTCGATGAAGACAATATATTTAATTTGGAAAAATGTTTTAAGCATTTTGATACCGTTATTACTGATGAAAATGGACAATTTTGGTTGAAGAAAACGGGCACATTAAAGCATGAAATGCATTTGCACATATTACCAGAGAGAGCATCAAGTAATGGCTTTTTTGTATTATACAATTTAACTCATTTGTTAGAAATAGGATAATAACTTTGTCTCTTTATCAGTTTATAGCAAATTGAACAGGCCCAAAATGGTTGGGAAGTAATCCAGTAATTTCAAAATAAATAAAGGGTCTAATCTAAATTTTTGAAATTCTAATAACCCGATCAAATTGGGAACCGGGAATCCTGGCTCTAAAAATGACCACAATCCGGACTGATCTGTTGATAAAGAAAACACTGATAATCATTTTTACAGTATCGTTATAGCCAAACAGTGTACGACGTGCCCAAAACGTTTCCATTGAACAGTTTGTGCCAATTTGGGAACAATTATCCATTCATTTTGAACTATTTTAAAACATGAAATGAAGCGACAAAACATGGAATCCATGTTCAATCCTTTTGACAGCCCAGTTTGGATTGTTTTTTGTATTTATTTAATATTATCATCAAAACATAATATTTTTTAAGTTTTTATGATCAAAATCAAATCTACATTTTTATATTATTTCTGTATTTATTTTATTTTTTCCATTTAATATAATTCAGTTCTTTTTGCTTGATATTTTTCAACCGCTATTTAATGAATGCAAAAAGAAAATGATTACTGGACAGAAAATGGCTGATGAAGATGCAATTTTGCTTGGCATTTTTTGGAAATATTTAGGATCTAGAAAAAATGATCTGTTTAAGCAATTAAAATTTGACAATTATCATTGCAATACAAACGTGATCTTAGTTTGTAAATTTTGCCAAATTGACAAACAATATCTACTCTCACATCCAGTATAAAAAGTAGAGCCCGGATTTTTGAAGAATTTGGAAATGAACCGGTCAGGTTTTACCAGGATTAAAATCCTGATTTTCAGGATACCTGATCCTGGTGCTTCGATTTCCAGATCAAGCGTCTGGAAGATCCTGTCCGAATTCCGGTTCTGGTCGGGCTCTAATAAAATAAAAATATCGAAAAATCGTTATTATTAAAATAGTTTTTTTAAAGGAGTTGATTTTGCCATTTCTTTTTGCGATACGTGGCCTGCCGCACATCACCTAGCAGTACAATGCTCGCAGCCAGCCATCGTTGTTGATGCATTTTGTCATTGGCTTTACCAGACAAATGATCAACCAATTGCTGAGGGCAACCAAATTTCCAACATTTGTAAACGGTCCAGCAGTGGCAATGCATTTTCCACTGAAATGCGACAAATTGTCAAATATTGAATGGAAGTTTTGAGTGAACAATACATATTTAACAAATGGTGGCATTCTGGTTACACGGATTTAATTCGAAAAATTGGTATTTCTTTATTCATATTTGAATATAAAGAAGCACAAAATAATTTAAAAAAACATATTAAGGTGTTTTTCAATTTATTTCAGTTTAGTTGGGGTCTAAAACCCTAAAAATATTTGCATTTTAATTTAGAATTTATATTTGCTTACACAAAAAAATCTGGCAATCTTACAACGGCAACATTGAACAAAGTGGACGGTGTTTATGATTTAATGGTCCAATTTTGCATTGGGTTTTCGTATAGCTTTTATGGCGAAGAATTGTCACATTTGGAAAGGATTCTTTGTGAAAATGGCCAATTGCAGGCATAAATTTTAATAAAATAAAATATATATAATGTTTAATATTTCGTAAAAAAATTTGTTTGAATTATTTTCAATTTAATTCAACACCTTTTTTTAATCAAAACCCATTTTTGATAAAAAATAAAATATGTTTTTTAGTTAAGTAACATTTGCTCCGCAAGTAGCAATTCAACTTTGCAAACGACAGAAAACCCAAATTGCGTGTTTTGTTTACAAGAAAAGGTTAAGAGCAAAGTTAACATACCTAATTAAATTTAGCTAAGTTTTCTATTTAATTTAATTTAATTTTAAATTAAATAAATTATTTTGGTGTAAAAATAAATTCATTGGTTAACCAGATGTGTGTGTACATATATAACTTTTAGATTAATTCTTTTTGAAGCAAACATTTTTAGGTTGAAACCGCGTTCATGCCATGTGGGCATGCCTGTTTATGCGACAATTGTGCAATACTTTTGTGACTCTGCCCCAGTTGTTATGGCAATTAGCGGCCAAATGCGCATTAACTTGTCATAATGCATTAATATTGGAATTATTTGTTTTGGTAATTAGTTTCAAATCGAACTCATCAACTGAAATTGAAGTGGAACTTGACCCTTTTTTTGTTTGATTCGGTTTTTTACAATGATTCTGATCCTTTATATGGCATTCTGTGCAATCTATCTGATAAATATGTGTAATAAGATCCAGATCGCGAAAATTTGGTTAGGCATTTTGCAATAATTTAATATGTTTCAATTAAATTTTTAAATTGTTTTAAATGATTTGGCATTTGCCAATGCTATTGCAGGAAAAAACCAATAATTCTTCACATCCTGACAAGCAAAAAGTATTTAAAATTGGCAGTCAAAAGCGATAAATATGTTTTTGTGGTGGACTCTCATAGTCAGGAAGTCTGTCATTCACTTTAACGAGCGGGTTTCTGGCCATAACTTTTTTTCATAATTAGCAAATAGCCTTAGTTTTTGCTTATTAATTGCTTTTCCTCATCGAGAGCGCTTTCATTTGGTATAATGTTAGCAGAATGTTATTAAAGTATTTGACCTTTGGACCGGTAGCCCAATTAACAAATTAGGGTTTAAATTTTAAATATTTTGTAAATTTCTTTTAAAGATACAAAAACGAAAAAGTTGTTTTGCTATTAAATGAAGTTAGGAAATTTTATACAAATTATGCATTTTATTAAATTCTAAATTTTTGCGTGCATTCTGTTTGCCCATGGCATTATTCAGATCGCCAATATTTAAATTAAAATGAAAGATTCGTCATTTTGCCAATGCCATCGGAGGAAGATTTCAAGGCGTTCGCTGAGCTCGCAAGAAAGCCGCCGAGTGCAAAAAACGGCGATTGGAAGCAAAAATGAATTTCGCGCTGGCTTGGAAATCACCTTTTCCGACTTTGCAGAGAACACAAGGCGTTTTAAAAAAACCCAAAAAGAATCTCTAAAGCTTGACAATATCTTTTATTAATTGTGTTAACCCCAATTTTCTGATGAAACATTTTTAGTATTGAAAAATTTTAAAAATATTTTCTTTTAAAATTAAATTCACACAAACCAGTGTTTTTTCAATTTCCTTGAATTAAATTGTCTTTACTTATCAATGGGTTTTTAATCTCAAAAAAACATTTTTCACGTTCTCTCAATCTGTTAAACTTTGAATTTTTTTTCGGGGAAAAAAATTTTAACATAACAATTTCAGTGCCCACGGCATTCCCCGTGCGTATACGTCTCGCGGTCGCCTACGCCGTTTTCTGTGGCTTTTGCTGTTCATGTGCTGCTTCGTCGCTTTCATTGGTCAAGCGGTGCAAATTGTGAAACGCTTCTGGCGCAATGACATAATCGTCGGGGTGGAATTGAAGTTTGAAACCATCCCATTCCCATCAGTTCGTTTTTGAATTTTGGGAATATTTTACAAATTTTCATTTATTTATTTTTTGGTAACCGTGTGCAACCTGAACCCGTACAAGAATTCGTTGGCCCGCGAGATGACCGCAGTTGGGGACACTGTGAGTTTGTTGATGGTGGTGGGTGTACGGTAGTTTTGAAAATTAATTATGGTCTAATTAGCCCGGCACATAAATTCTCTGTCAACCGTATGTCCGTAAATTTTGTCTAAAATACATTTTTTTTGAAAAATTTGGATGGTAAATTTTTGAGACTTTTACTGGATGATTCTTGTCTAAAATGGCTTAATTCAAGCGAATGTTTTATTAAGTTGTCCGCTTATGATCATGCCATGGATTTGGCATCCTCTGCTTCTCATTCTCATCATCGCAGTCGGCAGCGGCGTGCCAACAAAAATGTTGGCACTTTTCTCTCTCCAACACGCCAACGCTTTTATACCAAATACGAAGTAATAGGATTAAACAATATCGTCAAATATTTGATAAAAAAACGGATTTTCAAATAAAATTTTGGTAATATTTTTGACCAAATTTAGGGGCTTCTGGCGGTGTTTTCCTTTTGCGATTGCAGCGCGAGCAAGCTGGGATGTCGGGCGTTGAATGTGATTAATCAGCAAATTATATAATAAAACTTTTCATATATTTAAATATGCCTCTTTTTAAGCGCAAAAAAAAAATTGCTTTTCATTTAAAAAATTCAAAAATAATAAATAGACACATTGTTAGGACGAGAATGCGCAAGATGGCCAGAATCGAACACGTCCACTGTGCTTATGTTTCTACAATCAACAAAATGAACAAGTTGAAAATATGTGCTCATTTATAGACCCCAGATTTTTTTCGTAATTTTTAGTGATCTCGAACAAATCTTGATTGATTGATTTTTTGAGGTCTCGATTGGTCCTCAAGCCTGTGTGCTATAGGCATTTACATTAGAGACCGGACTTAAGGACCGATAGAGACTTTGATCAAAAGTCTAGAAAAATCACGATCAAGATTTACCAAGATTTCGATCGAGAATCTCGATCGGTCCGATCTCTAATTTACATAGTATTGAAATATTTCCTTTTTTTAATTATAATTAACTAAATAAAAATTGATGTTTCAATATGGCAATAAATAATCAAAAAGTTTAATACTTCTTGGGACACAAAATTTGTTCTTTGAATTACAAAGTTTGGCATTTTCACAGGTTTGGCCCTGCTTTGAGCCGGCCCAATGGTTGGAGCGCCGTTGTGGCGGTTGCACCGCGCTGGGCAACTGCGATTTTGTTCAGGACCCACCGACGATGAATGGCACAACTGACGACGACAACGATACCAATGATGGCACAACAGCGGCGGCTTTGTGGCCGTGCCTGTGTGCTCCCCCAATTCGGTGCTAATTATGTAATTAATTTTGATATCCTAAACAGTGTGAAAAAATGTTAGGGCCGCTACTTTTAGCATTAAAAAAATCTCAAAATAGGCACCTAAATAGGTGAGAAAACTGGGCCAAAATAGGCTACAAAAATCGGGTTCATAAGCAAATAGAGGCTAAAAAATGGGCGTAAAACAATTTATGGCGGCTTAAAATTCACATCATTTTTTGAAATATAAAAAAATTCTAAAAAAACTAAATTTTTTGTCGAACTATCAAAAATGCTTGGCAACTTTTGCTTTTTAAGGGTGTTTTGTGCAACTAAAAAAAATGTCGTTTTTTGAAGGATCTTGGCAAGAACAATTCAAAAATTACGCATTTTATTGCATTTTTTTAAGAAATTTTCAAAAAAATGGAGAAATAGGTACAAAAACTTCAGATCCTAAAATAAGATTGGCCCTATTTTAGGATCAAAACCTTATTAGTCCAAATATGATCAAACAACGAATTTCTCAACTAAAAAGATGTTTTTCGTGCATGACAAAAACAAAGCTGCAGAAAAATAGGTTAAATCCTAAAAGTAGCAGCCCTACTGATCATGCATGACCAAGATCACAGGAAAGAATATGTATCAATTCAGAAATTTTAGAATTTTTTTAACTTAAAAATTCACAGAATTTGTGTCCGCGTTGACGACAATTTGCCACAAAATGAATCCGTTGGAACTGTTAACAACACAACCTCGTCGTCTACGGGTGGGGAACCGCCGTTGCTTGAACGTGTGCCGAAAATTTGGGAGCTGAAGAAGGCCGAACTGCCACGGATGGAAACGCCGGAACAGAAGGAGTCACGAGAAGAAGCATACGGACTTCGGGTAAAACAAAATAGGGAATAAAGTTAGAAAGTTGGAAAAAATCCAATTTATTACCAAGTGATGAAATATTAACATTTATTTTTAATATAAGTATTTAAAATCGGGTAAGAACGGAAATTCCCTGTCGCATTCGGTAGTAGGATAAAAAAAAATTAAAGCCACGAAACAAAAATGAAAATTTTGTAATATTTTTGTTTTGTTTCCGATTTGTAAAAATTTATCTAAAATTTTATTATTACTAAAAAAATTGATCAATTCCAGGGCGTGTATGATCCGATCGCGATTCGTGCTAAAGCTGTCGAGAATCTTGTATTTGCTGTTTCGCAACTCTCTGAGGCGGAACAGAGTCAGATGGGCTACAGTAAGAGGGAGTTTATCACAAAGTAAGAAAAAAAGGCTACAGTAAGTGGGAGTTTATAGCAAAGTAAGAAAGAAAGGCTACAGTAAGCGGGAGTTTATCACAAAGTAAGAAAGAAAGGCTACAGTAAGAGGGAGTTTATCACAAAGTAAGAAAGAAAGGCTACAGTAAGCGGGAGTTTATCACAAAGTAAGAAAGAAAGGCTACAGTAAGAGGGAGTTTATCACAAAGTAAGAAAGAAAGGCTACAGTAAGAGGGAGTTTATAGCAAAGTAAGAAAGAAAGGCTACAGTAAGAGGCATTTTCACAAAGTAGGAAAGAAAGGCTACAGTAAGAAGGTGTTCATCACAAAAAGGCAAGAAAACCGTTTGAAAACAAAATTATTTTTAAATTATTTTATTTTTATTTTTAAGATGCAGCTTCAACGGAAGAGAATGTTCAGTGGACGAAGACTTTTCCCTGTACGTGGATCCCACTTATGGCAACTGCTTCACATTCAATGCAAGGCCGGATAAAAATGTGCTCAGCGAACGGGCGGGCCCGAATTATGGTAAAAACAACAATTTATTAAAAAATATTTCCTAAAATTACAATTTAAAGCATTTAAATTTAAATGTTCAGGACTCCGTTTCCAAGTGTTTGTCAATGTTAGTGACTATTTGCCCACAACCGAGGCTGCCGGTGTTCGCATTACAGTGCATAAGTCATTTTTATAATTGAACATCCGAACAAATTAAGCAATTTAGTCCGGAAGAACAGCCATTCCCGGACACACATGGCCACAGGAATTTTGTAAAAATGTTAATTGAATTTAAATTTTTTATTTAGCGCACCAACTGGCTTCGTCAGCTCATTTGGCATACGTTTAAAGTGAATAAATTATTTAAACTTAAAAAAAATGGTGTGTCTTTAGAAAGTGATCACATTTTATGATCACGTATCCTGATCAGTTTTAATTTCATGAAGAATTAAAAATTTTCAGCTTGCGAATATAATTGTTTCTGATCAAAAATTTGATCTCGAGTAGAGACTGGATGATCGAGATTCTTGATGAAATCTAGGTACTTTATGATCAAATTCTCGATCGACGTTTTTGGCTCTTGAATTTGAGATTTTCAATTGGTCCGCAAGTTGGGTTTTAATATCGAGTTTTAAAAGATGTGTTAATCGGTTGCCAAGCCCGTACGGAGATTGTGTGCAGCACGGGAAGACGGAGGAGTACATTTATCGGGACAAGGAATATTCCACTGAGGTAGTAAATATATAATTAATGTTAATTTAAATTTGCAATTCAAAAATGTTAATGAAACTAGAGGACTTGAAATCAAATTGAGAAACAAATCGAAATTTTGTTAAACGGAAATGTCTTCGTTCCATCTTATTTGATGAAAAATTCAGGCAAATTAACTACTAATAATTTTAAATAAGTTTAAAATATGTGAATATTTGGCGTTTTACAACTGTTTTCTGATTTTGCTTTTTATTATTCAATATTTTTTTGATTTTTTGGCAGAAACAATTGTTGAAAGTAATTTTTAATTAACAAAAATCAGGGTTGAGTTTAAAAAAAAGTTATAGCCTTTCAAATTTTAAAATTTCAAAAATTAACCGCTTAATTCCAGAATTACCCGTAACATTTACATTTAAAAATAGCTTTGAACTTTTTGCTTTTGGTAGCTTTTGTCTCACCAAAGATTTCACAAATTATTAAATTGACGACTCCTCCTCACCCAAGGGCTGCCAACGTTCATGCATTCAGCGGATGTTGGTCAGCAAGTGCGGGCAAGAAATTTTGTTGCATTTTAAAATACAAAAAAATAAAAATAAAATGTTTTTTAAATACAACAGATGTGGCGACCCGCGTTTTCCACGTTATTTGAACTTCAGAAACTGTCCCGTTGGTGACCCGGGCCTAAGTTTGCTTGTGTTTACATTTTAGGCAGAAATAAATTCAAACAGCTCTAAAAATTGTAAAAAATAAATTGTTTTTGCCCAAATTTTTTATATTTTAAATAAATTTGTGCCACCTGTCTGATTTTTGGGGTTATGTTTTCGTTATGTAATTTGTCCAAGGAGCGTGTCTTCAACGTGAAATGCATAGCGCCGCGCGATCCGCCACTCAGCAGCCTGACTGCATATGCCGACAGCCATGCCGGTCAATAAATTTATTAAAAATAAACGATTTGTTAAATTGGGTTTTTTTGTAATCAAATTACTCTATATTTTAAATGATTTTAAGTGAGCAAGTGTTCAGCATCACCTACAGCTGCGCAAGGTGATAATGCTTTTTTAAGGTTTGAATTCCTTGTTGGTCAAATTTAGACTTTTTTTAATTCAATATTAAAAATAATTAAGAGATCGATGGGGACCATCGGGCACGACTTTAAGTAATTTAGAACTTAAAATTCAAGGCATTAAACCAGAAGTTGGGGGCATATTTAATGTGTTTTACCGTACCCAAAAAGATGGCCCTCCAGCGATTGGGCACTGTACGGTGAATGCGACCCGTCGCTGAGCGGTGCGCAATGTCTCCAATTCCATCGAGAGCAGTCCGCCATCGTGGAGGTGTACTTTGAGCAACTGAACTACGAAAGTCTGCAGGAGAGCGAAGCATACGGGGTAAAATAGCGATGAAAAGCTTAAAATTTTGTCATTTGAGAAATTCAAAAAGTTGCATATTTTACACAAAACATTGAGTGAGATTTAGTCAAAAAATATATATCCATACAAAAAGAACAAATCCAAATTTGAGATTTCGAAATTTTACGGTTTCCGGACATTATTTGCGTCCGCATCCTTTGATTAATGATTATATTATTAAAATGAATAACAAATACAATTGGAATGCGAACTAAAAGTCTGGTAAATCTTGAAAAAGTACTCAAAATCTTGGCTAATCAAAAAATTTCAAATTTTTTTCTTATTAAGCTGCCCAATTTGCTGTCCGATTTTGGCGGTCAGCTTGGCTTATGGATGGGCGTTTCAGTGATCACCATCATGGAAGTCGGCATCCTGATCAGCGAGCTGTTCATCCTATTTTTTGTACGGAAATTGATCAATTGGCTGAACGGACTGCTTCAAATTGTCGTTGGCACTGATCGGGGCGTTGGGCCATTGTTGCCTTCAGGCGATATGGATCCAATGTAGTTTTTTTTGGTTTATCAAATGTTGTTGCGCATTCTTTTTTTTTTGAGATCAAACTTTGAATTTTGAATATTTAACTCCATTTTCATTTTATATATTTTTAATTGTAATTTTTTAATTTGAAAATTAAGGGCCAAAAAAAGACGCGTTTTGGTCCACAATGGCTCAGTGATTCGTTGGGCGTAATCGGATATTGACAATGTCGGAAAATATGGAATGCGCAGCACAAATGACGAAGGCGCCAAATATTACGCCAACCACAAGTGATTTAGCCACATTTGTCGTCCAATGCATCATCAATAAATTTCAGATTTTAATTTGAAACAGTCTAATAACCGTTTAATTGTTCTGTTCTAGTGGTCAGAACAAAAATTTTTAATTATAATTTAGTCATTAGTTAATGATTGTTTTGGGGTTTTTTCACTGCAGAGACACAAATGTAAATTAACCATCTGCTAATTAAAAGATGCATATTTTTTAAAGTTTATAAAACAGTGGCAATTGATTGACAGAACTATTTTAAAATTGATGGCCAACAGCTTCTCCAACTGCCCGAAATATTTAGGAATTTTTTCTGAACCCTTTTCAATAACATGGCTAAATATTATAAAAGCCTAACTTAAATTTTATTGTATTCTTTTTTTAGCGATTTAAAGTCATTTTTGCAGATTTCAAAGCTAACTTCTACCGGTTAAAAGCCGGTTTTACGCTTTTCCGAATAATTCAGGTTCGAAAATTCCATTTCAACATCAAAACAAAGCTAGCAATGGGTTTATGCTTTTTTGCTAATTTCGCTTTTCGGACATTTTTTTTTCCGATTTGTGCAACCAAACCGTTTGCAGTTTTCCCCACTACCGGACCTTATGTTCCGGCGCCGAATTCGAACAATTTTTCTAAAAGCCAAAATTTTCCAGCAATTATTTAGAAATTCTAAAATGAAAGTCTATAACATTTTGAAAGCTCTAATTGAGAAGAATCATTTGAAAAAAAGCCAAACGGTTCAATTCGGTTTAAAAAAGTTTAATGTGAAGAAGCACCCAAAATCGGGGGTTTTCATAGTTTTATTCAAATAACTTTTTCACGAATTATAATTGTTTACTTTGGCTTAACAATAGCTTTTAAAAAGGTAAAACTTTCGAATGGCATCTTGTTTATTGATTTGGTTGAGTTTAAAAAAAGTTAAAGTCTTTCAAATTTTAGAATTTCCAAAATTACCGTAACATCGAGACGAATATTTTGAATATTTGTTTTGCAAATGGTCATAAATCATTTTCTCCACAATCCGCAATTTTTTATTTTTCAAACCATATTCGTTGACAAATTTTGCGAAACGAAACATTTTGGACACGATTTGGCATTTTTTGAAATTCTGTAGGAAAGAAGAAGGTTTTATGAATTTATAATTAAACTAAAATCGTGGGTAATTGTTGTACGGAACTGCTAAATCTGTTCTGTAATTGATGCCCAACAGCTCCTCCAACGCCAATGATTGTTGCTTAGGGGCCGCTCTTTGCATTGACACGAAAAAATTTTTTGTTTTAATTTTAAAAGCCATTCATTTGAACAAAGCTGGAATTATTAATTTGAACAAAGCTGGAATTATTAATTTGAACTTTAAGACATTTTATTATGATTTTTTTTACGTCAAGTAGAAACTGTCGGCAGTTGGTGGACGGAACTGATGTATTGATGGTAAGCACCTCCTCCAACTGCCCGATGATTATTGTTTCGGGGGCCTTCAATTGTGCCGACACGATTATTTTGAATGCGAATGATCGTAAAATCGTTGATTAGATGTTGACGGAATGTGCCGCTGGCCCACAACAGTAACCAGCTGGAGAGCATTACAGTACCTGTTGGTAGAAACAATCGGTTTCAGCGATATTTATTTGAATAATTTAATTATGAATGTAAATCAACATTTTTTTGAAGTGAATATTTCAAACATTATTTTAATAAAATAATCAATATATACCTGTGTCTAAAATCAGTGGATAGTAGCTGCCAAGCATAAATCTTGTTTTCGTATCATTAACGAGCCAAATATCGGTAAGCTGTGATGTTAAATATATTTATTGCTATCAGAGAATTTCAATCAAGCTAGATATGTCTACATATGTTTGTTTAAATTTGGTTAACTTTAATATTAATAACTTTAATATACCACAAACTGGGTTGCGACGAGCGCGTGACCCAAAAATGTCGCCAATGCATAAATCAACAATTTCTTTTCAATGCCATCGCCGGTGTTGTTTCCGCGTATGCTAACTTTGTTCAAATGTTGTTTGTATGCTACGAATGTCACAATGTTTAAAAAAACGCATAAAATTAAAAAAATTAAGCCGAAAATGGAACAAATACGAATCCCATAGTGGTTGATCGGTGCCTTAATAAATATTTTAAGGGAAAACAATCAGTTTACCGATATTATTTGAATAATTTAATTAATGATTCTGCAATATTTCAGTAATTTTTCGGATAATTTTTTAGGGTTTTTCCCAAAAATTCTTGAAGAAATTCAATTAGGCACTTTTTCCCAAAGTTTTCTTAACAAAAATGCAATAAAACAAAAAATGTTTTGCTTAAAATCAAAATTTTTTCAAACCAAAAATGCACCCCCTAAGAAATGACTTTTTCTTTGACCAAAATGCACCCCCTAAAGATTGAGTTCGAAAATTTATTATTTGCCAAAACATCTGAAAAATAGAACATATCACAATGATTCATTTTTGTATTTTATTACCGTTTAAGGAAGCCAGTGCACTATCTCGTTCTCTCTCATCTTTTCAATCAACAAAAAAGCATTACATACTTCGATACTCATAACATCTGTTTTATACTTCAGATCCATTTCAAATTTTTAACATTCGATAGAAAACAAAATAAAACTTATCGTTTTTCAGTATTATCTTGATTGAAAGCGGCCCAGGTTTATTGTTATAGTCAAAAATGTTTAAAATTTTCAGACCAAATTTCTTTAATACTTTTTTTTCGTGTCTATACTCTTTGTGAAAGGGTTCAGCGGTAATGACTAGTGCTCGGCAATGACCTCGATACGATATATCGAACGATATTTCGATAAAATATCGGTATCGAAAAATATCGAATTAATAGCATTTTTCCGATACGATATATCGAACGATATTTCGATAAAATATCGGTATCGAAAAATATCGAAAAAAAAAACCGATATATCGCGATATTTTTCGCAAAATTTTTTTCTTGAAACCAATGATTCAAAAACGTAATAAAAATAATCAATATTTATATCAGGGCTGTGTCGAAAGTAAAAAAAAGTCGAAATCGAAAATCGAAAATTTTTTTATGTGATTAAAAAAAATTATTTTTTTAAAAAAATAACTTTTTTAATAATATTGTTTGAAAGTTGCCATTTTTTGCTTCAGCGGCCCTTCGCTTATTTTAAAGCCTTTGGGGAGGAGGGAGGGGGGTCAGCGGTGCCGATAGGCGCCGCCGGGAGAAAATTTGGGATTTTTGTTAAGAAATTTCACCAAAATTTTCGTAAAATTGAGCATTTTTCTTCGTCGGAAAAATAACAAAAAAACAATTCGGTTCACGTAAGAGTGAAGGATGTCAGGAAATTGTGATGATTATTAAAAAAATTAATTTAAATTTATTAAAAATGTGCCAAGGTAAAATGGGGTGGGTAGAATATGAAGACCGAAGAAAGAATAAATTTTTGCATACAAGCGGATCCAAACCCAAAACAAAAAATATGTCCGATCAAAAGGATAAACCACTACACCATGGATTCACCTGAGCTGATTAATGTAAAAAAGATTGAAATTTTGTCAAAAAGTTTGCAAGACCACATATTTTTCTGGCGAGTTGTCGTGAAATTCAATTTCAAAGTACCATTTTTGTCGCGATAAATATCGCGATATTTTAACTTTTCGATACGATATATCGAACGATATTTCGATAAAATATCGGTATCGAAAAATATCGAAATAATAGTTTTTTCCCGATACGATATTCGATACGATATTTCGATATTAATATCGCGATATATCGCGATATTTTTATCGAAATATCGTATCGTGCCGAGCACTAGTAATGACATTCAAAAATGAATCGTTGTGACATAGGTACCTATATAATTGTGAGAAGAAAATTAATAAATGACGAATTTTGAAAGTTTTCACGCATAAATTGACAAAATTTGGGTCAGTTTCAGCACCTTTTTTAATCAATTTTTTGGCATTTTTGGTGGTTTTGGTCAATATTTTGGGGTTTTGGTCAGTATCATAAGTAATATTTCATATAAATCCGGTCTCTATTAATGAATCAATACAAAAAAAGAACTGGGGTTTTGGTGGGCATTTCATTAAGGAATTTGTGAAAATTGATTAAAAAAATATATCGCCAATCATCACATTCAGATGTGTGCAATAATAAACCAGGCAATCGAATTAACCATTGCAAATTATTCTAAATTTTGGCACTTTCAGTAAAGTTTCAAATTACTAAAAAATCAAGCAAATCGGGTAACAGAATAAAATCGAGAAAAAATCAGGAAGCCCCATAAAATCAGGAAAAACCTGATAAATAAGATATATGGCCACCCTGACGACACAAACTATAAAATAAAATTTTGGTAAATTGTGGAAAAATTACATCTTCAGCTTCGTAGATGTCGAAATTGCGGTCAGTCGTTGAATTTGGCTCCTTCAACATAAAAATTGCATTCATTTTGAACGCCGGCCAACACAACAATGTTGGCACCAAGTAAATAAGAATTGTTATAAGCGGAAGAAATTTTCGCCATATCTAAAATCGGTAATTGTTTGTTATAAAAGCCTAATTAATTTAATATTAAAAAACAACCTTTTCATGTTTTGTTGGCATTATGATTGCAGTCAGACGGTTCAGCAATATAAAAGCCGTGGCAAAAAAATTCGCTTGGAATGTGTATCCGGCAAGAAAATAGAACATTGCGAGCATCCAATTTGGGAACTTTGAATAAATCGGGTAAAGCACGGCACCGATTATGGCGGGGAACCGATTGCAGCAGAAAGAATTCAATACGCCCAACCAATCCTAAAATATTTTTGGAAAAAGGTGATCACTTTATTGTTTAGCTAATTCTTATTATTTTTATAAACTGGAATTATGACTCCTTTTAATTTCATTTTGAACGTTACCGGAATTGCCCGCATAACAAAAAGCGCATAGAATGAGTTCTGGAACTTTTTGTGCCGAACGATGGTGACAATTTCGGCAATATAAAGTGCCATTGACGGGATGCTTATACAAATGGTTAAGTAGATGATTTGAGTTTGAATTGAGAGAGACCATTCGGCAAAGTTCATCATTATTATAAAACTGAATTAATCAACAATATATTCGGGGTGCGGGGAGGGAAGTTTTGAACTGATGATTGAGCCAGGCACAATAAATTAACCCAAAATGAGGCCAATTACAACAATTTTGACATTCGTAAGAACTCCCGTTTTTCTTTCATTTATATTATAAAACTAAATTATCAACAATGTATTAAAACTTTTAATTATTTTGAAAAATTTATATCAAATTTTTTTTATATCTTTAGGAAAGAAACACAACGACAAGAAATCTCACAATTATTGCAACATTTGTTCTACACTAATGAGCATCAGAAATATTTTTATTTTGTTTTTTTGTGCATTCATTGACGCACAGCGATTGTTGATAGGCTAATACAAAATGCAGTGATGCAATAAAAAATAATGAGGACTAATTGCACATTTACATGCGTGACTTTGGGGTACTTTAAAGCGCTGATGTGCTTGTAGAGCTTCGTTACCAAGTTCGAGCTTCGGGGAGGGAAGTTAAAAATTTTAAACCAATAAATGCACCCCTAAAAAATGACTTTTTCTTTAACCAAAAATCCACCCCCAGAGATCGGCACTTTTCCTAAAAAAATTTTAAAAATATTTTTTATAAAACTTTCAAAAACAAATGAAAATAGTACATTTTCTATTCTGAGAGAAACATTAATAAAATAGACGAATTTTGAAGGTTTTTACGCAAAAATTGACTGGACTTGGTCAGTTTTTGCACATTTTTTAATCAATATTTTGGCACTTTTTGGGGTTTTTGATCAATATTTTGGGGTTTTTTGGCCAATATTTTAAGTCAATATTTCGCGTTTTTTAGTCAATATAAATCTCGGCTCTAGTTATGACTCGGATGAAAATATGGAAGAGCGAGAGGGTTCATAAATCTTTTTTATTACAAATTCAAGATATTAAAATTGATAGACTTTCATAATTGCTCGCTTTTGGTTTTCGATCTAGGCGGTTCGGTTCAACCTCGGTTTAAGTTTTGAAGGCAGTTGATGCCAAACTTTTTGTTTTTACAATTAAGCGGAAATCTTTAAAACTGAGTTTTTTTTAATTCAATGTTAAAAAGCATACATTACGAATAGAGATCGGTCGGTACGGGAAAGTACCGACGCTTTTTCGGGATTTTCGGTACTTTTGGTGTCGGTACTTTACCGAAAAGTACCGACCGAACCTTTTCGTAAAGTACCGAATCTTTTCGGTACCGGTACTTTTTCGGTACTTTCCCGAAAAGTACCGACCGAACCTTCTGGCCGATCTCTAATTACGAAATAGGGTAATGAGGGCCGCTTTTTTGTTTTTTTAAGTCTATAAAATGTTTCTAGGAGTATTCGGGTGCGTAGAATTCGAATCCCGTTTCGACCAATTCCTAACTCCAGACTGAATTCCAAACAATTTTTTCTAAAGTAAATTCCCAAAAATTCATTTCTGACTCAAAATCATTCAACAAGCATCAATTTAAACATTCTGAGTTTTAATTTCAAACTTAATAAAAGCCAAAAACAAGAACTTATCCAGTACTGATGCATGAAAAAATAATGAGGACTAGTTGCACATTTAAATGCGTGACTATCAGGGCTGGACGTAATCACGTATCACGCCAATCACGGTGTTTTTGGGGGGCCGTGATTAAGGATCACGGATTTTTTGAAATAATCCGTGATTGGTATGAGTTTTAATTTTTAACTTAATCCAGTACGCGAAAAAACAGCAAGAAAAGAAATACAACAGGGAAGCGGCGCTCTTATCCCGGTTCTAAGCGTTCTAGCTCAACATTTGTTCAAAAATCATATCATGAAATTTGCGAAGAAAATTGCAATGGTCCCAGAAGCGGAATACCATTCGTTATAAAAATGCGCTCAAGGGGCAAAACTATATGCAAAATGAAAAGGCCGTGTTAGATGCAAAGATTATGCAAAAGCTAAAAGACCCAACAATAGGAGAAGTTGTTAAAGCGAGTAGGCAGAGTTGGCTCTATTAAGAGCGAAGAATGATAAAAGGAATGGTTGATAATAAACCGCAAAGAGTTGTGTTGTTAACCAAAATCCGGCGCCTAATGTTGCACCAAGCCAGCAAAATACCCAGACAATCGAGGAGCCAAGAAGTGCCCAGAAATCAAAAGAGAAGAAAACGAAAGTGAAGAAGTTTAAAAAGATGAAAAATGAAAACACAAGGGAGGTGATCCAAACGCCAGCTACCAAAGGTACAACCCCCAATCACGCCAGCTACAACAGGTACAACCCCCCAATCACGCCAATTCCGGTATCAATTATAATTTTTGTACATCCAGTGACGCGCAACCAATGTTGATAAATTAAGTGCCGAGTTGCACTGAGAAATTAATGAGGAATGTAGGTTTACGAGTTGTCCATTAGCTCTTAACGAATGTTAAGTGCATGAATGTGAGATTTTTTTTCATTGTGTTTTCCTAAAGATATTAAAGTAAAATTCTTAACAAATTATTATAGCTTGTGGCATTCAAATTCACAATGCTAAATTGTTTAACTATATTTTGCTGACGATTGTTTCCTACGGGAGTTCTTACGAATTCGTCAAAATTGTTGTAATTGGCCTCATTTTGGGTTAATTTATTGTGCCTGGCTCAATCATCAGTTCAAAACTGCCCTCCCCGCACCCCGAATATATTGTTGATTAATTCAAAAAAAAGAGAAAAAAATATGCGAATAAATGAAAGAACTTATGGAGCATTCAGTTCATTTTGAGCCCCTTAAATAGGCCCATGAACGATCGTGATCGGCAAGCGAGATAGGCCCTCCCCCCCCCCCCGCCCACTCGGCGGCACATCCACAGCTCTCCGCCGATTTCTAAAATAATTAATGAATAAAAGTGACAGTTCCTACGTATAAAAAATGCCTGGCACGAAGGCGTTCTCAAATTAAAGTGGAAAAGTGTGCGCCGTTCATATTTTGAATTTATCCGGCATAAAAAATGGAATGACCTCCAAAAACTGCAAATTGGTATAGAGAACAACAGTTTGTAGTTTTAAGACAATAGTTTTAATGCTTTTTATAAATATTGATAATATTTGATAGAGTATAACAATTCAACTGCTAGCGGGATTTTAGTTTTTAGCTCTGTAACTGGTAATATTTATAGTTTGTTCATATATATATATATATATATATATATATATATATATATATATATATATATATATATATATATTATATATATTATTTTTGCGCTAACATTAATAAATTCATAATAATCCATTAATTTTTCTATTTCAAATATTTGTCGTTTTAGAAATAAATCGGGAGTTATGAAAAATAACCATGACTAATAAATTATTATTTATTTTATAGATACTAGATAACAAATGATTATTTTAACAAATTTTTTTTTGCTTAACATTATTGTAGCTTTGGTTGGCATTGCCAATGGTGTTGTTGGCACCAAATCCCGCAACCAACAAAATGTTGAGCAGCTTAGCTCGACAGATGCTTCTTCTTCTTCATCAGTTAAACCGATGGAAGTCAAACTGATCCTCGAATATAATATTTATACCAGCAGCAACCAAACAGATTTGGATTATCATTTTGCTCAGGTGAGAATAATTGATTATTAAACATTGACAAAGAACCCAAAACAAAAAAAAAGCTTACAATTTATATATTATATTTTGATTAAAAATTTTAATTATAATTTGATGAAAAATTGTTTAGATTTCGCCACCTAGACATTAGCGAATTGTGATTTGGTCTCAAAAGAAAAAAGGGTTTGCATGCAAAAGGAAGCACCTTTTTGTCAGTACAAAAAACATTCAAACAGTTCAAGAGAAAACTAGGCTTTTTCAATATCAAAAACTCGATGAAGACAACATATTTAATTTGGAAAAATGTTTTAAGCATTTTGATACCGTTATTACTGATGAAAACGGACAATTTTGGTTGAAGAAAACGGGCACATTAAAGCATGAAATGCATTTGCACATATTACCAGAGCATCAAGTAATGTTTTTTCAAATATACAATTTAACTCATTTGTCAAAAAAAGATGATAACTTTTTCTCTTCATTAATTTATAGATTTTGAAATTAAAATAATCCGATCAAATTGTGAACCGGAAATCCTGGCTCTAAAACTGACCGCAATCCGGGCTGATCTGTTGATAAAGAACACTGATAATCATTTTTACAGTATCGTTATAGCCAAACAGTGTACGACGTGCCCAAAATGGTTCCATTGAACAGTTTGTGCCAATTTGGGAACAATTATCCATGCATTTTGAACTATTTTAAAACATTTGAAATGAAGCGACAAAACGTGGCATCCATGTTCAATCCTTTTGACAGCCCAGTTTGGATTATACTGTGTTCCTGTTCTGTTCTAGAGGTCAGAACAAAAACTTTTTATTGCAATTTGGTCATTATTTAATTATTGCTTTGGGGCTTTTCACATGCAGAGACACAAATGTAAATTAAACATCTGCTAATTATTAGATGCATATTTTTTAAAGTCAAAGCTAGACAAGGCTTTTTGCGTTATAAAGGTTTATGCTTTTTTGCTAATTTCGCTTTTCGGACATTTTTCAGATTTGTACAACCAGACCTTTTGTAGTTTTCCCCACTACCGGACCTTATGTTCCGGCGCCGAATTCGAACAATTTTTCTAAAAACTCAAAATTCCAGCATTTAATTTTGAACTCAATTCAAAAAGCACAAAATTACAACGGAAAGGCAAGAATTGATGCTTTTTGAATGATTTTGAGTCCGAAATCAATTTTTGTGAAATTTTTAGCTTTGGAAAAAATTGTTTGAAATTCAGGTCCGGAGTTAGGAATTGATCGAAACAGAGGTCGGAGGATTCGAATTTCAAAGACTTCTACTAATTGTAAAACAAAAAGTTTGGCATCAACCGCTTTATCGAAACCTAAACTTGCGTTGTTCGCGAAAGCTTAGAGTCTCAAGAAGCGATTTGTAGGGAACTTTTGGGCTATTTAGCCCTCAAGATTGCTTTTCCGCAATTGATGGCCAACACTCCTTCAATTGCACGATGATTATTGTTTCGGGGCCTCTCCTCCATTGTATCGATGTTACGGGTAATTTTTGGAAATTCTAATATTTTTAAAGTCTATAACCTTTTGAAAGCTCTAATTGAGAAGAATGATTGGAAAAAAGCCAAACGGTTCAATTCGTTTTAAAAAGTATAATGTGAAAAAGCACCCAAAATCAGGTTTTTTTTTTCATAGTTGTATTCAAATAACTTTTTCACGAATTATCTAATTGTTTACTTTGGCTTTTAAAAACATAGAGCTTTTGAATGGCATCTTGTTTATTGGTTTGGTTGAGTATGAGGAAGTTTTTATGAATTTATAATTAAACTGAATTTCAAGAAGTGGGCAATTGTTGTACGGAACTGCTAAATCTGTTCTGTAATTGATGGCCAACAGCCTTTCCAACTGGCCAATTCATTTGAACAAAGCTGGAATTATTAATTTGAACAAAGCTGGAATTATTAATTTGAACTTTAAGACATTTTATTATGATTTTTTGTTACGTCAAGTAGAAACTGTTGGCAGTTGTTGGACGGAACTGATGTATTGATGACCAACAGCTCCTCCAACTGCCCGATGATTATTGTTTTGGGGCCCTTCAATTGTGCCGACATGATTATTGCTAATGCGAATGATCGAAAAATCATTGATCAGCTGTTGGCGGAATTTGCCGCTGGCCCACAACAGTAACCAACTGGAGAGCACTACAGTACCTGTTGGTGATGTAAAACGTTTAAATTCAGTCTTGTAATTTTAGTGGATACGAGATATCGTATCCTTTTCTGTTTCAAGACTTTAAAGCAAAGATAAAATATTTAACGAATTTGTTTAGCTTGAGGGTGGTAAAGTTTTTTTTAGACCAAATTTCTTAACAAAATCGGTAGGTTATTTATACCGCATCGGTCCGAAGGTCGAATTGTCCGAAGGTCGAAAGTGTTGTAACTTTCTTCAACCTAAACCGATTAGGTCGAACATAATAATGAAAGCTTGTGATGAGTTAGAGTTATCATTAAATTAAGGCTAAGTGATTGGACAATGCTTAAAAAAGTTATGGCCATAAAAGTCAAAAACTCCAAAAATGGCCATTTTTGGAGGTTTTCTGGCCATAACTTTTTTCATAATTATCAGATCGCTTAGTTTTTGCTTATTAATTGCTTCTTCTCATCGAGAGCTTTCATTTAGGTATAATGATCGACCTAATGGGTTTAGGTTCTAGAAAGTTATAAAGCATTCGGCACTCAAACCCCTTTCGACCTTCGGACCGGTAGCCATTTATACACAGGCGTGTGCACGGACATCCGGATATCCGCGAATATATCCGGATACGGACGGATAACAAATATGGTTTTTCGGATCGTCACGGATACGGACGGATGACGGATATGACCTTAATATCCGACGGATATCCGTCGCATCCTTTGATTTTGACTGCTTAAAAAAAATTTATTAAGACGATTTTCTTAAATTGGTTTTCAAGGATCCATTCATTGTAAAAGGAAATCGGTCGTGTTGTTAAACCTTAGCTTGATGCAATTTTGGGTCTAAGCTTCTATCCCTTCTCGCGATATCATTTTATTTTTTGTTTTTATACTTTAACTCTTCCTTTTTAGTATTCTTAGAACTTTTTGAAAAAAAATCAGACATAGAAAATAAAATTAAGCATTTAAATAAATAATTAGTTTATTTTAGAACTCAATTACCTAAAAATTGGACGATTTTCTTAGCATAAGTCTTTAAAAATATTCAATTTTTTTTCTCTCGGCGGCGCCTATCGGCACCGCCGACCTCCCCCCTCGTCCCACAGCAGTAAAACAGAATTTTCAAAAAATTTTTGAAATTTTTTTAACAAAAATGTTAAAAATTTAAAAAATACAGAAAATCTTTTTGGGAAAATTGCTTAATAAACAATCAAAAGTTCAATCTTTTCCTTAAAAATTTTCTTGTTAAGATCAATTCATATCAATTTCGATTTAATTTTAATCAGACATAACGCGATCGGATAAAATTCGAGTTGGAAATCATTTTTTCGAACTTTGGAGAAAAAAACTCTAGTGATTTTTAAATAATGCTTACGAACTACCTGTGTCCATAATCAGTGGATAGTAGCTGCCAAGCATAAATCTTGTTTTCGTATCATTAACAAGCCAAATATCGGTAATCTGTGATGTTAAATATATTTATTGTTACAAGCTACATATGTCTACATATGTTTGTTTAAATTTGGTTAACTTTTTAATATTAATAACTTTCATCTACCACAAACTGGGTTGCGACGAACGCGTGACCCAAAAATGTTGCCATTGCATAAATCATCAATTTCTTCTCAATTCCTTCGCCGTTGTTGTTTCCGCTTATGCTAACTTTGTTCAAATGTTGTTTGTATGCTACGAATATGCAAATGTTTAAGAAAACGCATAATATTAAAAAAATTATGCTGAAAATGGAACAAATACGAATCCCATAGTGGTTGATCGGTGCCTTAATAAATATAACAATCGGTTACACCGATATTCATTTGAATAATTTAATTATGAATGTATGCCACTCAAGGTGGCCATAAGTAAACAAATTTCAAAAAAGCCGTTTTTTTGCGATTGCTTACCAAAAATTTTTTTGATAGTCTCGGTTCGATTGACTTCATATTGTAAAGAAACCTAATGAGAACCTTCAACATTTTTTTAAAGTGAATATTTCAAACATTATTTTAATAAAATAATCAATATTTCAGCAATTTTTTGGATACCGGTCTCTAGTAACGAATCAATGCAAAAAAAGAACTGGGGTTTTGGTGGACATTTCATTAAGGAAATTTATGAAAATTTCTAAAAAATCAAGCAAATCGGGCAACAGAGTAAAATCGAGAAAAAATCAGGAAAAAAAACAACGATAAATAAGGTATTATGGCAACCCTGACGACACAAAACCATAAAATAAAATTTTGTTAAATTGTTAGAAAAATTACATCTCCAGCTTCGAAGATGAAGAAACTGCGGTCACTCGTTGAATTTGGCGCCTTCAGCATAAGAATTGCATTCATTTTGAACGCCGGCCAACACAACAATGTTGGCACCAAGTAAACAAGAATTGTTATAAACGGAAGAAATTTTCGCCATATCTAAAATCGGTAATTGTTTGTTATAAAAGCCTAATTATTTTAATAAAAAACGACCTTTTCATGTTTTATTGGCATTTTGATTGCGGTCAGACGGTTCAGCAATATAAAAGCCGTGGCAAAAAAATTCGCTTGGAATGTGTGTCCGGCAAAAAAATAGAACATTGCGAGAAACCAATTTGGAAACTTTGAATATATCGGGTAAAGTACGGCACCAAATATGCAGGGCAACCAATTGCAGCACAAAGAGACAAATACGCCAAACCAATCCTAAAATATTTTTAGTGATTAGCTAATTCTTATTATTTTTAACCGGAATTGCCCGCATAACAAAAAGCGCATAGAATGAGTTGTGGAATTTTTTGTGCCAAACGATGGTGACAATTTGGGCAATATAAAGTGCCATTGACGGAATGCTTATACAAATGGTTAAGTAGATGATTTGATTTTGAACTGAGAGGGACCATTCGGCAAAGTCCATAATCGCTATAAGATTCAATATAAATTACGCTGAATGCCGAAGCGACAATTCGGCTGAAAGAAAACGGGGGTTCTTACGATTTCGTCAAAATATTTGTTCCTGGTTCAATCACCAGTTCAAAACTTTCCTACCCGCAGGTAGCGAAGCTCTACTAGCGCATCAGCGCTTTAGTGCCGCATAGTCGCGCATGTAAATGTGCAACTACACCTCATTATTTTTTATTGCATCACTGCATTTGGTATAAACCTATCAACAATCGCTTTGCGTCAATGAATGCACAAAAAACAAAATAAAAATATTTCTGATGCGCAAACAACTATTTGGCTTATATTTGTGCCGTTTTCTCTGTCATTTTTATGTATCACGGAATGCAAAAAATACAAAACACGAAATAAGGAATGCAAAAAAACACGGAACACGGAATAACGGAATGCAAAAAAAATACTGAAGCGGAATTACGGGACGCTAAAAATATGGAACACGGAATCACGGAATGCAAAAAAAATACGGAACACGGAATTACGGAATGCAAAAAAAATACTGAAGCGGAATTACGGGATGCAAAAAAAATACTGAAGCGGAATTACGGGACGCTAAAAATATGGAACACGGAATCACGGAATGCAAAAAAAATACGGAACACGGAATTACGGAATGCAAAAAATACGAAACACGAATTACGGAATGCAAAAAAATACGGAACACGGAATTACGGAATGCAAAAAATACGGAACACGGAATTACGGAATGCAAAAAATACGGAACACGGAATTACGGAATGCAAAAAAAATACGGAACACGGAATTACGGAATGCAAAAAATACGAAACACGAATTACGGAATGCAAAAAAATACGGAACACGGAATTACGGAATGCAAAAAATACGGAACACGGAATTACGGAATGCAAAAAAAATACGGAACACGGAAATACGGAATAGAAAAATACAGAACACAAAAATACGGAATTACGGAACTCAAACAAGGAAATATGGAGTGACAAAAATATGGAAGACGGAAATACGGAATGCAAAAAAACACGGAACACGGAATTACGGAATGCAAAAAAAATACGGAACACGGAATTACGGAATGCAAAAAAAATACTGAAGCGGAATTACGGGACGCTAAAAATATGGAACACGGAATCACGGAATGCAAAAAAAATACGGAACACGGAATTACGGAATGCAAAAAATACGAAACACGAATTACGGAATGCAAAAAAATACGGAACACGGAATTACGGAATGCAAAAAATACGGAACACGGAATTACGGAATGCAAAAAAAATACGGAACACGGAAATACGGAATAGAAAAATACAGAACACAAAAATACGGAATTACGGAACTCAAACAAGGAAATATGGAGTGACAAAAATATGGAAGACGGAAATACGGAATGCAAAAAAATACGGAACACGGAATTACGGAATGCAAAAAAAAATACGGAACACGGAATTACGGAATGCAAAAAAAATACTGACACGGAATTACGGGATGCCAAAAATACGGAACACGGAATTACGGAATGCAAAAAAAATACGGAACACGGAATTACGGAATGCAAAAAAAATACGAAACACGAAATTACGGAATGCAAAAAAATACAGAACACGAAATAACGGAATGCAAAAAACGAAACACGAAATTACGGAATGCAAAAAAATACAGAACACGAAATTACGGAATGCAAAAATACAGAACACGAAATTACGGAATGCAAAAAATACGGAACACTGAATTACGGAATGCAAAAAAATACAGAACATGAAATTACGGAATGCAAAAATACGAAACACGGAATTACGGAATGCAAAAAAATACAGAACATGAAATTACGGAATGCAAAAATACGAAACACGAAATTACGGAATGCAAAAAATACGAAACACGAAATTACGGAATGCAAAAAAATACAGAACACGAAATTACGGAATGCAAAAATACGAAACACGGAATTACGGAATGCAAAAAAATACAGAACACGAAATTACGGAATGCAAAAATACGAAACACGAATTACGGAATGCAAAAAAATACGGAACACGGAATACAAAAAATACAAAACACGAAATTACGGAATTCAAAAAATACAGAACACGAAATACGGAATTACGCTATGCTAAAAATACGGAACACGGATACGGAATGCTAAAACGAAATACGGAAAACGGAATTATGGGATGCAAAATATACGGAACACGGAATTACGAGATGCTAAAAATACGGAACACGGAATCATGGAATGCAAAAAAAATACGGAACAGAATCACGGAATGCTAAAAATACGGAACACGGAATTAAAAAATACGAAACAAGAAATACGAAATGCAAAAAAAATACAGATGCTAAAAAATACGAAACACGGAATTACGGGATGCCAAAAATACGGGACACGGAAGTACAAAAGCTATTTTTGAGAAAGGCAAAAATAAAAACAATTTCCAACAAACGCATTTCGAAGGCTGTCTAAAACAATTATATTTTATTGGATGTGAAAAATCTCGCTCAGCGAATTATCCCGGCACAAAAATGTGTTTAAAAAGTTTATTTATTAGTTTTTGATGTGCTTTTACATATTTTGTAGCCCCAAAAGCCATTTTTAAAAAGGCAAAAAATGAAATTTTGTTGTGCTTTGGACTTTATTTGGTATATAAATAAACTGAAATTTTGTTGGCACGCCATTTGAATAGGTCCGCTGAATTGAGTTAAGACTGTGCGGGTTAATGAAGATGAACATCGTCCACCAGAGACATTGGCGTCATCCCCCCCCCCCCACCCTTCCCCCCAATAATCGCCATTTGCTGGGGTCGACGTTTTGCCCCCTCCCCAACAAATTCAAATGAATGCAATATGAACTATACAAAATTATTTTATTGATCATAAATAAAACTTTTTGAATGAGATTTAGAACAAAAAAGAAATGCAACTGAATTTCAAAGAAATTGCTAAATTTTGAAAAGATAAATCGCAAAATAAATTAATTTTATAATTGATCAAATAAAAAGAATTTTTAAAATTTTAAATTGATCGAATGCCTTGAGCAATTGCATAAATTCGATTAATCCACCACCAATGGGACGACGTGCAGTGACGGCGTGCAGGCGATGGTGTGCGCGAGACAAATGGCCGTCACTATGATGGGACAAAACGGCCCTACGCCTGTGTGATTAAATAAAAGTGATCAATTGGTCAACATCCGATCAAATTGTTAAAATATATTCCATTATGAGTTCGACGCTGTTTTGTTCATCCCTTAGGCCATTCATTTCAATCATTGGAAAAAGTTTTAACAAACATTTAAATCAAAAGGTTTGAAAAAGGTTTAAGCAGTCAAAATGTTGTCCAAGTACTAAGTGTAAATGCCAATTCTTCGTAAAAAACCTTTTGAAACTTATCAAACCACTTTGACTATGCTGTAATGCTTTTTCTACTCCTTTTGAATAGTATAAGGCGGTATTTGCCCATCATTTCGATTTTAAATTGTCAACCCGAATGAAAGTGTGTAACAGATGCGCAAACATTCATCCCCCAAGGGGAAATGCATTCAAATATCCTTATCAGCCAAACAAAATAAAATAATTTTCATATTTTTATTATTTATTTATTTATTCCCAACCCGCCCCGCCTAGACCGACGCAAAATTTTTGACGTGACACAATTTTGCCCGAGGCGACACTCCTCTGCCAATTTAAATATAAATATTATAAATTGCGGCGCATCACTTTCTTTCTCTCATTCGTTGTTCCATCCATTCATATTCACTGAACTCAAAAAGTGCAAAATTAAATTAGAAGTGTTATGGAAAGCGACGGATTTAGTCTTTACCAAACGCCAAAAGGTTTCAAAAATCGTGCAATTTCAAGAGTAAACGAAGAAAGATTTAAATAAAAAGTTTTTCACAAGGGAGTAAATTCCTATAAAAAAACGAAATTAGGAAATTGTGCAGCCAATTCCTGAAGGACCGCTTCCAATCAATGTGATCGGCTTCGGAGAGATTCAAATATGGTCGTTTATTTCCTAAAATTTACAAATTTAAAAAGTTTTTGAACTTTCAGTTACGTCGACCAAACCGTCATCGAATTTCTTCAACACTTTTGCCGTCTTTTCGACTCTTCCGAGACAACTGTTTATTGGTACCTTCTGCGACCAAAGCCGCAGTTGGGAAATTATTTGGCAAATATTTGGCCGTTGGTCAACGACAATATTTGCGGCTTTTTTTTTTGAGCTCTTCTCATTTCGACCGTTTGCGACCGGCGATTCTTTGCAATTGCGCAAATCTCCGCTTGATCGATTTCCTATGATCTTTCCCCGAATTTCCGTCCTTAAGACAACGCCGGCGCTTCGGCCAAATGGTTGTTCACTCCCCGCGAGGACCGTTTTCCAAGATGCTTATTTGTGAATATCATGTGGCAAAATGGAAAGACGCAAAAGGGTAATTTCTCATTTTTATAATCAATTTAAGGGTAATTATTCCCTTCGTTTTAGTCATTCGTCAATGCTTCGGAGCCGGTCAATTTCATCATCAAATTTTGGAATGATCTACAATGTTAAAATCCCGATTTTCAAGATATCCTGATCTTTGTGCTTTAGGCGGACCAGGATCAGGATTTTTATCACTTTTTTTGTTGCGAAGAATTGGCCATAAATTGGACTTTTCATGTTAAAATAAACTCTGACGTTAAAATTCCTCCAAATTTAAATAAGGACTGGCCGGCCAAATTTAAGCAAATTTGAATTTTTAAAAAATTCCTAACATGATTTTGGAATAAGTGTTCGGACAAAAAATGTTTATGAATTTCAATTTCACGGCACACTGAAGTCGGCAGAGATGTGCTTATTAAGGCCCTCCCTGCTGAAAGCGAATTTGATAAATGAATCATTATTGTTAAATTTGATTTTTTTTTTTGTTAAATGTGTAATAAATTTTTTTTTTTGCAGATGGAATAAGTTTATTTAGGAGATTGGATTGTTGTTTAATCATCTCGTTTTTGCAATTTGGGCGAATCATTCGACACATTTTTAATAAAATTTTGCAATTTGGTGAGCCAAATTAAAATTTGGACTCGAACTATTTGACCCAAACCCAGGCAACCCGAGTTTTCAGGAATTCCTAAGTCCAGGGTCCAATTGGACGCTTCCAAAACAGGTAATAATTGCCGGATTTTTGTTCCCAAAGGTCTGCTGATCGCACAGAGCGAGAAATACACATTTTTTGGCAAACTTCGGATGGCTTTCCACATTTCCTGTTGATTTTTTCTATATTCCATTCCATATTTTCAATAGGTATATTCAATCAATTCAGGGCTTCAAAGTGGAAAAATGTCAAATGGGAAAATGCCCCCAGGGAAATGTCAAATGGGAAAAATGCCCTCAGCCAATTTTATAGCCTAAAAATCCATTTCCTGTCGAGAGTCTCGGGACCCGAAACGACAAAAAAAAATAATTCGTAAAACTAACCGTATTTTTTTACAGAAAATGTATCGAAAGTCGGTGAACGACACGGACAAGTTTTGGCGTTGTGTTGCAGAACAGCTGCACTTCGAGCAGTTCTCGGAGCGCGGGTTGGAGTAGAACTTTGTCCATCGCAAAGGCGACGACGTGTCGAACAATTTTTAGAAATTTTCGAAATTAATTTTTGCTTTTTTATAAACAGTTTGGTGGTATAAATAAAAAAAGCGAAACATTTTTTTTCGAAAGTTTTCGCGTCCAATTTTTCATTACTCCATGTCACCGCCGCTAAACGGAGGACCGAGGAAGGAGAGGCGGCGATGAAAGAAAGGAAGGAACGGGAGCGGCAGGTTAGGAAGCGAGCGGTCGGGAAGCAACATAAAAGGAGAGGACCCTTTCCACTGGGGAGTCTTTTTATTCCATCCGCAGTGCCATTTGTATATCGAAGCTTCGATCAAACCCTCCAACCTAAGAATAAATCATTGCAAGAACATCGGATTATAAACCCCACGGGAGGGGATATTCATGACACTCCATGTACAGTAAGGCTAAAAACGTTTTATTCAAACTTATAGAAACTGCATTAATAAAACCTTATGAAATTCTTAGATGGACCCGACCAACAATTCCTCGTAATGCTCAAGCCTCGTTTTCTAAGTCAAATTTGCTTTTCTCTTAACATTTACGATGGTGTAAACATTCTAAAATTTTTTTTTAACTTTTTCCAATTTTTAAAAATATTTTAAATGACATTTCACACAAAACGATAGAGGTCCCTTTTGTTGTGCTACATTCATAATTTTTGGACCAATTTTCTTAACAAATCTTATTACGTTTTAAAAAAAATTTCTTCCGACGGCGCCTATCGGCACCGTTTGGTCCCGGTCAAAAAAAAACCGGGACTACTGGACAAAACCAGGAAAAAAAATGCTTGGTAAAAAACCGGGACCATTATAAGGGCATTTTAAAGGAATTTTGAAAAACCGGGACTAAAATTTCAGTACCAAAATGGAAAAAATAGACCATTTCAGTACTGGTCCCGGTCCCGTCCAACCTTGTACGGAAGTAAATTCATCAAAATTGGCTTCTTAATTTAATCGAGACAAATAAACTTCCTATTTATACATATTATAATATTAACGATTTTCATTTACCAAAAAGCTTTCGTTTACAGTATTTGTTTACCACTATGAAATTGATGGCAATTGTCGTATGTCAAATGTTCTGTAATTGTTGGCCAACAGCTCCTCCAACTGCCCGATGATTATTGTTTCGGGGCCCCTCCATTGCGCCGACACGAATACTTTGAATATTTCTAATGCGAATGATCGCGAAATCTTTGCACAGATGTTGACGGAATGTGCCGCTGGCCCACAACAGTAACCAGCTGGAGAGCATTACAGTACCTGTTGGTGATGTGGCCGTTTAAATTTCAGTCTTGTAATTTTAGTGGATACGAGAGATATCATACCCTTTTCTGTCTCAAGACTTTAAAGCAAAGATAAAATATTAAACGAATTTGGTTAGCTTGAGCGCGGTAAATTTTAGAAAAATTTCTTAACAAAATAAGTTAGGTTGATTTTATTTTTTCCCAACGACCCTATTTTTTCGAATACACCTTTCAAAAATTTTCAGCCTAATACCCACGAAATATTTACGAACTACCTGTGTCTAAAATCAGTGGATAGTAGCTGGCGGTCATAAGTCTTGATTTCCAATCATCAACGAGCCAAATATGGGTAATCTGTATGTAAATATATTTATTAGATATGCCTATGTTTGTTTAAATTAGGTTAACTTTAATATTAATAACTTTCATCTACCACAAAATGGCTTGCGACGAGTGAATGACCCAAAAATGTTGCCAATGCATAAATCATCAATTTCTTCTCAAGTTCATCGCCGTTGTTGTTTCCGTTTATGCTAACTTTCTTCAAATGTTGTTTGTATGCTACGAATGTGCAAATGTTTATCAAAAGACATAAAATCATCAAAATTATGCTGAATATGCAACCAGTACGAACCTGATAGTGGTTCATCGGTGCCTTAATAAACATTTTAAGGGGAAACAATCGGTTTCAGCGATTTTCATTTAAATAATTAATTCTGAAAGTGGCCACAAGCAAAACTAGGGTTGGACGGGACCGGGACGGACGGGATTTTCCGCGGGACGGGGCTTAGAAAAATGAAAAGTCCCGGTCCCGGTTTTTTGGTCCCGCCGGGACCGGGACCAACCGGGACTAAATTTACACCCCTAAAGATGGCATCATCGAGTGACAATTTCAATCTTTTTTACTTATGTATCCTTAGTAAGTCGATGGCCTAGTGGTTCACCTTTATGGTAGGTCCCGGTTTTTCCCAAAATTCCCGGTCCCGTACAACCCTAAGCAAAACCCAAAAAATCGATTAAATATACAATTTAATGCCAGAACTTTTGTAATACTTTTCGCCTGATTTAGTCCGCAGAATCCTTATATAAAAAAAGAGAATTTGTGTGTTTGTTTGCGGTACACCTCGATTCGGCGCGCACGATTCGGCGCGCACGATTCGGCGCGCACGTTTCGGCGCGCACGATTTGGCGCGGCACGATTCGGCGCCGATGTTTGAACGTTATAAATTTTTGTTTATTTGACCAAACCAAACAAACTTCGCATCATTCGAAAGCATGCATTGAGTAGATGCTTACAAAGTCAAAAGCTAAGCGATTTGACTTAAACAAAGAAAGTTATGACGCCACAACTTCATGTTGGTACAAAAAATGGCAATTTGCACACGTTTTAGGCAATAACTTTTTTGAAAAGAAGAATCAGTTAGCTTTAGCTTGATCAAATGTTCAGCATACTGAGAGCTTTTGTATGATATCAATTTTGTTTGATTTGCTTTGGGCACTGAATCTTGCGGGCGCCAAAACTTGTCGGCGCCGAAACGTGCGTGCCGAATACAAGGATGAAAGAAATAGTGTGCAAAGTGAAGAGACTTTTGAAGAAAAATGAGTGATATGGTGGGGTAGAGATATTGGGCAAATGGTTGCGCTGCCCGCTGTGGCGCGCGCGTCGCTGACGCGTACGCCACTCGCTGCTCATTTGCAGCGAGTAAGGGTCATTACTAGTAGGGATGTTCGAGACTTGAAATTTACCGAGAATCGAGAACCGAGACCGAGAAATGACCCCGAGACTCGAGACCGAGACCGAGACACAAAAAAACCGAGAAATTTCCCGACTCGAGAACCGAGAATCGAGAAAAAAATTTCGAATTTTTTTTTGAAATTCTCTAAAAAAATTTGATTTTAAGTTCTAAAAATTTTCTATGTCGATTTTTAGGGGTGCATTTTCCGTTTTTATTTCTATTTTTTTAAGGAATTTTCAAAAATACGATTTTTTTTTTTTTGCAAATTCTGCTTCACTTTTAGGGGGAGTCGGCGGTGCCGATAGGCGCCGTCGGAGAAAATTTTGAATTTTTTACTCGATTTATAAAGAGATTTGCAAACAAAATTTTTAAAATGCGACCTTTTTTGAAGCTTTTAGGAATAGGCGGGGTCCGTCCTGTGGTGCCGATAGGCGCCGCCGGGGAAAAAAAGAGTTTAGTGAATTCAGTTAGGAAAATGTGCCTAAGTGTTTAGTCCATCCCCTAGTGATTGATTGCATCCTTTTTTTAGAACGTAAATTTAATTGGCGAAATAACCCCATACAAAAATTTAAAAAAAAACACCATTTTATAAGGTTTTCTGAGTGATTTTTTTGTTTTGACTAACAAATAAGAATCAATAAAATGGAACAATTCATTAAATTCAAAGAATAAAATCGGTTCGCAGTAGGGGAATAGAAACTCCGGTAAATAAACTAAGAGACAGAATTCAACCACTGAGCCAACGACTGTCGCACGCTGAATCGTGCAAAAGATATTAAATGAACAATTTCTAAAATTTGATTTATCGATCTTTCAGGCTCAGTTCTGTAATGAATTCTCACAAAAAAAGTCAATCTTTACCAGTGCAAAAAAGTCTCGTTTTCCGAGACTAAAAACCCGAGACCGAGAACCGAGACCGAGACCCAAAAAAACCGAGAAATTTCTCGACTCGAGAACCGAGACCGAGACTCTCGAACATCCCTAATTACTAGAGACCGGAAACTTGGACCAAACAAAATTTGGTCAAAACTTTTGGGTTTATTTTGGTTTTGGGTTTATTTTGGGTTGTGCTCCAATTTGACCCAAACAAAATTTGGTCAAAACTTTTGGGTTTATTTTGGTTTTGGTTTCTTTTGGTCTGGCTAAACCCAAAATTTGTACAAAACCCAAAAGTTTTTTAGTAAAACATAACAAAAAGCCTAAATTTACGATTTTTTTAATAAAATTTTATTCAACGCTTTTTCTTACCAGTGTCACGTCAATCACGCCAACTATAAACCGTCACCCCTCCACCCTATACATGACGAACCCCAAAAACTTGGCAAATTTTCAAAACGGTAATTTTTGAAGTTTTTTTAGGAATGAAAGATGTTGGGAAATTTTTACAAAATTGGCAATCTTTGTTAAGAAATTTGAAGCAGAAATTCAGAAAAATGTGATGAATTTTTTTAAAAAATTTCTTTTTTTGCGTGAATTTTAAATTAAAAATATTTAAAAATATATTAAGAAATTTTTATTAATGGGGGAATCGTATGTGAGCAGAGGAAAAATGATAAATAAGTGCTGGCACTAAAGCAGCTTCGAACCCAACACATAACGTAAGAGTTACCGAAAAGACAAACCACTTAGCCATCACTTATTTTGGAAGATCCTTGTAAAAAAGATTGAAAAATCACTCGATGATGCCATCTTTAGGGGTGTAAATTCAACTAGAAGACACCCAAAAGTTTTGTACAAAAATGGGCTTGGACCAAACAAAATTTGGTCAAAACTTTTGGGTTTATTTTGGTTTTGTTTTGGTTTTTTCCCAATTTGGACCAAACAAAATTTGGTCAAAAATTTTGTACAAAACAACCCAAAAATGTTTTGGTTTTGGGTTTTGGTCCGGACTCTAGTCATTACCGTCCCGCCACTACCGTCCCGGCCACTACCGTCCCGCCACTACCGTCCCGAGCCACTACCGTCCCAACCAATTTTTTTTTGGGCTGTTTGCCGATGAAATAAAAATTTTCCTCCCAATAAAAAACCCCTCTTATCCACCAATTCTTCAAAAATCAATTACCGAAATATGCACATGGTGCGAGACTTGGGTCTAAAAGTATCAACAAACAAAACAAAATTATTTCAAATCACCCCCAAGCCTCGCCATCCTCCTCCCAAATTCAACTATAGCATTGGGCACACCACCATAATTTCTCCCTCCGAATCAATTAGGGACCTTGGCATTCTTATTCAAAACAACCTGAACTTTACCGGTCATATAAATACAATAATTAAGAATGCCTACTTCAAAGCCATGCAAATTTTAAATGCTCTCTATTCCACCAAAATACTCACGTGGGCCCGGGCCTATAAAATATATGTACGTCCAACCTTAGAATATGCAACCGTTATTTGGAATCCTTCAACTAAAATACTCTCAGATAAAATTGAACGGGTGCAAAAAACATTCACACGCAGGGCTCTCACAAAATGTAAACTCCCCAAATGTTCCTATAATCAACGTTTGAAATTATTTAATTTGGAAACTCTGGCATTTCGTCGCAAACTTTTCGATCTTTCCATTATGCACAAACTATGTCACAACCACAGTCACTTTGATCCAAAAGATATTATTTCCTTCAACACGCGCCCTAGTCGAAAACATTCTCTCCAAATCTACAAAAAGAGAAAGACCCCATTTACTTCCAATTTATTCCTTCACCGCTGCACCAATTCCTGGAATTCCCTCCCCTCTGACATTGTCTCAATCTCTTCCCCCCAGCTGTTCAAAGCCAAACTGCTGTCCCACTTAAAGACATTTGAAACATTCTGAAGACATTCTTATTGATTCCATCATGTAAGTGATTTGCTTGCATTTCCTTTGATGTGATAAATAAATAAATAAATAAATACCGTCCCGGCCACTACCGTCCCGCCACTACCGTCCCGAGCCACTACCGTCCCAGGCCATTACCGTCCTGGCCACTACCGTCCCAACCAATTTTTTTTGAACCGCAAAAATTTGAGTAAATATAACCAAAGTTAAATTTTCGGCGCGCCAACGAAACACCCAAGATACGAAACACCCAATCAGCCAAAAACCACGAAATACCCAAAAAACAAAATTTTTTATAAGTCGACAAAAAGTTTGTGGTAGGGGTGTACAAGGGCGTAGAATCCGAATCTGGCCTCCATTTTGCCCATTCTAAATCCCGGAACCGAATTCATGATTCTTAATCGATTTTACGGCCCAGAAATCCCCTTGAAAAACTATTTTGAATTTTTGAAAATTTGTTCGAATCCGGGTCCAGGGTTCGAAATTTGTCGAAATGGAGGTCAGATTCGAATTCTACGCACTTTAATACCCCTAACACAAACTTTTTGTCGACTTATAAAAAAAATTTGCTTTTTGGGTATTTCGTGGCCAACACTGGCCGCTCTTGAAGATTTCCTGCCCGAAAATCTTAATGGAGCGCTCGATGCTTCATTACCTGACAAAAATTTTGTTAACTGATAAAATCTAGAAAATATTTTTTGGTTGGGACGGTAGTGGCCGGGCCGGTAATGGCCTGGGACGGTAGTGGCTCGGGACGGTAGTGGCGGGACGGTTGTGGCGGGACGGTAGTGGCCCGCTTCGTTTGCAGCGGGTGCGCAGCGCTGTCAAATTGGCGTGGGAGCGTAGAGAAAGAAGAAAGTGAAAAGAGTGAGGGAAGAAGTGCAAAGAAAGATGGAGTGAATGGGGCAGAGAGGAGAAAAGTGCTAAAAAGGAAGAAAATGCCAAAGGGAAAAAGTGCCAAAAAAAGAAAAGTTCAAAAGGGGAAAAGTGCCAAAAGGGAGAAAATGCCAAAAGAGAGAAGTGCCAAAAAGGAGAAATGCCAAAAGGGAGAAAATGCCAAAAGGGAGAAAACGCAAAAGGGAATGTTCAAAGGGGAGAAAATGCCAAAAGGATTTATGCCAAATTTTTCAATTTGTCATTTCTCCCTTTTTGCATTTTCCCTTTAGGATTTTAATCAAAAGGAAGAAATGCCAAATGGAAAAATGCCAAGAGGGAGAAAAAGCCAAAGGGGAGAAAATGCCAAAGGCGAGAAACGCCAAAAGGGAGAAAATGTCAAATGGGAGAAAATGCCAAAAGTTTAAAATGCTAAAAGGGAAAATGCCAAGAAAAAAAAGCTTCGACGTATTTCAGTCAAATCCATTCATTTCCCAAATTTGGAAACAAAATTTCAAAAAAGCCGTTTTTTGCGATTGCTTACCAAAATTTTTTTGATAGTCTTGATATGATTGACTTTACAATAGAATTAACGGCCAATATTTCTTAAATTTTAGCACCTTTCAGTGAAATTTTCAAATTTCTAAAAAATCAAGCAAAATCAGGCAACAGAAAAAATCGAAAAAAAAATCAGGAAAATCAGGAAAATCTGATAAATAAGATATATGGCCACCGTGACGACACAAACTATAAAATAAAATTTTTGTTAAATTATTGGAAAAATTATAAAATTACATCTCCAGCTTCGTAGATAAAGAAAGTGCGGTCAGTCGTTGAATTTGGGTTCCGCAATCCGACGATTGCATTCATTTTAAATATCGGCCAATACGAGAATGTTGGCACCAAGTAAACAAAAATTGTTATAAACGGAAGAAATTTTTTCCATAACTTAAATAGTCATTTTTTTAATTAAATTTAATATAAAAAACGACCTTTTCATGTTTTATTGGCATTGCGATTGCGGTCAGACGGTTCAGCAGTATAAAAGTCGTGGACAAAATATTCGCTTGGAATGTGTGCCCGTTTAAATAATAGAACATTGCAAGCATCCAATTAGGGAACTTTGAATAAAACGGGTAAAGAGCACCGATTGTAAAGGGCAATCGTTGACCGTAGAAAGAGTTCAATACGAACAACAAATCCTGAAATATTTTTTGAAAAAATTGATCAAGCTTATTGATCAGCTATCCTAACTGATTCATTCTCACAATCAATTCGGAATTTGTTACCGGCATTGAGCGCATAGCAAAAAGCGCATAAAATGAGTTGTGAAACTTTTTGTGCCGAACGATGGTGACAATTTGGGCAATATAAAGTGCCATTGACGGTACGCTTATACAAAAGGTTAAGTAGATGATTGGCGTTTGAATTGAGTTGGACCATTCGGCAAAGTCCATCATTTTAATAAAATGAATTAATCAACAATAAATTAAAACATACTTATTTTGAAAAATTAATATAAATTTTTTTTTTATATCTTAAGGAAAGAAACACGAAATCTTACATTCATTTCAACATTTGTTGTAAACTAATGAGCATCAGAAATATTTTTATTATGTTTTTTTGTGCATTCATTGACGCACAGCGATTGTTGATAGGTTTATACCAAATGCAGTGATGCAATAAAAAATAATGAGGTGTAGTTTTACATGCGAGACTATGCGGTGCTTTAAAGCGCTGATGCGCTTGTAGAGCTTCGTTACCAAGTTCGAGCTTCGGTGAGGGAAGTCTTGAAGCGATAATTGAGCCAGGTATAATAAAAAGAGCCCAGAATGAGGCCCGCTAGAACAATTTTGACGAATTTTCGTAAAAACTCCCGTTTTCTTTTATTTATATAATTAATATTTATTGTCAATTAATTTGGCACAAATCTTCGGACAAAACCTGAAATTGATTCATATTCGCAACTACCCCCCTTAACAGTTCTACAATATAATAATCTATTTGTTGTAAATGCATTTGATCGGTACCTTAATAGAAATTTAAAAGGAAACAAAAATGTAATTGATACCGGAATTTCCCGCTTAACAAAAATGAGTTGTGAAACTTTTAAGGCATGAGTGGGATAAGCTGAGGAAGTTGTAGCTGGCGTAATTGGAAGGTTGAACCTTTTGTTGCCGACGTGATCGGAAACAGGAATTTTGTAAAAATGTTAATTAAATTTAAATTTTTTATTAGCGCACCAACTGGCTTCGTAGATCATTTGGCATACTTTTGAAGTGAATAAATTATTTTAAAATAAAAACAATGACGTCTTTAAAGAGTTATCAAATTTTCTGTTAATCTGTTTTTTCTGATCAGTTTTAAATTCATGAAGAAAATTAAAAATTTTCTGCTTGTGACTATACTGATTAAGAAAAAAGGGTTTAATATTTAATTTTGAGTAGAGACTGGACGATCGAGATTCTTGATCGAAATCGCGGTACTTTTTTGATTAAATTCCCGATTGACGTTTTTCGCTTAACCGAGATTTTCCAAATTCGAGATTTTTTATTGGTCCGCAAGTTGGGCTTTAATCTCGAGTTTAAAAGGATGTGTTAATCGGTTGCCAAGCCTGTATGGAGATTGTGTGCAGCACGGGAAGACGGAGGAGTCGACGGGCACGACTTTAAGTAATTTAGTACTTAAAACATCAAGGCATTAAACCAGAAGTCGGGGGCATATTTAATGTAAAATTCTTTTTGCTAACTTTTTACCGTACCCAAAAAGATCCCCTCCAGCGATTGGGCACTGTACGGTGAATGCGACCCGTCGCTGAGCGGCGCGCAATGTCTCCAATTCCATCGAGAGCAGTCCGCCATCGTGGAGGTGTACTTTGAGCAACTGAACTACGAAAGTCTGCAGGAGAGTGAAGCATACGGGGTAACGTGGCGATGAAAAGCTTTAAATTTTAGCAGTTTGAAAAATCCAAAAAGTTGCATATTTGACCCAAAACATTGAAGTGGCCAATTGTTGTACGGGACTGCAAAATTTGTTCTGATGTTACGTGTTATTTTAGAAATTTATTTTGAAAGTCTATAACTTTTTGAAAGCTCTAATTGAGAAGAATCATTTGAAAAAAGCCTACGGTCAATTTGTTTAAAAAAAGTTTAATGTGCAAACACCCTGTTGGAGAGGAACGTCCGCCTTATCGATTGACCCATTGATTGCATATCATTTCTTCTCCCTTCTTTACTCCCCCGCTCCCCCCATCGATTCACTTCTGTTATGAGTCAACTCCCAACCAAACTTGACCTCCGTCCACATTTGTCAATTTATTTATTCGTTAATAAAATTTATTCTTCAATTGTTGTCAATCCTCTCGGACAAGGACACAACAATTTTGGCGCAGTCAGCATCCGACCGGCAACACATTCAACAAGCATTAGCTCGTGCTGATTCTGCTTGTGTGGGAAGTTGAAAATCTCCTGCTGATTTTCAACTTCACGAAATCTTCGAAAAACCAACAAACCCTAGGGGGGGGGTTGAGGTTCCGCTGGGTGCGGTTTCTATCGTCTAAAAACCAACAAACCCTAGGCGGGTTGAGGTTCCGCTGGGTGCGGTTTTTATCGTCTAAAAACCGACAGATAAAGGAAAGAAACAATGGACGCAGCAACACTACAGAAAGTGCTCGACAATGTGCTAGCGCAATCGGAGGCGCGGATGCAACAAATGTTGAGAACTGCGGCACCAGCAAACAACGACCTGGCCAACGCCAATTTAACAAATTCAATCGACGCTCGGATCGGCAAATTCAATTATGACCCCGAGAATGGGCATACATTCGACCAATGGTTTAAGAGGTATGGAAAGATCATCGAAGAGGATGGAAAGGAATTACCAGAGGCGACAAAAGTCCGTCTGCTGTTAGGAAAAATGGCGGATGAAGAATACAGCAAATACAGAGACAGTGTCAGTCCGACCCTACCGGACCAGATTAAATGGGCAGCGACCCTCACAAATCTTAAGGAGTTATTTTCGGAGACACGCTCTCTGTTCGTCCGTCGATATGATTGTTTCAAAATTCGGCAGCAGCCAAGGCAGGACATTACATCGCTTGTGGCACTCATCAACGCGTCGTGCGAAAATGCGAATTTGAGTCTTACCAAAGAGGAGCTCAAATGCATTATTCTGGTGATAGCACTTCGCGACGAAAACCACGATTTAAGACAAAAATGTCTGAAAATGTTAGAAGATTCAAGGAAAACGGGGACGGCAATAACCCTCAAGAAGGTTGAGGAGGAGTTACGAACCATACAACTGGTTAAAGAAAGCGCTCTTTCGCTCATGTCGTCACCAGTTGCGACCAACGCTATTCGCGCACGCCCACAGCAATGGAGGGACTCGAAACCCAAGCCCCATCTCCAACAGCACGGCGAACAAAGAAGTCACAACCAGCAAAGCGGTTCCAATTTTTAGCGGTGAAAAAGAAAAACGGCAAGACTCGCGTCTGCATAGATTTTTCTACGGGACTGAACAACGCTCTTGAGTTAAATCGTCATCCATTACCCCGCCCGGAGAATATTTATGCGGCCCTAAATGGAGCGGCATATTTTTCGAATCTCGACTTACGCGACGCGTATTTACAGATGGAGTTGGACACGGAATCCCAACAGCTGTGTGCACTCAACACACACAGAGGATTATTCCAGTGCCAACGTCTCCCGTTCGGCGTTAAATCAGCCCCGTCGATTTTCCAGCACTTAATGGATCAAATTTGTGCCGGAATTCCAGGCGTTTTCGCCTATCTCGACGACGGACTAATCGCCACCAAGACGCTGGAGCAACATCTTACGGCAGTGTATCAACTTTTTACGCGAATGAAAGAATACGGACTCCGCATTCAGCTAGAAAAGTGCAAATTTCTCCAGAAGGAATTACTTTTCCTGGGGCACATCATTTCGGCTGAAGGCATCCAACCAGATCCATCGCGCTCAAAAGCAATAAGGCAAATGCCGCCACCCCACGATGTTTCGACACTCAGATCATTTTTGGGAGCCCTCAATTATTATGGAAAATTCGTCAAACAAATGAGAGAAATTCGGGCGCCACTCGATCTGCTCCTACGTAAGGACATCAGTTGGAAGTGGGAAACGGAACAGCAAACGGCATTCGAAAAAGCCAAAGAAATTATGACGTCCGACTTGCTGCTGACCCACTACGACCCATCCCTTCAAATGGTTGTAGCAGCAGACGCGTCTAAAGACGGAATTGGCGCCACAATCAGCCACATTTGGCCGGATAAGTCTGAAAAAGTGATCGAACACGCATCGTGCACACTATCAGACGCTCAACAAAATTACAGCCAAATCGAGAAGGAGGCACTGGCACTCGTATTTGCAGTGCAAAAGTTTCATCGAATGCTGTTCGGCCACAAATTCACCCTTCTCACCGATCACAAGCCGTTACTGGCAATCTTCGGCTCAAAGAAAGGGATCCCGATTTATTCAGCCAGCAGACTTCAAAGGTGGGCTTTGATCATGACAAACTATGAGTTTGTCATCAAATACGTGAACACAGCCGCATTTGGACAAGCCGACGTCCTTTCACGGCTCATCGCAAACTACCCCCGGCCAGAAGAGGACAGACTGATAGCAAACATCTGCACGGAAACAGAATGCTACATCCGCACCGTCCTTCAAACACAAACCGATCAGCTGCCAATAACGGCAAAAGAAATAGCGGAGTCACCGCAGAAGACGAAATTCTGTCAGAAATTCTGCGCTTGTCGAGATCGGGCTGGCCGAAAAAGGTCAACGATCCGGAATTCGCTTCATATTTTCCGAAAAGAGACGAAATCATCGAGATTGAAGGTTGTTTGATGTACCAGCAACGCATCATCGTCCCGTCTCTTCTTCGGGTCCGAGCTTTGAAAACTCTTCACATGTCCCACCCCGGAATCGTGCGCATGAAGGCGCTCGCTCGCCGCCATTTTTATTGGCCGGGACTGGATTCGGCAATCGAAAAGGTCGTCAGAGAGTGCGAAGAATGCCAAAATGCGCAGAAAGCACCGACAAAAGCACCGCTAGCTCCATGGCCACCGACAAGCCAAGCTTTTCAGCGGGTGCACATTGATTTTGCCGGACCATGTGAAGATGGACACATGTATCTAATTCTGGTGGATTCATTTTCAAAATGGCCAGAAGTTTGCCTAATGAACACCACAACATCGACAGCGACAATAAAAGTGCTACGCTCAGTCATTTATCGGGCTGGAGTCCCGGAAGAAATTGTGTCAGATAATGGCACGCAATTTCGCTCAGCGGAATTTGCCGGTTTCTGCGAAGAATTCGGCATCAAACACACCTTCACACCGCCATTCCACCCTCAATCGAACGGCCAAGTGGAAAGGTTCGTCGACACTTTTAAGAGAGCAATGAAAAAGTGCTCTAAAAGCGACAAGCTGTGGGCAGAGAAAATGCTTCTCGCTTACCGGACGACTCCAAGCGCCGTACTGAATGGACATTCACCAGACCAATTATTTTTTGGTCGGAAACTCAGAACGAAGTTGTCTCTCATCCACCCAAGGGGGGAACAACGGGAATTCGTCGATCAGAAAGACATCAGAAAGGCTCAAATCAAATACGCGTCTCAAATGACACGACAATTCGACGAAAAACATGGCGCAAAACCATCCGAATTCGGTCCTCATGACCCGGTTTTGCTCCTCAACTACAAACTTGGGAAGGCAAATTGGTTGCCCGGCACGATTGTGGAGAGAGTTCGTCACTCGCCCACGTATCGAGTTTTGGTCCCGGCGCTCGGCGGAAGAATCGTCCATCGCCACGCAAATCAATTGCGGCGACGCTTTGCCTTCGAAGACGACGGCACAACAACTGATCGGGAACAGATTCCGACAGTTCCGGCCGACGAAAACCATCAGCCACCAATCGATCAGCTTGCATATCATTTTTTCTCCCTTCTTTACTCCCCCGCTCCCCCCGTCGATTCACTTCTGTTATGAGTCAACTCCCAACCAAACTTGACCTCCGTAACAGAGGACAATTGAGGGGCAATGTGAATGAATGGTTATTTGGCGGTGTTGAGCGCGGCACTAATGGGCAGAGGGCATTCATGGTGCGAGTCGTCCGCCGAAGGGCCCAAGATTTGATGCCCCTGATTCAACAATACATCGCCCCGGGCTCTATAATTCATAGTGATATGTGGGCGGCTTACGGGGGCATCCCCATTTTGCCGAATTTCTCTGGCGTAAGCGATTTGGTGATGATGCATTTTATGAATTGTGGGATCATATTCGTCACATTTACCCATGTGAATAGTCTTTTTATCATGTGAATCTATGCTGTTACTTTTAAATTCGTGCATTTGAATCGATTTCGGACAATAAATGTTAAATTTTTTTTGTAAAATTTTTTTTCGAAAAATTGTTCGAATTCGGGTTCGGGGTTCGGAATCCGGTAAAATAAATGTCAGAATCGTGATCAGTGACCCCGAAAACCCCCGGAAACTTGTTTTATATGGCTTTTAAAAATGTTTGTATTTTTTCAAAAAATGGGGGGGACAAAGCACAGTATTACCAATTTATTCTTCAATTGTTGTCAATCCTATCGGACAAGGACACAACACACCCAAAATTGTGGTTTTTCATAGTTTTATTCAAATAACTTTTTCAGAATTTCTAATTGTTTAGCTTTGGCTTAACAATATCTTTTAAAGCGTAGAGCATTCGAATGGCATCTTGACAATTGTTGTACGTTTCATCGTTTCATCAAAATTGGCAATCTTGGACTATTTATTCAATTTAATCGAGACAAATAAAACTTCTATTTATACATATTGTCGGACTTTTCGGGGTTTCCGGTCCGGGATTTAAAACACTCCGCAATTCCGCTCTTTCTAAAAAACTTTACTTTACAAAACCAAGTAAAAAATTAAAATAAAGACCGCGAATAATATTCCCAAATTGAAGAACCACAAATAAATCAATGAATAAATATCAAAAGAACAAGATGAAGCCTAATCCAAAATATATAACGCACAAAAATTGGAAGATAATATAATACGAACGAACGAACGAACGATATGACTGATTTTAAGGAAGGAAAGGAACAACAAATTGGGATCTTTTGTCCTTTGGTGAAATGTTCCGAATATAAATTATAAGATGGGCGAGAAGAGTCCTACAATATTATAATATTAAAGATTTTCATTTACCAAAAAGCTTCGGGTTACAGCATTTTTTTTTACTACATTAAGAAATTTATGGCAATTGTCGTATGTTAAATGTTCTGTAATGCCAACAGCTTCTCCAACTGCCCGATGATTATTGTTTCGGGCCCCTCCATTGGATCGAGACGAATATTTTGAATAAAATTCGTGTATTACATATTTTTTCTAGCCTCAAAAGTTATGCTTACAATGATTTGTTTCAATTATAAGCCATTCACATTGAACAAAGCTGGAATTATTAATTTGTTAAGACATTTTATTATGATTTTTTTTTACGTCAAGCAGAAATTGTCGGCAGTTGTTGGACGGAACTGATGTATTGATGGCCAACAGCTCCTCCAACTGTCAGATAGTTATTGTTTCGGGGCACCTCTATTGGACCAACACGAATATTTTGAATATTTGTTTTTCGAATGATCGCAAAATCTTTGATCAGCTGTTGACGGAATGTTCCGCTAGCCCACAACAGTAACCAGCTGGAGAGCAGTACAGTACCTGTTAAATTCTCAGTATTGAAATTTTAATAAGTCCAAGAATTATAATCGAAGATTTCTTTAGTTCTTATCACCCGTGTCCATAATCAATGGATAGTAGCTGGCGGTCATAAGTCGTGCTTTCCAATCATCAACGAGCCAAATATAGGTAATCTGTATGTAAATATATTTATTAGATATGCCTATGTTTGTTTAAATTTGGTTAACTTTATTATTAATAACTTTCATCTACCACAAAATGGCTTGCGACGAACGCGTGACCCAAAAATGTTGCCAATGCATAAACCAACAGTTTCTTCTCAATGTCATCGCTGTTGTTGTTTCCGTTTATGCTAGCTTTCTTCAAATGTTTTTTGTATGCTACGAATGTGCAAATGTTTATCAAAAAACATAAAATCATAAAAATTATGCTGAATATGCAAGCAGTACGAATCTGATAGTGGTTGATCGGTGCCTTAATAAATATTATAAGGGAAACAATCAGTTTCAGCGATATTCATTGTAATACTTTTCGCCATTTTTGATTTAGTCCGCAGAATTCTTATTAAATCAAACATTATTTTAATAATAATCAATATTTCAGTAATTTTTTGGATAATTTTTTAGGTTTTTTTCCAAAAATTCTTGAAGAAATTCAATTAGGCACTTTTTCCCATTCTTTAAAAAATGCAATGAAACAAAAAATGTTATGCTTAAAATCAAAAATTTTTTCAAACCAAAAATGCACCCCCTAAGAAATGACTTTTTCTTTGACCAAATGCACTCACCCTCTAAAGAGCGTGATTTTTCGAAAATTTATTATTTGTATATTTTCAAAACATCTGAAAAATAGTGACAAAATTTGGTCTTTTAGCACCTTTTTTAATCAATATGTTGGCATTTTTGGGGGTTTTGGTCAATATTTTGAGGTTTTTTGGTTAATATCATAAGTAATATTTCACGGTTTTTAGTTTTGTAATACTTTTTGCCATTTTTGATTTAGTCCGCAGAATTCTTATTAAAAACGTGGTTGTTGCGAAAATTACTTCCCAAATTTCAAATTTTTAAAAAATCAAGCCAAATCAGGCAACAGAATAAAATCGAGAAAAAAAATCAAGAAAATCTGATAAATAAGATACCGTATTTCCTATAATAGAGCCCTATGGGGCTCTATTGTTCAACCCCCCCCCCCCCAAAAAAGGGGGGCTATATTAGAGGGTGGGGCTCTAATACAGGGTGGGGCTCTATTGTTCAACCTATTTTTTTTTTTCAGAAAATATTAATAAAATTGTAATTTAAACACCAATTTTGGCACAATTTGGACCTTTTTTCTGGCAAAATCAATGACTGAATAGAAATTTTATTATTGAACAACAAAAGTTTTCGATATCTATGAGTTACCCAACCATTTTACTAGGAACCCCTTGGTAAGAAATAGAATTTTATTGAAGTCTTCAACAATATTTTTAAAAATTCACCATTTTTTTGCTCAGCAAAATCGAAAGAATTTTAAAAAAAATGCATACCTAACTCAGCTTAAAGTTTGAGATTTTAAATGAAATAAAATTTTTAAAAATGCTAAAATTAGGACATTTTTTACTTGTTTAGATGTTTCCTCTATTTAAAAAATTAAAAGTTAATGTCAATTTTTTGGTCAAATTAATTTTCATAAAAAATTCATAACTATTTTTAAAATGAACATTTTCACAAAGTTTAAACATTATGACTTTTATTATTAGAGAAATTAATTTTGATTTCAAAAATAAATTCGAATCTGACCCTTATTTTACCCGATTTCAAACCCCAGACCGGAATACAAACATTTTTGGAAAAATTCAAATTTTTCCAAAAATCTATTTTGGCCTCAAAATCATTTAAAAAGACAATGGAAACAAGTAATGCTTAAATTAATGCTTTTTCAATGAAGGCCAAATGTGGAGGGAGGCTCATTAAAACTCTTATTAAAGAGGGGAATAGAAATTTAGAACTTTTTCGAATTTTTCTTTTTCTTCACAGAAATTCATTGAATTTATTAAAATCTCTGATTAAAGCTGGTTAATCCGAGACTAGAAATAAACAAAAATTAGGAAATTTAATGATAAAGAGATATTTTCAGAATTGTAAAAAATCCAGAATCTTTAAAGGAATTAACTACATTTTTTAAAATTCATATCTTTGCTTAAAGTTGGCAAATGACTTATAAAGTTGGAGATACAAATGGAAAAAAATAAAGAATTTTTGCGCTAGGGTTATTTTCACAAATTTGAAAAATCCAAAGAGGTTTGGCAAATTTTGCAAAAAAAAAAATTCAAAAATTGGGGGGGGGGGGGCTCTATTAGAGGGGGGCTCTATTTTTCAACCCCTCCAAAAAGGGGGCTCATTAGAGGGTGGGGCTCTATTATAGGAAATACGGTATATGGCCACCCTGACGACACAAACTATAAAATAAAATCTTAGTTAATTATTGGAAAAATTACAAAATTACATCTCCAGCTTCGTAGACGAAGAAACTGCAGTCAGTCGTTGAATTTGGGTTCCTCAATCCGACGATTGCATTCATTTTAAATATGGGCCAATACGAGAATGTTGGCACAAAATAAACAAAAATTGTTATAAACGGAAGAAATTTTTTCCATAACTTAAATAGCCATTTTTTTTATTAAATTTAATATAAAAACGACCTTTTCAAGTTTTATTGGCATTGCGATTGCGGTCAGACGGTTCAGCAGTATAAAAGTCGTAGCCAAAAGATTCGCTTGGAATGTGTATCCGTTTAAAAAATAGTACATTGCGAGCATCCAATTTGGAAAATTTGAATAAATCGGGTAAAGCACACCTAATGTGAAGGGCAATCGTTGACCGTAGAAAGAGTTCAATAAGAACAACAAATCCTGAAACAATTTTTGAAAAAATTGATCAAGCATATTGATCAGCTATTTTAACTTCATTTCCAAATCAATTTGAATTTGTTACCGGAATAGCCCGCATAACAAAAAGGTCATAGAATGAGTTGTTGAACTTTTTGTGCCGAACGATTGTGACAATTTCGGCAATATAAAGTGCCATTGACGGGATGCTTATACAAATGGTTAAGTAGATGATTGGAATTTGAATTGAGTTGGAAAATTCGGCAAAGTCCATCATTTTTATAAAACTGAATTAATCAACAATATATTTAAACTTTTTAATTATTTTGAAAAATTAATATGAATTTTTTTTTATATCTTAAGGAAAGAAACACGAAATCTCACATTCATTTCAACATTTGTTGTAAACTAATGAGCATCAGAATTATTTTTATTTTGTTTTTTTGTGCATTCATTGACGCACAGAGATTGTTGATATGTTTATACCAAATGCAGTGATGCAATAAAAAATAATGCGGACTAGTTGCACATTTACATGCGTGACTTTGGGGTACTTTAAGGCGCTGATGTGCTTGTAAAGCTTCGCTACCTAGTTCGAGTTTCGGGGAGGAAAATTTTGAATCGATGATTGAGCCAGGTACAATAAATTAGCCCAAAATGAAGCCAATTACAACGTTTTAAAGTCAGCAAAATTAAAAATTTTTCGTTCAGCAAAAAATTTTCTACGGCATTTTGAATTGTATTGCCAAAGATAAGCTTAGACTGTGAAAGAAAAATAGTGTCTCTAACAAGTCCAGGTTCAAAAAAGACACATTTGGGGTTTAGCTCATAGCTCAGCTCCATTCTAATGACTGTGGACAAAAATATATCCAAAAAAAAAACAACATTTTATCGATCATAATAGTGTATATTTTAAGTCATGATTGTATTTTGTTGAATTTAAAAAAATAAATTTCCTTCAAAATAAGTGCCGTGTTGCAATCAGAAAATAATGAGGAATGTATGTTTAATTGCTCATTAGTTCTTAACGAATGTTAAGTGAAATGACTTTTCATTGTGCTTCCTAAAATCTGGATTTTGGAAATGACCTGGATCTGGATATTTGATTGTGATGGCAATGATGCTGGAAAAATGGGTCTTATAAATCGTTGCAAAAAGAGGTAACTTTATTGCAGAACTGCTGCCGCTATCTTTTCAAGTCTGTCAAAAAAGGATTCTTTTGCACGGTTGGCAGGTGGCTCAGAAATCGAGAGGCAGGAGGTCTCTTCCATATTTTCCAGTTCCACGACGATGTCACATTCAATGTTTTGTTCCGATTCCTCAATTAGATAAATCCGCACACTGTCGCTAAAATGATAGCCATTTTATTTTTAAATCTGGAGTCCAACATTGTTGAAATGGAATTAGTGCTATAAAGAAAATAGGGGATATTCGTGACACTCCATGTGCAGTCAGGCTAAAAACGTTTTATTCAAACTTATAGAAACTGCATTAATAAAACCTTATGAAATTGTTAGATAGACCCGACCAACAATTCCTCGTAGTGCTCAAGCCTCGCTTGAAATGTTAAACTCAGATATTATAAACTCGAACACTCCCAATCAAGAAACAAAAGAGCAGCGAACGACTCGAAATTTGAAAATTTAATCAAATGCGTAACCGGCGGAGTTATGATTTATTCTATAACAAACGTCAAAGAACTGCGACTCTTTACCGGGGACTACAGCGTTATTATTAAAAATTCGATTAAGAAAAAAGAAATTGTTTCTTTCCCTATCTCAATCATAGCCAAAGTCTATAATATAACTATCCAGTTCGTCAAAACCAATGGTTCCGAGAACAAATACATTTCTTGTCAGGCCTCACCAGTCTGTGAATTAATAACGTGTCAACTCTGCATGGAATATATCCGAAACCCACAATGTATTGGCCAAGTTCATTGGGCCTTAATTTTGACCACCATTTTACTTACACTCTATATCATCACCTTGAGTTTAAAAATTATCAGTTTGATTCTTTCCATAATCCGCCGAATATTTAAATGTCTCTATAACTGTTGCAGAAGAAAACAAAAAACAATAAAAATTACAAAATCTAAAAAGAAACCATTCATCCTACTGACATTATTTATTTCTGTTTTTATTCCTGTTCTCATTATTCCCGAAATTTCTGCCTGTGACGAAACAACAAATCTAGTCGCCGGAACCAACGATTGTGCTGTTAGTCAAGACGGTCACATCGAATGTACCTACGATCAAACCACCCAAATTTCAGTCACACCCGAACACATGACTTGTTTAAAACTTCAAAATACCAAAACAAACAAAACAATGGAAACTCTTCAAATTGTTATTGATAACCTCGCGATAGTATGTGACGAAAAGTCAGAATACTTCATGAGAAACTATCAACTTTCGTCATCCTCTCAAAAACGATGCTCAGGTGCTGGCGACTGTACCGGACAAGTTTGCCAAAAACTGACAATGAGCCAGCGAAACCCAGGAGTCAGTAAATATATCAATGACCAACCCGGTTATTCATACTGTGTCCCATCCTGCGGTGGATGGCACTGTGATTGTTTTCTTTCAGTTGATGGATGCCTATTTTATCGGACTTACGCTGAATCATCAGACAATTATCTCTATGAAATCATCAAATGTCCCAGTTGGACAATACTTGCATCGATTAAGCTGTCCTTTGACAACAAACAGGAGTTTTTGATGGAACTAAAACCTGGTATTCTGACTCACCATAAAAATTCAGATGACAATTCTGTATCAGTCACCTTAACTTCCACTTCGATTCCCCCCACCCCACTCTTTGGATCAAAATTCATAATTAACAGAACTAATAATTAGGGCCACGATTTATATGGAAATCCATATTTTTTCTGCGAACTTGAAACGGCTTCTAAATGCCATAAATAGTGTTTTTAGCTTTGGTTGGAGCTTCTAGAGCCTATTTTATAATCCATATTTTCCATATTTCGCGATTTTTATCCATATTCCATATTTTTTCCATATTTCGCCATTTTTCAAAAATTTCTTAACAAAAATGCAATAAAAACAAAAAATACACCCCTAAAGATCGACTTTTTCTTAATTTTTAAAAAATGCACCCCTAAAAATAGACATTTTCGCAACTAAAAATTCTGCCACTAAAAAATGAAAATTTTAAAAATTCTGCTTATTTTCAAAAATTTTCTCTAAAATGCCTTTAACTTGCATATAAATTTTTTATTGCTCTTATTTACTTCTATTAGGAAATCTTCCCCATTTTTTGCGATATTTGAAAAAATTTTTATCCATATTTCGTCTATATTTTGAAATTTTTGTCCATATTTGGTCCATATTTTGCAATTTTTCATCCATATTTTATGGCCATATTTCAAGATTTTTTATCCATATAAATCGTGGCCCTACTAATAATAAAACAATCATTATTGATAATGATCACTTATTAACTAACAGTTTACGATGTGAGGACAAGGGAAAGGCAACTCATTTCCAATGTACCTTCCCACCCGAAGCATGTCAATGCCATGGAGGAGATTCCATCGTGCACTGTGAATGTGAAGAAAATCCATTACCCAAAATGTTTCAAAAGTCGGAAAATCTTCTGCCTCTTGATACCCAAGGAGCCCATGTTTATTTTGAATCCCAATTAAAGGCAAAAATCCGACAAACCAGCGCACTTCAAATGCAAATTACGCTCAAAGGTCACAAAGTTAAAGCTATCTACGACAAAAATACTTGTACGATCACCACGAAATCACTTGAAGGTTGTTACTCCTGTCCAAACGGTGCAAATTGGACACTATCATGTAAAACTAACTTCGGAACAGCACTAGCTAATATCCAGTGTCCATCTCAAAGAATTCAAGTACATTGTGACACAAACGGAAAGCATCAACAAGTTAAACGTAATTATCGAAAAGAAACAATAAAAGAAAGTTGTTCGGTTATATGCCCCGATGGCACTTCAACAATCACCTTGGAAGCCAAACTAATTTACATAATTCAACAAGACAAAAAATCGGTAGTGACTAACAATAGTGTTCAAGAACCGGTAACCGGTACGTCATTCGACCAAGTCGGAGAAATACTAAAATTCATAAGTTCATTTTTACAATTAATTGGTTTCAAATCCTTATTGCAATACTGTTTCTAACCTTTCTAATTTTCATCATTCCTTTTATACCCCCATTTATTTACTCCATATGTTACTCTCGTAAAAGACGTCAAATGCAACCCAAAACTCCCCGTTTCGGGAGTGTCGCGAGCGCGAGAAATTAAAATAATTAAAACTTTAAAGAATAAAAACAAAAATAAGAAGAAATTATAAATAAATAAGAGTTGAATTAAAGGACAAATAGAATTAAATGATATCGAATGAAATGAAATGGAATAAAATGAATGAAAGAATGGAAGGGGGGCAAAAAGAATGATTAAGCATTAATGCTAAAATAAAATGCCCACAAAAAGTACAAAACAACAAAAAGTGGGCCGACAAATGTCGTACGAAAAATGATATTAAAAATTAATGAAATGAATAACCAAAATGAACAAAAAGAAGAAATAAGACAAAATTTTAGGAAAGGTTATGAAAAGATTGAAATGTTATAGGAATAAAATGGATAAAAACAAGATAACATTTAAAGAATTGGGCAAAATTTGGCATTTTTTGGGATTTTTAGCACATATTTTGTCATTTTTAAGAACATAAAAACATACATATTTTGGGTTTTTAAGGGCCAAAAAAAGACGCGTTTTGGTCCACTTTTTAAAGTCCAAGCTAGAAAAGGGTTTTTTGACTTTTTTTCTGTTTTCGCTTTTCGGACATTTTTCCGATTTTTGCAACCAGACCTTTTGTAGAGCTCCAAATTTTCCAGCAATTAATTTTGGGTTTAAAATTATTCAAAAAGCACAAAATTACAACGGAAAGGCAAGAATTGATGCTTTATGAATGTTTTTGAGTCAGAAATGAATTTTTAGGAAATTTTTAGCTTTAGAAAAAATTGTTTAGAATTGAGGTCCGGGGTTAAGAATTGGTAAAACAGAGGCCGGAGGATTCGAATTTTAAAGACTTCTACTAATTGTAAAAGCAAATAGCGAAAGGTGCGTAACGAAAGATTTTGAAACGATTTTCGGCGTTTTGATTTTTTACTACTATTAAATACATTTTTTTTTCTATATTTAAAACTGAACTTCAAGAAATCGTGGCCAATTGTTGTAAGGAACTGCAAAATTTGTTCTGATGTTACGTGTAATTTTAAAAATATTAAATTTTTAGTTATTTTTAGGCTAAGAATCATTTGAAAAAAAGCCAAACGGTTCAAACTCGTTTTAAAATGTTTAATGTTGAACGGAAGTATATTCATCAAAATTGGCAATTAATTTAATCGAGACAAATAAACTTCCTATTTATACATATTATAATATTAAAGATTTTCATTTATCCAAGAGCTTCGGGTTATTAGTATTTTATTTTACTACATTAAAAAATTGATGGCAATTGTCGTATGTTAAATGTTCTGTAATTGATGGCCAACAGCTTCTCCAACTGCTCGATGATTATTGCTTCGGACCCCCTCAATTGGATCGAGACGACTATTTTGAATAAAATTCTGTATTAAATCTTTTTCCTAGCTCAAAAGTTATGCTTGCAATAATTTGTTTCAATTAAAAGTACATTCACATTGAATAAAGCTGAAATTATTAATATGTTAAGACATTTTATTATGATTTTTTTACGTCAAGCAGGAACTGTCGGTAGTTCTTGGACGGAACTGATGTATTGATGGCCAACAGCTCCCCCAAATGCCCGATGATTATTGTTTTGGGGCCCCTCCAGTGCGCCGACACGAATACTTTGAATATTTCTAATGCGAATGATCGCGAAATCTTTGCACAGATGTTGACGGAATGTGCCGCTGGCCCACAACAGTAACCAGCTGGAGAGCATTACAGTACCTGTTGGTGATGTAACCGTTTAAATTTCAGTCTTATAATTTTAGTGGATACGATACCTGCGTCTAAAATCAGTGGATAGTAGCTGGCGGCCATAAGTCTTGATTTCCAATCATCAACGAGCCAAATATCGGTAAGCTGTATGTTAAAAAATATAGTTATTGCTAATCAGAGAATTCAATCAAGCTCGATATGCCTATTTTTGTTTAAATTTGGTTAACTTTAATATTAATAACTTTCATCTACCACAAACTGGCTTGCGACGAACGCGTGACCCAAAAATGTTGCCAATGCATAAATCAACAATTTCTTCTCAATTTCATGGCCGTTGTTGTTTCCGTTTCTTCTAACTTTCTTCAAATGTTGTTTGTATGCTACGAGTGTGCAAATGTTTATCAAAAGACATAAAATTAAAAAAATTATGCTGATGCAAGCAGTACGAATCTGATAGTGGTTGATCGGTGCCTTAATAAATATTTTAAGGGAAAACAATCAGTTTCAGCGATATTCATTTGAATAATTTAATTCTGAATGTAAATGCCACTCAAGGTGGCCATAAGCAAAACCCAAAAACTCAATTAAATACGCTTCCGGTCCGAATCCCACCCGTCCGAATCCCACTCAAGCCAAAAAAGGTTCGAATCCCACCCCATCAAAAAAAAAAAGTTAGATCACCCTCATTCAAAGATTTAAGATTGAAGATTTTTACAGTAATTGTTAAAAAAAATTGTTTACAAGAACCGAAAAATTTCGGTTCCGGTTCGGATAACCGAATTCCCAGGAACCGCCAACCCTATTAGCAATAACTAAAAAAAACCATCAGCGAGTGGTCCCAATTATCACAGGGATAGAACAACAAGAAGAAATAAATGAGGATGCGACCGATAAAGATGATGAGCAGCGGAAAACTGAGTTCGAAATTGGAAACTCGAGAAAAAATTGAGATGTTCTTTTGCACACCAAGGGCATTTTGCCCAAACTCGGACGCTCTACGAATGATGGATGGCTTAGTGGCACAATCAACCCCTGAGAAGTTAGGGACAAGATATGAATTTCCGCTTGCAAAGCACCTGAAATATCCATAAGGACTTTGGAATGTGCGTGGACGGGTCGAAGAACCCCTGCCAAGAAGCCAAGCTTCTATGGAAGCAACCAATTTGGCGTTTCAGGTTAAACGTTTAAGGAATTTTTGATTTTAATAAAGTAATTTAGAAAAAGAACAAAAGAAAGCCGCGGATGTTTGATTTTTTGACTGCGCTGCCCAAATTTGACACACAAAAAATGCAAGAAGCACGCGAGGCATTGACGAAAAAACTCCCAAGACGGCGCCCGGAATTCGCCGAAATGGTTCGCAAACTCCTCAATTTGGTCAAAAATGCCCGCCTTGGGACCGATCAGGAAATTTGTGTTTTTCTTGAAGCAGTTTCACTGTCATTGCAGCGTCTCGACCCAAACCTCCGTAACTTTCCGGCGGCAGAAGAAGCTGAGAATGACCCACCGACTGACGATCAAAATGAAAACGAGGCTATGATTTTCCTGGAAATACCTCAGCTTTCATCGATCACGATTATTGTTCATCATTCCTCGAAGATCAAAATCTTTGAATTTGTCAACAATTTGGAATTTTTCATTCACTTAATTTATTATCTATTCAACCAGCCTTGATTCGATGATTGTTATAGCCTATTCTTATTTGATCCCAAATTTTAGTATCAAAAAAATAATGCCAACATTATTGGAAAATAAAATTTTGCACTTTTACATTTTGGTGGGATTCGGACCTTTTTTTAGCTTGGGTGGGATTCGGACGAGTGAGATTCGGACTAGTAGCCAAAATATACGAATTTAATGCCAGAACTTTTGTAATACTTTTCGCCATTTTTAATTTAGTCCGCAGTATTCTTAATAAAAACGTGTTTGTTGCGAAAATTATTCCCAAATTTGGAAACAAAATTTCAAAAAAGCCGTTTTTTTGCGATTGCTTACCAAATTTTTTTTGATAGTCTTGATATGATTGACTTTACAATAGAACTAACGGCCAATATTTCTTAAATTTTGGCACCTTTCAGCTAAAATAAAGTAAATTATTGGAAAAATTACAGCTCCAGCTTCGTAGACGAAGAAACCGCGTTCAGTCGTTGAATTTGGGTCCCTCAATCCGACGATTGCATTCATTTTAAATATGGGCCAATACGAGAATGTTGGCACAAAATAAACAAAAATTGTTATAAACGGAAGAAATTTTTTCCATAACTTAAATAGCCATTTTTTTATTAGATTTAATATAAAAAACGACCTTTTCATGTTTTGTTGGCATTGCGATTGCGGTCAGACGGTTCAGCAGTATAAAAGTCGTAGCCAAAAGATTCGCTTGGAATGTGTATCCGTTTAAAAAATAGTACATTGCGAGCATCCAATTTGGAAACGTTGAATAAATCGGGTAAAGAGCACCAATTGTAAAGGGCAATCGTTGACCGTAGAAAGAGTTCAATACGAACAACAAATCCTGAAATATTTTTTGAAAAAATTGATCAAGCTTATTGATCAGCTATTCTAACTGATTCATTCTCACAATCAATTCGGAATTTGTTACCGGAATTGAGCGCATAACAAAAAGGTCATAGAATGAGTTGTTGAACTTTTTGTGCCGAACGATGGTGACAATTTGGGCAATATAAAGTGCCATTGACGGGATGCTTATACAAAAGGTTAAGTAGATGATTGGAGTTTGAATTGAGTTAGACAATTTGGCAAAGTCCATCATTTTTTATAAAGCTGAATTAATCAACAATATATTTAAACTTTTTAATTATTTTGAAAAATTAATATGAATTTTTTTTTGATATCTTAAGGAAAGAAACACGGAATCTCACATGCATTGCAACATTTGTTCTAAACTAATGGGCATCAGAAATATTTTTATTTTGTTTTTTTGTGCATTCATTGACTGACGCACAGCGATTGTTGATAGGTTAATACCAAATGCAGTGATGCAATAAAAAATAATGAGGTGTAGTTGCACATTTACATGCGAGACTATGCGGTGCTTTAAATCGCTGACTTGCTTGTAGAGCTTCGGGGAGGGAAGTTTTGAAGCGATGATTGAGCCAGGTACAATAAAAAGAGCCCAGAATGAGGCCGGCTAGAACAATTTTGACGAATTTTCGTAAAAACTCCCGTTTTCTTTCATTTATATAATTAATATTTATTGTCAATTAATTTGGCACAAATCTTCGGACAAAACCTGAAATTGATTCATATTCGCAACTACCCCCCCTAACAGTTCTACAATATAATATTCTATTTGTTGTAAATGCATTTGATCGGTACCTTAATAGAAATTTAAAAGGAAACAAAAATTAAGAAGTACCCTTTTTTTTTTGGAAAATTGTAGTTTTTGGACCAATTTTCTTAACAAGATTCGTTAAAAATTTTCGAAAAATTTCCCCGGCGGCGCCTCTCGGCACCGCCGGGCTCCACCTATTCCTAAAAATTGCCGTATTTAAAAATTTTTGTTGCAAATCTTTTAACAAATTGAGTCAAAAATTCAAAATTTTCTCGGCGGCGCCTATCGGCACCGCCGACCACGCCCCTAAAGTAAAGCAGATTCACTAAAAAAAATTGCATTTTGAAAATTCAAAAATTGTGAAATTTTTTGTCCTTTGATTTCGCCAATAAAATAGAAAAAATTCAAAAATGCAAAAAATTCCATTGAAAAAAATTTTGGATTTCGGGTTTCGGATATTTCGGAAATTTCGGGATTTTTGGGTTTTCGGATTTTAAATCGTTTCGGATTTTTGGGGTTTCGGAAATTTCGGGTTTCGGATTTTATTTTCCGATTTTGCCCAGCCCTGACGTGGACCCCACTTATGGCAACTGCTTCACATTTAATGCACGGCCGGATAAAAATGTGCTCAGCGAACGGGCGGGCCCGAATTATGGTAAAAACAACAATTGATCAGGAAAAACAGATAGAAAATTTGATCACTTTTCAAAGACGTCATTGTTTTTATTTTTAAATATTGATTTACTTCAAACGTATGCCAAATGAGCTGACGAAGCCAGTTGGTGCGCTAAATAAAAAATTTAAATTCAATAAACATTTTACACAATTCCTGTGGCCATGTGTGTCCGGGAAGGGCTGTTCCTCCGAAGCAACTCCGGTATTTAAAAATAGCTCTGAAAGTTTTTGCTTTTGGTAAGCTTTTGTCTATCGAAGTATTTTCACAAATTATTAAATTTACGACCCCTCATCACCCAAGGGCTGCCAACGTTCATGCATTCAGCGGATGTTGGTCAGCAAGTGCGGGCAAGAAATTTTGTTGCATTACAAATACAAAAAAATTAAATGTTTTTAAATACAACAGATGTGGCGACCCGCGTTTTGCCCAACAGTTTTTGGCATTTTTTATATTTTAAATAAATGTGTGCCGCCTGTCACTAATTTTGGGGATTTTCGTTGTGTATTATTTGTCCAGGAGCGTGTCTTCAACGTGAGATGCATAGCGCCGCGCGATCCGCCACTCAGCAGCCTGACTGCATATGCCGACAGCCATGCCGGTCAATAAATTATTAAAAATGAACAATTTGTTAAATTGGGGGTTTTATTAAAGCATTAACCAGAAGTCGGGGGCATATTTAGTAACTTTTAAAGATTTATTTCAAAAAAAGGTTAATTACTTATAGTTAATTAATTCTACTCAAAATCTTGGCCAATCAAAAAATTCCAAATTTTTTTCTCATTAAGCTGCCCAATTTGCTGTCCGATTTTGGCGGTCAGCTTGGCTTATGGATGATGGGCGTTTCAGTGAGTGGCGTTGGTCCAGTAGTTTTTTGGTTTATGAATGTTGTTGCGCATTGACAAATAAATAAAAATTGTATTGGAAAAAGGAAATTAAAAAAAAGAATAAAAGTTTATTCAAATTTAATTCAATGCAAAATAATGTGTAATATCGAATAGGATGTTGACAAATTTTTTGAATGAGCTTTTTCTTTTTGAGGAGCAAAATTTTATTTATTTATTTATAATTGTAAATTTTTATTTCAAAATTAAGGGCCAAAAAAAAGACGCGTTTTGGTCTACAATGGCTCAGCGATTCGTTGGGCGTAATCGGATATTGACAATGTCGGAAAATATGGAATGCGCAGCACAAATGACGAAGGCGCCAAATATTACGCCACCCACAAGTGATTAAGCCACATTTGTCGTCCAATGCATCATCAATAAATTTTTCAGATTTTAATTTGTAACAGCTTAATAACTAACTAACAGCTTACACTGCTCCTGTTCTGTTCTAGAGGTCAGAACAAAAACATTTTAATTGCAATTTGGTCATTATTTAATTATGCTTTGGGGCTTTTCACTGCAGAGACACAAATGTTAATTAAACATCTGCTAAGTTTGGCATCAACCGCCTTATCAAAACCTAAACTTGCGTTGTTAGCGAACGGTGCGTAACGTAAGATTAGAAACGATTTTCGGCATTTTGAAATTTTTTACTACTATTAAATAAATTTTTTTGTTCCATATTTAAAACTGAATTTCAAGAAGTGGCCAATTGTTATACGGAACTGCGAAATTTGTTCCGATAATTCGACATCACCCTTTTTGCCAGCCAAAATTTGAATGATTTTGGTGTCATAAAATGCAGAAAAATAAGTTGCATTTTTAGGTTAAAGAACCATTCGCTTGCTGTTGAGATTCAAAATATTGTAGTCAATTATGTCCAAAAAATGGATTTTTCCCAAAAAAATTCATAAAAATGTTTAAAATAAAGAAATTCAAAAAAAACGCTAATTACATAAATAGCTTATTTTTTGCTCTACCAAATAGTACTTGAATTCATTCCAATACGATTGCTCTGAACCGAGCTGCAAGAGTATAAGTGCTTTAAGTAATTTAGAACTTCAAACAACCAGAAGTTGGGGGCATATTTAATGTAAAATTCTTTTTTGGTAACTTTTTACCGTAGCCAAAAAGATGGCCCTCCAGCGATTGGGCACTGTACGGTGAATGCGACCTGTCGCTGAGCGGTGCGCAATGTCTCGAATTCCATCGAGAGCAGTCCGCCATTGTGGAGGTGTACTTCAAGCAACTGAACTACGAAAGTCTGCAGGAGAGTGAAGCATACGGGGTAACGTGGCGATGAAAAGATTTAAATTTTGTCAGTTTGAAAAATCCAAAAAGTTGCATATTTGACCCAAAACATTGCAGTGGCCAATTGTTGTACGGAACTGCAAAATTTGTTCTGATGTTACGTGTTATTTTAGAAATTAATTTTGAAAGTCTATAACTTTTTGAAAGCTCTAAATGAGAAGAATCATTTGAAAAAAGCCTACGGTCAATTTGTTTAAAAAAAGTTTAATGTGCAAACACCCAAAATTGGGGTTTTTCATAGTTTTATTCAAATAACTTTTTCAGAATTTCTAATTGTTTAGCTTTGGCTTAACAATAGCTTTTAAAGCGTAGTGCATTCGAATGGCATCTTGACAATTGTTGTACGTTTCATCAAAATTGGCAATCTTGGACTATTTATTCAATTTAATCGAGACAAATAAAACTTCTATTTATACATATTGTCGGACTTTTCGGGGTTTCCGGTCCGGGATTTAAAACACTCCGCAATTCCGCTCTTTCTAATAACAACCAAAAGTAAACAATTAAAATAAAGACCGCTAATAATATTCCCAAATTGAAGAACCACAAATATAATCAATGAATAAATATCAAAAGAACAAGATGAAGCCTAATCCAAAATATATAACGCACAAAAATTGGAAGATAATATAATACGAACGAACGAACGAACGATATGACTGATTTTAAGGAAGGAAAGGAACTAGAGTGCGGCAAAATCTAATTTGCGTATCCTGTTGCAGGATTGAAATTCAAAATTTTTTGCAGGATCGGATCCTGCGGGATTAATCCTGCAAATCCTGCAATCCTGCTAATCCTGCATTTAGAAATTGCAGGATCCTGCGCAGGATTGCAGGATTGAGTAAAAATTTTTCAAAAATTAATTTAGGCCTCAAAATTAGGTTTCCTCCCAGGCCCCTCGGGAGCGGGCGATTTCGGGGTCGGGTTGGCTATGTTGGGGATTGGGGACGTCCAAATATTCGGGTCGGGGGTGAAGAAAATTAAAAACATTTTTTTCAAAAAATTTCAGCAATGTCTTCAGCGGGAAAGCATAAAATGAATCAATTTTTAAATCCATCTATCGTCCTATAAACAACCTCAAGAGTGAAGGCGATTTGTAATTTGTGAAAAAATTATTTGCGGATTTCTCATCAGGTATATCACTTACAAATTAGCCCAACAACTCAGAATCTCAATATAACCAAAAACTTTTCGAAAAAGCAAAAAATTTCATTGGTGTCATTTTTGGTACTTTTCGGCCGCATTTATTTTTAAAGCTTTTTAGGAATGGGAGAAGCCGGCGGTGCCGATAGGCGCCGCCGGGGGAAATTTTTCAAGATTTTAGCAATGTTTGTTAAGAAAAATTGCTTCAAAATTAACGAAAATGGGCCAATACTTCTTAAATTTTGAGAGTTTTCAGTGAAAATTTCCAAACTTTTGAAAAATTGACTACGTATACCTTTTTTAATTTCGAATTTCTTAAAATATGTATAAGAATAAAAAGTTTTGCTGATTTTTCTGCATTTTATAACACTAAAATAATTAAAATCATTCAACTTTAAACAAAGTTATCATTTTTAACTATTCACCCAATTTTGCTGGGCAAAAAAATAAAAATTTAACAAATTGCTTAATTGTTATAAAATTATTTTAAAAATCAAAATATTTTTAGAAATTGTTTCCTCCACCATGGATGTTCACTAAAAGTTATGAAAAATAAATTTACATGGTCGGGGGTTTGAACCCCAACCAAAACCATTCCAACCCATAGCAAACCACTACAACACGGCGTTATTGGGCTAAAAATCGCATTATCCTTTACTAAATTAATACTTGCAGGATCCGCAGTCAAATTTGCGGATCCTGTTGCAGGATTGGAATTCAAAATGTTTGCAGGATCGGATCCTGCGGGATTAATCCTGCAAATCCTGCAATCCTGCTAATCCTGCAAAAGCCCAAAAAGTGCAGGATTGCGGACCGGATCCTGCAAAATCCTGCGCAGGATCCGGTCCTGCGCCGCACTCTAAAAGGAACAACAAATTGGGATCTTTTGTCCTTTGGCGAAATGTTCCGAATATAAATTATATTGGGCGAGAAGAGTCCTACAATATTATAATATTAAAGATTTTCATTTACCAAAAAGCTTCGGGTTAAAGCATTTTTTTACTACATTAAAAAATTGATGGCAATTGTCAGGAACAGTTGATCCAATGATTTGTTTCAATTAAAATCCATTCACATTGAACAAAGCTGGAATTATTAATTTGTTAAGACATTTTATTATGATTTTTTTTACGTCAAGCAGAAATTGTCGGCAGTTGTTGGACGGAACTGATGTATTGATGGCCAACAGCTCCTCCAACTGTCAGATAGTTATTGTTTCGGGGCACCTCTATTGGACCAACACGAATATTTTGAATATTTGTTTTTTCGAATGATCGAAAAATCTTTGATCAGCTGTTGACGGAATGTTCCGCTAGCCCACAACAGTAACCAGCTGGAGAGCAGTACAGTACCTGTTAAATTCTCAGTATTGAAATTTTAATAAGTCCAAGAATTATAATCGAAAATCGAAGATTTCTTTAGTTCTTATCACCCGTGTCCATAATCAATGGATAGTAGCTGGCGGTCATAAGTCGTGCTTTCCAATCATCAACGAGCCAAATATAGGTAATCTGTATGTAAATATATTTATTAGATATGCCTATGTTTGTTTAAATTTGGTTAACTTTATTATTAATAACTTTCATCTACCACAAAATGGCTTGCGACGAACGCGTGACCCAAAAATGTTGCCAATGCATAAACCAACAATTTCTTCTCAATGTCATCGCTGTTGTTGTTTCCGTTTATGCTAGCTTTCTTCAAATGTTTTTTGTATGCTACGAATGTGCAAATGTTTATCAAAAAACATAAAATCATAAAAATTATGCTGAATATGCAAGCAGTACGAATCTGATAGTGGTTGATCGGTGCCTTAATAAATATTATAAGGGAAACAATCAGTTTCAGCGATATTCATTGTAATACTTTTCGCCATTTTTGATTTAGTCCGCAGAATTCTTATTAAATCAAACATTATTTTAATAATAATCAATATTTCAGTAATTTTTTGGATAATTTTTTAGGTTTTTTTCCAAAAATTCTTGAAGAAATTCAATTAGGCACTTTTTCCCATTCTTTAAAAAATGCAATGAAACAAAAAATGTTATGCTTAAAATCAAAAATTTTTTCAAACCAAAAATGCACCCCCTAAGAAATGGCTTTTTCTTTGACCAAATGCACTCACTCTCTAAAGAGCGAGATTTTTCGAAAATTTATTATTTGTATATTTTCAAAACATCTGAAAAATAGTGACAAAATTTGGTCTTTTAGCACCTTTTTTAATCAATATGTTGGCATTTTTGGGGGTTTTGGTCAATATTTTGAGGTTTTTTGGTTAATATCATAAGTAATATTTCACGGTTTTTAGTTTTGTAATACTTTTTGCCATTTTTGATTTAGTCCGCAGAATTCTTATTAAAAACGTGGTTGTTGCGAAAATTACTTCCCAAATTTCAAATTTTTAAAAAATCAAGCCAAATCAGGCAACAGAATAAAATCGAGAAAAAAAAATCAAGAAAATCTGATAAATAAGATACCGTATTTCCTATAATAGAGCCCTATGGGGCTCTATTGTTCAACCCCCCCCCCCAAAAAGGGGGGCTATATTAGAGGGTGGGGCTCTAATACAGGGTGGGGCTCTATTGTTCAACCTATTTTTTTCAGAAAATATTAATAAAATTGTAATTTAAACACCAATTTTGGCACAATTTGGACCTTTTTTCTGGCAAAATCAATGACTGAATAGAAATTTTATTATTGAACAACAAAAGTTTTCGATATCTATGAGTTACCCAACCATTTTACTAGGAACCCCTTGGTAAGAAATAGAATTTTATTGAAGTCTTCAACCAGGCGTGGACACGGTTACCCGTAACCGCGGTTATCCGCGGTTACCCGCGGTTAACGGTTATGGAATTTAAAAGGTCACGGTTACGGGCGGTTAACGGTTATGAAATTTTTGGGACGGGCGGTTACGGACGGCTAACGGTTATGACCACTAAAACCGCGGTTAACCGTCGTATCCGTTATTTTTTGATTGCTGAAGGAAAATTTATTGAGACGATTTGCCTTTCTAATATCATTCAATTTTATGCACATACACCAAAGTACAACACCAATCACTATCCAATGTTTACCTAAATATGCATGATGAATTTTTCTTTTAATTTAAGTGTGATGAAAGAATTCCCAACTAAAGATCCTTCGGAGTTTACAAAGGAGGAAATAGTGCAAATTTTGTCGCTTGAGAAAAAGAAGGAAACAACAACACTTTTCTACAAGCCGAAAAAAGACTCAATGCCGGAAATTTGTGTGCCTTACTACAACAAAGAGGGCAATGAAGCCGAGGCCTACTTAAATGGACAGATCAAGAAATTTGTGATTTGCAAAAACAATGATTGCAACACTGTATTAAAATGCCCCAGCGGATCAATCAAGTTTGCTCATAATTTCTAGCAACTTAAAATTTCTATTTAGTGCACATTATGAAGGACACAAGTCGAGAAAACGTCCGTATGATGCAACGACGTCTGCAAAATTATCAGCATTTTTCCCTCAGCAACTCTCCGGTGCAGAAAAGTCTCAATTTTCTCAAATGTTGGCAGAATATTGCATAGAAAGCGGGAGTTCTTTCCGGAGTGCCGCTTCTCCAGCAATGAGAAATCTTTTGAGCAAGGCTGTTAATTTCGGGCAAGTGACTTTGAAGTTTAACATTTGAAAATATTATAAATCGATTCAAGAGCTAAAAACAGCAAATCAGTGGCTCAGCAAATCGAACTACCGTGCAGAAAAACGATCAACAGAAGGGCTTACGAGTTGGCAGATGAGATTTTGAGCGAGAAAAAAGGTTTATTGCTGGAAGCAGTACAAAGAGTGGGAGGAATCGCGTTAGACTATGGATTCAGGTTTAAAATTTAGAATTAAAATGAAACCCGTTCATCATTACAATTTTTATTTGTTTATAATCTCGATTTACAGCAGGAACACCAGCCAACAATCCATTTTGTTTGGCCGAAAATTTTCGAAATTCAAAAGAGGTTGAGAGCTCTTCTGATTGAGCAGCCATTCGTTGATTCAGAAATTTCGTCGGCCATTGTGCGTTCAGCTCAAAAATGTTTGCAACGAAAGATCGATGAAGGGTTTCTCACCGATCTTCACAAAACGGGCACTTTTTTAGCTCCCAAAAGGCGGCTGCTGAATGGGGTCTCAGAAGGCGGAAAAATTTGCTGTATTTTTACATTGTAATCAACAAATTCATTTTAAAATTTCAAGATCCATGCTTTTACGCGCCAACTAATGCGGCAAAAAAAAAGGACTCTCTTCGGTTAGTGAGGCAATTGGTGGAGAATGTGCTCTAAATCTTGACAGTACTGAGGAGGTCGAATTCTTTGAAGATGATTTTTTGAGCGAACGACAGCAAAGAACCCAAAGGCGATCCGAACCGGACGAAGTGGACCATTACATTTCTAATGTATTCGACAAAGATGCCCAGGATTGCACCACCCCAGCAGAATTTTGGAAGAAGAACGAGAAGATGCTGCCATTTTTGTCGCAAGTGGCTGGGAGTGTGCTTGCGCTACCTGCGAGTTCATCGGGAATTGAACGCGGATTTAGTCGATTGAAATATGTAATGGATGATCAGCGATTTAGCCTGACCGAAGGAAATGTTTCAAAGCTCCTTCTTGCTGATTCTTTAAAGAAAATCTGATAAAATCTTACATCACGATGGGAAAAAAATTTGCTTTGAATAATGATTTTTAATTAATGCGGTTAACCGCGGCTAACCGCGGGCGGTTAACGGTTATGGGATTTTAAAAGGTCACGGTTACGGGCGGTTAACGGTTATGAGATTTTTGGGACGGGCGGTTACGGACGGTTAACGTTTCTAAGTGTTTGAGGACGGGCGGTTACGGTTAAGAAAATTCATAACCGTGTCCACGCCTGTCTTCAACAATATTTTTAAAAATTCACCATTTTTTTGCTCAGCAAAATCGAAAGAATTTAAAAAAAAATGCATACCTAACTCAGCTTAAAGTTTGAGATTTTAAATGAAATAAAATTTTTAAAAATGTTAAAATTAGGACATTTTTTACTTGTTTAGATGTTTCCTCTATTTAAAAAATTAAAAGTTAATGTCAATTTTTTGGTCAAATTAATTTTCATAAAAAATTCATAACTATTTTTAAAATGAACATTTTCACAAAGTTTAAACATTATGACTTTTATTATTAGAGAAATTAATTTTGATTTCAAAAATAAATTCGAATCTGACCCTTATTTTACCCGATTTCAAACCCCAGACCGGAATACAAACATTTTTGGAAAAATTCAAATTTTTCCAAAAATCTATTTTGGCCTCAAAATCATTTAAAAAGACAATGGAAACAAGTAATGCTTAAATTAATGCTTTTTCAATGAAGGCCAAATGTGGAGGGAGGCTCATTAAAACTCTTATTAAAGAGGGGAATAGAAATTTAGAACTTTTTCGAATTTTTCTTTTTCTTCACAGAAATTCATTGAATTTATTAAAATCTCTGATTAAAGCTGGTTAATCCGAGACTAGAAATAAACAAAAATTAGGAAATTTAATGATAAAGAGATATTTTCAGAATTGTAAAAAATCCAGAATATTTAAAGGAATTAACTACATTTTTTAAAATTCATATCTTTGCTTAAAGTTGGCAAATGACTTATAAAGTTGGAGATACAAATGGAAAAAAATAAAGAATTTTTGCGCTAGGGTTATTTTCACAAATTTGAAAAATCCAGAGGTTTGGCCAATTTTGCAAAAAAAAAAAATTCAAAAATTGGGGGGGGGGCTCTATTAGAGGGGGGCTCTATTTTTCAACCCCTCCAAAAAGGGGGCTCATTAGAGGGTGGGGCTCTATTATAGGAAATACGGTATATGGCCACCCTGACGACACAAACTATAAAATAAAATCTTAGTTAATTATTGGAAAAATTACAAAATTACATCTCCAGCTTCGTAGACGAAGAAACTGCAGTCAGTCGTTGAATTTGGGTTCCTCAATCCGACGATTGCATTCATTTTAAATATGGGCCAATACGAGAATGTTGGCACAAAATAAACAAAAATTGTTATAAACGGAAGAAATTTTTTCCATAACTTAAATAGCCATTTTTTTATTAGATTTAATATAAAAACGACCTTTTCAAGTTTTATTGGCATTGCGATTGCGGTCAGACGGTTCAGCAGTATAAAAGTCGTAGCCAAAAGATTCGCTTGGAATGTGTATCCGTTTAAAAAATAGTACATTGCGAGCATCCAATTTGGAAAATTTGAATAAATCGGGTAAAGCACACCTAATGTGAAGGGCAATCGTTGACCGTAGAAAGAGTTCAATAAGAACAACAAATCCTGAAACAATTTTTGAAAAAATTGATCAAGCATATTGATCAGCTATTTTAACTTCATTTCCAAATCAATTTGAATTTGTTACCGGAATAGCCCGCATAACAAAAAGGTCATAGAATGAGTTGTTGAACTTTTTGTGCCGAACGATTGTGACAATTTCGGCAATATAAAGTACCGTTGACGGGATGCTTATACAAATGGATAAGTAAATGAGTTGAACTTGAAATGAGTAGGACCATTCGGCAAAGTCCATCTTAAACTGAATTAATAAACAATATATTTAAACTTTTTAATTATTTTGAAAAATTATTATAAATTTTTTTAAATATTTAAAAAGAAACAACGACAAGAATGCTCACATTCATTTCAACATTTGTTTTAAACTAATAGGCATCAGAAATATTTTTTGTGCATTCATTGACGCACAGCGATTGGTTATATGTTAATACCAAATGCAGTGATGCAATAAAAAATAATGACTTGCAATGGGTGCGGAAGATCACGCCAGCTACAACAGGTACATTCGATGCGCTTTTTGTTAAGCGGTCAATTCCAGGTAGCAATTATAATTTTATCAGTACGGCATCCAATGTTGAATTTAAAAAAATAAATTTCCTTCAAAATAAGTGCCGTGTTGCAATCAGAAAATCATGAGGTTGCTCATTAGTTCTTAACGAATGTTAAGTGAAATGACTTTTCATTGTGCTTCCTATGGATTTTGGAAATGACCTGGATCTGGATATTTGATTGTAATGCCAATGATTCTGGAAAAATGGTTAATGTCTTATAAATCGTTGCAAAAAGTTTCAAATTTGTCAAAAAAGGATTCTTTTGCACGTTTGGCAGGTGGCTCAGAATTCGAGGAACAGGAGCTCTCTTCCATAATTTCCAGTTCCACGACGATGTCACATTCAATGTTTTGTTCCGATTCCTCAATTAGATAAATCCGCACACTGTTGCTAAAATGATAGCCATTTTATTTTTAAATCTGGAGTCCAACATTGTTGAAATGGAATTAGTGCTATAAAGAAAATATAAAAGGTTTAAGTAATAAAGCTATTCAATGCAGATTATGATAAAAGCAAACCGTATAAATCGGAGTTCGAAAAAACTTTCTTCCACGTTTGAAACCATTGTCGATCTAACTGCGTAAACATTGTCAATCTAACTGCGTAAACTTCCTTAAACGCTCGTGCATGCAGCGTCCGAACGGAATTTGCATCGCGATTGGAGATTTTGCAAATCCGTTGCTTTCCTCCTAAGCAGGTGCTAGGACTGAAAAAAAACTGTTAATAAAATTCAACAGGACACGAAATTTCAAACTTGCAAAGCTGAATTGCAATTGCCTTCCCTGAAGTTCACCCGGGAAATGTTGTACAGCAAGAACACGATTTGGCATCCAATTTTTATTACTCCATGTCAACCGCCGCTAAACGGAGGACCGAGGAAGGAGAGTCGGTGATGAAATGAAAGGAAGGAACGGGAGCGGCAGGTTGGGAAGCGAGCGGTCGGGAAGCAACATAAAAGGAGAGGACCCTTTCCACTGGGGAGTCTTTTATTCCATCCGCAATGCCATTTGTATATCGAAGCTTCGATCAAATCCTCCAACCAAAGAATAAAGCATTGCGAGAACGTCGGAATACGAACCCCACGGGAGGGGCTATTCGTGACACTCCATGTGCAGTCAGGCTGAAAACGTTTTATTCAAACTTTTAGAAACTGCATTAATAAAACCTTATGAAATTGTTAGATGGACCCGACCAACAATTCCTCGTAATGCTCAAGCCTCGCTTTTAAAGTCAAATTTGCTTTTCTCTTAACATCTAATATTTTGGCATATTTTGGGGGTTTAATACATATTTTAGCATTTTAAGCACATAAAAACATACATATTTTGAGTTTTTTAGCACACATAAATCCGGGCCCTATTAATAACTAACAGCTTACACTGTTCCTGTTCTGTTCTAGAGGTCAGAACAAAAACTTTTTAATTGCAATTTGGTCATTTTTATAATGATTGTAATTAAAAGATTCATTTTTTTAAAGTCAAAGCTAGAGAAGGGTTTTTGACTTTTTTTTCTAATTTTGCTTTTCGGACATTTTTCCGTTTTTTGTAACCAGACCTTTTGTAGAGCTCCAAATTTTCCAGCAAACGATTATTTTGTAATGCGAATGATCGAAAAATCTTTGATTAGCTGTTGGCAGAATGTGCCGCTGGCCCACAACAGTAACCAGCTGGAGAGCATTACAGTACCTGTTGGTGATGTAACCGTTTAATCGCAGTCTTATAATTATAGTGGATACGAGAGATATCATATCCCTTTCTGTCTCAAGACTTTAAAGCAAAGATAAAATATTAAACGAATTGGTTAGCTTGAGCGTGATAAATTTTAGAAAAATTTTTTAGTTTTAATGGCATTGCGATTGCGGTCAGACGGTTCAGCAGTATAAAAGTCGTGGCCAAAATATTCGCTTGGAATGTGTGTCCGTTTAAATAATAGGCTGGAAGTTGTGCATTGCTTCTTCAACTTTTTGTTGTGCATATGGAAAAAATACGCATTTTTCAGTACGGTGGCCAGGTGAGACCCAGGAGCAGAGTTGCGGGTGCAAATTGCAGTTTTACTGTTACAAAATTTTTTCCTTCTGCTCCAATCGCTTAGCGTTTGCTGGTAGGATCGCATTTCAACATGCCCCCGACAAGTTTGTAAGTGATCTGATTTTGATCTGAGCAAAAGCCTGATCAGTAAAAATCGACCAAAATTGTTGGTCAAAGTGTCAAATTTCGTTTTTTGTGGTCAACTTTTTTTGTTTTATCAGCAGCTCTTTGGGGTCTTTTGCATTCTGGTAGATCTTTGTGAGCTGCATCGAATGGTGTACTGTATGTACTTGACGGGTTTTGGCGTTTTGCACTAGGAGCGTTTGAAATTTTGGCGAATTTTGGACATAACTGGGGATTTGGCTGTGGAGGTGGTCGAGTGGTGAGTGGTGGGGGCTGGGTGGCGCGTGTTGGTGGTTCGAATCCGCGTGCCTGAAATCATTTTTTCTGACTTTTCCTCCTTCTCTATGGTGGGGGGAAAAATTCTAAAATCATTTTAAATTTTTCCCGACTTTTTAAAAATATTTTAATGGGCTATTTGCGAAAGTTTGCATTTATCATTTTTTTGGGTGGACGAATTCACTGAATATTTAAAAAATTCATAACTTTGTTCAAAACTGAACGATTACAATTATTTTATTTGTAGAAAAATAAGGTGCATTTTTAGTTAAGAACTGTTCTCTTACGCATGAATGTCAAAAAGTTGTAGCCAATTTTGTGCAAAAAATGAATTTTTCACAAAAAAATTCAATTTTTTAAATAGAGATATTCAAAAAGTTGATAATCACATAAATAGCTAATTTTTTTGCTCTACCAGATAGTACTTGAGTTCATTTTAATACCATTACTCTGAACCGAGTTGAAAGAGTATAAGTGGTTTTGGTTTTGAAAACCAAATTCAGATTTTGGAATTTCCATTTTTTGAGGAGGACAATTTGTTATTTGATGTTCTGGAAATCCAAAATGCACCAGAATTTGCTGTTCCGGAAAGCCAGCTGGGGCAGAATTTGGCTTGCCGGAAAGCCAATATGCACCAGAATTTGTTATTTGACTAATTTTGTTCTGGAAAACCAGAATGCACCAGAATTTGGTGTTTCGGAAAGCCAGCTAAGCCAGAATTTGGTTTTCCGGAAAGACAGTAAGAACCAGAATTTGTTATTTGATGTGATGGAAATGCAGAATGCGCCAGAATTAGGTTTTCCGGAAAGACAGTATGAGCCAGAATTTGTTATTTGATGTTCTGGAAATGCAGAATGCACCAGAATTTAAAAAATTCATAACTAGCTTTAAAATTGTCCTAATAAAATGCTTTTTAGTTCTAAAAATCAAAAATTGCGAGAATTTTATAAAAATAGTTTCACATTTTTGTTTATTGATATTAAAAAGTTGGGGTCAATTTTCTGAGAAAATTATCCAAAACATTATCTAAACTGCAAAAAATCACTCACATTTGTCGTCCAATGCATCATCAATAAATTTCAGATTTTAATTGTTTGGAATTCAGGTCTGGGTTAGGAATTAGTCGAAACAGAGGTCGAAGGATTCGAATTTTAAAGACTTCTACTAATTGTAAAAACAAAAAGATTTAGTGTGCGAAACGAAGGATTTGGAAACAAAGAAATTGGATTATTTTGAATAAAATTCGTATATTACATCTTTTTCATAGTCTCAAAATTATGCTTGCAATGATTTATTTCAATTTTAAAAGCCATTCATGTTGAACAAAGCTGGAATTATTTATTTGAACTTTCAGACATATTGTGATTTTTTTAACGTCAAGCAGAAATTGTCGGCACTTGTTGTCCGGAACTGATGTATTGATGGCCAACAGCTCCAACTGCCCGATGATTATTGTTTCGGGGCCCTTCAATTGCATCGACACGATTATTTTGAATGCGAATGATCGAAAAATCTTTGATCAGCTGTTTACGGAATATGCCGCTAGCCCACAACAGTAACCAACTGGAGAGCATTACAGTACCTGTTGGTGATGTGGCCGTTTAAATTTCAGTCTTGTAATTTTGGCAGTACAAGAAATATAATGGCGACATGAAGTTTGGGCACCGGGAAGTTTGGGCACCAGGAAGTTTGGGCATCAGAAGTTTGGGCACCGAGAAGTTTAGGCACCGCAATACAATTTTAAAAAAATAAATAAATAAAAAAAGCATTCATACTTGATTGTTTTGTGCATTATTGGATGGAATTTAATTTTCAACAAAAAAATATTGAGTTCTGATATGAGAAAAGTCTTGGAGAGCCCATGGGAAATCTTGAAGAAGCAGAATTTGTTTCCAGTGGTTCTTTTGAAAAAGCAGCGGGAACCGAATCCAGACCGGGGCAATAACTGACTCTAAACTTAACCGATTCAGACTTTCTAAACCCGTTCAACAGGTCTTGTCGAGGTGAAGTTACTCACCGGTCTGGATTCGGTCCGTACGCCGAAGCAGCACAAGTCATTTCCCCTCAAAACATACAATTTGCAGTGTTTTAAACCCTCATGGCCAAGAAGATCTCACTTTAATCCATAATGGGTTTGAATATGCTTTTGGTAAAAGCTTCAAAGTATTTAATAAGAGTCTAAATGGCAAAATTTTGAAATTTTATTTTTTAATGATGTATTGCGGTGCCCAAACTTCCCGGTGCCCAAACTTCTGGTGCCCAAACTTCCTGGTGCCCAAACTTCCCGGTGCCCAAACTTCCCCCCGCCAATATAATATCCTTTTCTGTCTCAAGACATTAAAGCAAAGATAAAATATTAAACGAATTTGGTTAGCTTTAGCGCGGTAAATTTTTTTTAGAGAAATTTCTTGACAAAACAAGTTAGGTTGATTTTATTTTTTTCACAACGATCCTATTTTCAAATACAACTTTCGAAAATTTTTCAGCCCGATACCCACGAAATGTTTACGAACAACCTGCGTCTAAAATCAGTGGATAGTAGCTGGCGGTCATAAGTCGTGCTTCCCAATTATCAACGAGCCAAATATGGGTAATCTGTAGGTAAATATATTTATTAGATATGCCTATGTTTATTTAAATTTGGTTAACTTTAATATTAATAACTTTCATCTACCACAAAATGGCTTGCGACGAACGCGTGACCCAAAAATGTTGCCAATGCATAAACCAACAATTTCTTCTCAATTTCATCGCCGTTGTTGTTTCCGTTTCTTCTAACTTTCTTCAAATGTTGTTTGTATGCTACGAGTGTGCAAATGTTTATCAAAAGACATAAAATTAAAAAAATTATGCTGAATATGCAAGCAGTACGAATCTGATAGTGGTTGATCGGTGCCTTAATAAATATTTTAAGGGGAAACAATCAGTTTCAGCGATATTCATTTGAATAATTTAATTCTGAATGTAAATGCCACTCAAGGTGGCCATAAGCAAAACCCAAAAACTCAATTAAATATACGAATTTAATTCCCAAATTTGGAAACAAAATTTCAAAACAGCAGTTTTTTGCGATTGCTTACCAAAATTTTTTTGATAGTCTTGATATGGTTGACTTTACAATAGAATTAAGGCCAATATTTCTTAAATTTTGGCACCTTTCAGTGAAATTTTCAAATTTCTAAAAAATCAAGCAAAATCAGGCAACAGAATAAAATCGAGAAAAAAATCAGGAAAATCTGATAAATAAGATATATGGCCACCGTGACGACACAAACTATAAAATAAAATTTTTGTTAAATTATTGGAAAAATTACAAAATTACATCTCCAGCTTCGTAGACGAAGAAACCCCGCTCAGTCGTTGAATTTGGGTCCCTCAATCCGACGATTGCATTCATTTTAAATATCGGCCAATACGAGAATGTTGGCACAAAATAAACAAAAATTGTTATAAACGGAAGAAATTTTTTCCATAACTTAAATAGCCATTTTTTTTATTAAGATTTAATATAAAAAAAGACCTTTTCATGTTTTATTGGCATTGCGATTGCGGTCAGACGGTTCAGCAGTATAAAAGTCGTGGCCAAAATATTCGCTTGGAATGTGTGCCCATTTAAATAATAGTACATTGCAAGCATCCAATTAGGGAACTTTGAATAAATCGGGTAAAGAGCACCGATTGTAAAGGGCAATCGTTGACCGTAGAAAGAGTTCAATACGAACAACAAATCCTGAAATATTTTTTGAAAAAATTGATCAAGCATATTGATCAGCTATTCTAACTGATTCATTCTCACAATCAATTCGGAATTTGTTACCGGCATTGAGCGCATAACAAAAAGCGCATAGAATGAGTTGTGGAACTTTTTGTGCCGAACGATGGTGACAATTTGGGCAATATAAAGTGCCATTGACGGGACGCTTATACAAAAGGTTAAGTAGATGATTGGAGTTTGAATTGACTTGGACCATTCGGCAAAGTCCATCATTATTATAAAACTGAATTATCAACAAATATATTAAAACATTAATTATTTTGAAAAAATAATAAGAATTTTTTTTTATATCTTTAGAAAAGAAATACGAAATCTCACATTCATTTCAACATTTGTTGTAAACTAATGAACACCAGAAATATTTTTATTTTGTTTTTTTGTGCATTCATTGACGCACAGCGATTGTTGCTAATACCAAATGCAGTGATGCAGTAAAAAATAATGAGGACTAGTTGCACATTTACATGCGTGACTTTGGGGTACTTTAAAGCGCTTGTAGAGCTTCGCTACCTAGTTCGAGCTTCGGGGAGGGAACTTTTGAACTGATGATTGAGCCAGGTACAATAAATTAGCCCAAAATGAGGCCATTTACAACGTTTTTGACGAATTCGTAAGAACTCCTGTTTTCTTTCACTTGTAACTTAATATTTATTGCCATTAATTTTACAAAAATCTTAGACAAATTGATTCATATTCGCAAACTCCCCCCCCCCCCCCCCTCCCCCACTTAACAGTTCTACAATACAATAGTTCTATTTTGTTGTAAGTGCAAAGGGATCCAGCAGCATTTTGATCGGTGCCTTAATGAAAATTTAAGAGGAAACAATCGTCAGCCAAATATAGTTAAATAATTTAATTGTGAATTTGAATGCCACAAGATATAATGATTTCAACACGGCACTTAATCAATATTCCAGTGTCGTATTTTCTTAGTGTCGCATTTTCTGTCGGTGTCGCATATTCCAGTGTCGTATTTTCTTAGTGTCGCATATTCCAGTGTCGTATTTTCTTAGTGTCGATATTCCAGTATCGTATATTTTCTTAGTGTCACATATTCCAGTGTCGTATTTTCTTAGTGTCGCATATTCCAGTGTCGTATTTTCTTAGTGTCGCATATTACAGTGTCGTATATTTTTTAGTGTCGCATATTCCATTTCTTAGTGTCGCATATTCCAGTGTCGTATTTTTCTTAATGTCGCATATTCCAGTATCGTATTTTCTTAGTGTCGCATATTCCAGTGTCGCATTTTCTGTCGGTCATTCGTTATTAAAATGCGCTCATGGGGACAGGACTATCCGCAAAATAGAAAGACCGTGACGTTTTTTAATTACTATCATCAATTGGCAAATTTTTATTAGAGTGAACTTTTCACATTGCTGTTTTTAAATGTATCCTTGTTTTTAGATACATAATTAAAAAGATCTCTTAAAAAGTTTGGGTGAATGATCATAGTAGTGGGGGTGTTCTAAAAGAAACTGGGGACTGTAATTCGATGGGATTTCTTTTTCAATTGACGAACATTGGATCACCTCCCTCGTGTTTTCATTTTTCATCAACTTCTTCACTTCGTTTTCTTCTCTTTTGAGTTTTTTTCTGGGCACTTCTTGGCTCCTCGATTGTCTGGGTATTTTGCTGGCTAACCCCTAAATATGGTAAAACATTAGACGCCGTTGGTTAACAACACAACTTTTTGCGGTTTATTATTAACCATTCCTCTTATCATGCTTCGCTCTTAATAGAGCCAACTCTGCCTACTCGCTTTAAGATCTTCACTGATTGTCGGATCTTTTAGCATAATCCTTGCATCCAACGCGGCCTTTTCATTTTGCAGATAGTCCTCCCCCCTGAACGCATTTTAATAACGAATGGTATTCCGCTACTGGGACCATTGTAATTTTCTTTGCAAATTTCATGATATGATTTTTTCGAACAAATGTTGAGCTAGAACGCTTAGAACCGGGACTAAGAGCGCTCCGTGCTATTCCGCTTCTCTGCTGTATTGCCTTTCTTACTGTTTTTCCGAACGTGATTTAACAATAGCCCGGTAAAAATCTGCGTACTGGATAAGTTTTTGTTTTTGGCTTTTATTAAGTTTGAAATTGAAACTCAAAATGTTTGTCAGAAATGAATTTTTGGGAATTTACTTTAGAAAAAATTGTTTGGAATTCAGGTCCGGGGTTAGGGGCAGTTGTTGGACGGAACTGATGTATTGATGGCCAACAGCTCTTCCAACTGACCGATGATTATTGTTTCGGGGCCCCTCCAGTGCACCGACACGAATATTTTTAATATTTGTTTTGCGAATGATCGAAAAATGTTTGGTCAGCTGTTGACGAAATGTGCTGCTGGTCCACAACAGTAACCAGCTAGAGAGCACTACAGTACATGTTGGTGATGTAACCGTTTAAATTCAGTCTTGTAAATCCGATGAAAATGTTTACGAACTACCTGTGCCCATAATCAGTGGATAGTAGCTGCCAAACAAAAATGTGTTTTCGTATCATTAACGAGCCAAATATCAGTAAGCTGTATGTTAAATATTTATTGTTAATCAGAGAAAGCGCCACGAAGAAGCACTCACTGGGGCAAGCCAAATAAATTCCTTCCTGCTGCACCATTTGATTTTGGTCCGCAACGTTCTTTACAAACCGGCTGTGACGTGTTCACAGGAAAAGGGCGAAGTCGCAGTGACCACGAGAATAATTTCTCCATTTCGGCCTGCAGAGCCACGGGGAAACTCTGATCACCACGTCACACTTTTCGGGGTTTCCGGTCCGGGATATAAAACACTCCGCAATTCCGCTCTTTCTGTTGTTTGTATGCTACGAGTGTGCAAATGTTTATCAAAAGACATAAAATTAAAAAAATTATGCTGAATATGCAAGCAGTACGAATCTGATAGTGGTTGATCGGTGCCTTAATAAATATTTTAAGGGGAAACAATCAGTTTCAGCGATATTCATTTGAATAATTTAATTCTGAATGTAAATGCCACTCAAGGTGGCCATAAGCAAAACCCAAAAACTCAATTAAATATACGAATTTAATTCCCAAATTTGGCAACAAAATTTCAAAACAGCAGTTTTTTGCGATTGCTTACCAAAATTTTTTTGATAGTCTTGATATGGTTGACTTTACAATAGAATTAAGGCCAATATTTCTTAAATTTTGGCACCTTTCAGTGAAATTTTCAAATTTCTAAAAAATCAAGCAAAACCAGGCAACAGAATAAAATCGAGAAAAAAATCAGGAAAATCTGATAAATAAGATATATGGCCACCGTGACGACACAAACTATAAAATAAAATTTTTGTTAAATTATTGGAAAAATTACAAAATTACATCTCCAGCTTCGTAGACGAAGAAACCCCGCTCAGTCGTTGAATTTGGGTCCCTCAATCCGACGATTGCATTCATTTTAAATATCGGCCAATACGAGAATGTTGGCACAAAATAAACAAAAATTGTTATAAACGGAAGAAATTTTTTCCATAACTTAAATAGCCATTTTTTTTATTAAGATTTAATATAAAAAAAGACCTTTTCATGTTTTATTGGCATTGCGATTGCGGTCAGACGGTTCAGCAGTATAAAAGTCGTGGCCAAAATATTCGCTTGGAATGTGTGCCCATTTAAATAATAGTACATTGCAAGCATCCAATTAGGGAACTTTGAATAAATCGGGTAAAGAGCACCGATTGTAAAGGGCAATCGTTGACCGTAGAAAGAGTTCAATACGAACAACAAATCCTGAAATATTTTTTGAAAAAATTGATCAAGCATATTGATCAGCTATTCTAACTGATTCATTCTCACAATCAATTCGGAATTTGTTACCGGCATTGAGCGCATAACAAAAAGCGCATAGAATGAGTTGTGGAACTTTTTGTGCCGAACGATGGTGACAATTTGGGCAATATAAAGTGCCATTGACGGGACGCTTATACAAAAGGTTAAGTAGATGATTGGAGTTTGAATTGACTTGGACCATTCGGCAAAGTCCATCATTATTATAAAACTGAATTATCAACAAATATATTAAAACATTAATTATTTTGAAAAAATAATAAGAATTTTTTTTTATATCTTTAGAAAAGAAATACGAAATCTCACATTCATTTCAACATTTGTTGTAAACTAATGAACACCAGAAATATTTTTATTTTGTTTTTTTGTGCATTCATTGACGCACAGCGATTGTTGCTAATACCAAATGCAGTGATGCAGTAAAAAATAATGAGGACTAGTTGCACATTTACATGCGTGACTTTGGGGTACTTTAAAGCGCTGATGCGCTTGTAGAGCTTCGCTACCTAGTTCGAGCTTCGGGGAGGGAACTTTTGAACTGATGATTGAGCCAGGTACAATAAATTAGCCCAAAATGAGGCCAATTACAACGTTTTTGACGAATTCGTAAGAACTCCTGTTTTCTTTCACTTGTAACTTAATATTTATTGCCATTAATTTTACAAAAATCTTAGACAAATTGATTCATATTCGCAAACTCCCCCCCCCCCCCCCTCCCCCACTTAACAGTTCTACAATACAATAGTTCTATTTTGTTGTAAGTGCAAAGGGATCCAGCAGCATTTTGATCGGTGCCTTAATGAAAATTTAAGAGGAAACAATCGTCAGCCAAATATAGTTAAATAATTTAATTGTGAATTTGAATGCCACAAGATATAATGATTTCAACACGGCACTTAATCAATATTCCAGTGTCGTATTTTCTTAGTGTCGCATTTTCTGTCGGTGTCGCATATTCCAGTGTCGTATTTTCTTAGTGTCGCATATTCCAGTGTCGTATTTTCTTAGTGTCGATATTCCAGTATCGTATATTTTCTTAGTGTCACATATTCCAGTGTCGTATTTTCTTAGTGTCGCATATTCCAGTGTCGTATTTTCTTAGTGTCGCATATTACAGTGTCGTATATTTTTTAGTGTCGCATATTCCATTTCTTAGTGTCGCATATTCCAGTGTCGTATTTTTCTTAATGTCGCATATTCCAGTATCGTATTTTCTTAGTGTCGCATATTCCAGTGTCGCATTTTCTGTCGGTCATTCGTTATTAAAATGCGCTCATGGGGACAGGACTATCCGCAAAATAGAAAGACCGTGACGTTTTTTAATTACTATCATCAATTGGCAAATTTTTATTAGAGTGAACTTTTCACATTGCTGTTTTTAAATGTATCCTTGTTTTTAGATACATAATTAAAAAGATCTCTTAAAAAGTTTGGGTGAATGATCATAGTAGTGGGGGTGTTCTAAAAGAAACTGGGGACTGTAATTCGATGGGATTTCTTTTTCAATTGACGAACATTGGATCACCTCCCTCGTGTTTTCATTTTTCATCAACTTCTTCACTTCGTTTTCTTCTCTTTTGAGTTTTTTTCTGGGCACTTCTTGGCTCCTCGATTGTCTGGGTATTTTGCTGGCTAACCCCTAAATATGGTAAAACATTAGACGCCGTTGGTTAACAACACAACTTTTTGCGGTTTATTATTAACCATTCCTCTTATCATGCTTCGCTCTTAATAGAGCCAACTCTGCCTACTCGCTTTAAGATCTTCACTGATTGTCGGATCTTTTAGCATAATCCTTGCATCCAACGCGGCCTTTTCATTTTGCAGATAGTCCTCCCCCCTGAACGCATTTTAATAACGAATGGTATTCCGCTACTGGGACCATTGTAATTTTCTTTGCAAATTTCATGATATGATTTTTTCGAACAAATGTTGAGCTAGAACGCTTAGAACCGGGACTAAGAGCGCTCCGTGCTATTCCGCTTCTCTGCTGTATTGCCTTTCTTACTGTTTTTCCGAACGTGATTTAACAATAGCCCGGTAAAAATCTGCGTACTGGATAAGTTTTTGTTTTTGGCTTTTATTAAGTTTGAAATTGAAACTCAAAATGTTTGTCAGAAATGAATTTTTGGGAATTTACTTTAGAAAAAATTGTTTGGAATTCAGGTCCGGGGTTAGGGGCAGTTGTTGGACGGAACTGATGTATTGATGGCCAACAGCTCTTCCAATTGGCCGATGATTATTGTTTCGGGGCCCCTCCAGTGCACCGACACGAATATTTGTTTTGCGAATGATCGAAAAATGTTTGGTCAGCTGTTGACGAAATGTGCTGCTGGTCCACAACAGTAACCAGCTAGAGAGCACTACAGTACATGTTGGTGATGTAACCGTTTAAATTCAGTCTTGTAAATCCGATGAAAATGTTTACAAACTACCTGTGCCCATAATCAGTGGATAGTAGCTGCCAAACATAAATGTGTTTTCGTATCATTAACGAGCCAAATATCAGTAAGCTGTATGCTAAATATTTATTGTTAATCAGAGAAAGCGCCACGAAGAAGCACTCACTGGGGCAAGCCAAATAAATTCCTTCCTGCTGCACCATTTGATTTTGGTCCGCAACGTTCTTTACAAACCGGCTGTGACGTGTTCACAGGAAAAGGGCGAAGTCGCAGTGACCACGAGAATAATTTCTCCATTTCGGCCTGCAGAGCCACGGGGAAACTCTGATCACCACGTCACACTTTTCGGGGTTTCCGGTCCGGGATATAAAACACTCCGCAATTCCGCTCTTTCTAATAAGCTTTACTTTCCAAAACCAAAAGTAAACAATTAAAATAAAGACCGCGAATAATATTCCCAAATTGAAGAACCACAAATATAATCAATGAATATAGAAGAAAAACGAACGAACGAACGATATGGATTTTAAGGAAGGAAAGGAACAATAAATTGGGATCTTTTGTCCTTTGGCGAAAATGTTCCGAATATAAATTATAAGATGGTCTCCAACTGCCCGATGATTATTGTTTCGGGCCCCTCCATTGGATCGAGACGAATATTTTGAATAAAATTCGTGTATTACATATTTTTTCTAGCCTCAAAAGCTATGCTTACAATGATTTGTTTCAATTAAAAGCCATTCACATTGAACAAAGCTGGAATTATTAATTTGTTAAAACATTTTATTATGATTTTTTTTTACGTCAAGCCGAAACTGTCAGCAGTTGTTGGACGGAACTGATGTATTGATGGACAACAGCTCCTCCACTGTCAGATGGTTATTGTTTCGGGGCCCCTCCATTGCAAGGCCACGAATATTTTGAAAATTTATTTTGCGAATGATCGCAAAATCTTTGATCAGCTGTTGACGGAATGTTCCGCTAGCCCACAACAGTAACCAGCTGGAGAGCACTACAGTGCCTGTTAAATTCTCAGTATTGAAATTTTAATAAGTCCAAGTCGAAGATTTCTTTAGTTCTTATCACCCGTGTCCATAATCAATGGATAGTAGCTGGCGGTCATAAGTCGTGCTTTGAAATTATCAAGGAGCCAAATATAGGTAATCTGTATGTTATGTAGTTATTACTAATCAGAGAATTCAATCAAGCTGATATGTCTATGTTTTTTTAATTTAGTTAACTTTAATATTAATAACTTTCATCTACCACAAAATTGCTTGCGACCAACGCGTGACCCAAAAATGTTGCCAATGCATAAATCAACAATTTCTTCTCAATTTCATCGCCGTTGTTGTTTCCGCTTATGCTAACTTTCTTCAAATGTTGTTTGTATGCTACGAGTGTGCAAATGTTTATCAAAAGACATAAAATCATAAAAATTATGCTGAATATGCAAGCAGTACGAATCTGATAGTGGTTGATCGGTGCCTTAATAAATATTTTAAGGGGAAACAATCAGTTTCAGCGATATTCATTTGAATAATTTAATTTTGAATGTAAATGCCACTCAAGGTGGCCATAAGCAAAACCCAAAAACTCAATTAAATATACGAATTTAATTCCCAAATTTGGAAACAAAATTTCAAAACAGCAGTTTTTTGCGATTGCTTACCAAAATTTTTTTGATAGTCTTGATATGGTTGACTTTACAATAGAATTAAGGCCAATATTTCTTAAATTTTGGCACCTTTCAGTGAAATTTTCAAATTTCTAAAAAATCAAGCAAAATCAGGCAACAGAATAAAATCGAGAAAAAAATCAGGAAAATCTGATAAATAAGATATATGGCCACCGTGACGACACAACCTATGTTAAATTATTGGAAAAATTACATCTCCAGCTTCGTAGACGAAGAAAGTGCGGTCAGTCGTTGAATTTGGGTTCCTCAATCGGACGATTGCATTCATTTTGAATATGGGCCAATACGAGAATGTTGGCACCAAGTAAACAAAAATTGTTATCAACGGAAGAAATTTTCGCCATAACTTAAATAGCCATTTTTTTTATTAGATTTAATTATAAAAAACGACCTTTTCAAGTTTTATTGGCATTGCAATTGCGGTCAGACGGTTCAGCAGTATAAAAGTCGTAGCCAAAATATTCGCTTGGAATGTGTGCCCGTTTAAATAATAATACATTGCAAGCATCCAATTAGGGAACTTTGAATAAATCGGGTAAAGAGCACCGATTGTAAAGGGCAATCGTTGACCGTAGAAAGAGTTCAATACGAACAACAAATCCTGAAACATTTAAGGAAAAAACTGATCAAGCTTATTGATCAGCTATTCTAACTGATTCATTCCCACAATCAATTCGGAATTTGTTACCGGCATTGAGCGCATAACAAAAAGCGCATAGAATGAGTTGTGAAACTTTTTGTGCCGAACGATGGTGACAATTTGGGTAATATAAAGTGCCATTGACGGTACGCTTATACAAATGGTTAAGTAGATGATTGGAATTTGATTTGAGTTGGACCATTCGACAAAGTCCATCATTTTTATAAAACTGAATTAATCAACAATATATGTATTTAAACTTTTTAATTATTTTGAAAAATTAATATGAATTTTTTTTTATATCTTTAGAAAAGAAACGAAATCTCACATTCATTTCAACATTTGTTCTAAACTAATGGGCATCAGAAATATTTTTATTTTGTTTTTTTGTGCATTCATTGACGCACAGCGATTGTTGATAGGTTAATACCAAATGCAGTGATGCAGTAAAAAATAATGAGGACTAGTTGCACATTTACAAAAAGTGAAAACAGGAAAAATCCGATTAAATATTCGTATTTAATGCCAGAACTTTATTTGTAATACTTTTCACCAGGTTTGAGCAACATGGCAATTAAAAAACAGTCAACATTGGCTGTGCGTGACTGGATGTGGGAATTGCTCGCTTAACAAAAAGCGCATAGAATGATTTTGGACTTTTTACGGCATGAGTGGGGTAGGGTGGGGAGGTTGTAGCTGGCGTGATTGGAAGGTTAACCTCTTGTAGCTGGCGTGATTGGAAGAATATATAAAAATAAAATTGGCAGATCGCGCGGCGCTATGAATCTCATGTAGAAGACACGCTTCCATATCAGACCAATCGACATCAGAACACTCAGCGAAATTGTTAACTTTTTCATATTTTCCGCAACTAAACGCAAAAAGGTAAAAAAATATTTGTTAAATAAAATATAAAACTCGATGATTTTCGACGCCTAGGTGTTGAATCCACATAATATCGCTCTAATGCAACAAATGCCAATGATATATTTAATAGTGACGTATTTCCCATTTGCTTTATATCTTAACAAATATATCAAAGTATTTTATTTAATTATGTTATGAAAATCCAGAATGCACCAGAATTTGATGTTCCGGAAAGTCAGATGGACCAGAATTTGGCTTTCCGGAAAGTCAGTAGGGACGAGAATTAGTTTTCCGGAAGGTCAGTAAAACTAGAATTTGTTATTTCATCTTCTGGAAATCCAGAATGCACCAGAATTTGGCTTTACGGAAATCCAGCTGGACCAAAATTAGGTTTTCCGGAAAGACAGTATGAACCAGAATTTGTTATTTGATCTTCTGGAAATCCAGAATGCACCAGAATTTGATGTTCCGGAAAGTCAGCTGGACCAGAATTTGGCTTTCCGGAAGATCAGTAAGAGCCAGAATTTGTTATTTGATGTTCCGAAAATCAGCAGGACCCGATTTTGGTGTTCCGGTAAGTCTGTATGGACCAGAATTAGGTTTCCGGAAAATCAGCATGCACCAGAATTTGTTATTTGATGTTTTGGAAATCCAGAATGCACCAAAATTTCGTGTTCCGGAAAGTAAACTGAAACAGAATTTGGCTTTCCTAGTCGGCTGGACCAGAATTTGGCTTTCCGGAAGATCAGTAAGAGCCAGAATTTGTTATTTCATGTTCCGAAAATCAGCAGGAGAAAGTCTTTTCCTACTAATTTCGACCTGCTGATCACGAATCTGAACTCTGTTTTTGATTTCATTTAGTGTAAACCTAGCAAAAAGGACACAAAAATAAATTTTTGTTCAGACATCAATTCTTTGCACACGACACACACGTCTGTGCACTAGCAACGAAGTCCTTAAGCGCTTTTTCCCATCAACAACCCCATCAATTCACACTAGTATTTATAATTAAAATGAATTCAAGAAATTGTCGCCAATTGTTGTACGGAACTGCTAAATCTGTTCTGTAATTGATGGCCAACAGCTCCTCCAACTGGCCGATGATTATTGTTTCGGGGCCCCTCCATTGCATCGACACGAATATTTTGAATATTTGTTTTTCGAATGATCGCAAATCAGGACATCAAATAACATATTTTCTGACTATTTTTAGGGGGAAAAAAATTTCCAAAACTGTTGACCAAAAGGGTCGCCCCTATGGTTTTTGGCCAACTTTGAGGGGCAATAACTTTCTTCATAGTTGAGTCCGCGCAAAAATTTTTACAGATCCGTGCGTTAGGCTTAGAGAGGAGTCGATTGGTATATGAATCGCTCGGTTTGGTTACAAAACCATATAAGGTAGAAATTCCAAAACGGCAAAATTTTCGAAATTTCTTAACAAAAATGTTAAAAATTTTTCCCTGCGGCACCTGTCGGCGCCGTCTGACCCTCCAATTGTATATCAGAAATTTCCCGCAAGTGCGTTTTTGGCGATTTAATGTATGATGGATGCCATTGTATTGTAATTTTTACTGGCGTGATTGGGGGGGGGGGGGGGGGGGGGGGGGGGGGGGTTGTATCTTGTAGCTGGCGAGATGGGGGGAGGGGGGTTGTATCTTGTAGCTGGCGAGATTGGGAGGGTTATACCGGTTGTAGCTGGCGTGATTGGGGGGTTGTACCTATTGTATGGCGTGATTGGGGGGTTGTACCTGTTGTAGTTGGCGTGATCTTACGGAAAACGGAATTCGGAATGCTTAAAAATACGGAACACGGAATTACGGAATGCTAAAAAAAATACGAAACACGGAATGCTAAAAAATACAAAAAATGGGACGGAAACGGAATTCTACGGAATGCTAAAAAATACAAAACACGGAATGCAAAAAAATACGAAACACGGAATTACGGAATGCTAAAATACAAAACACGGAATGCAGAAAATACGGCACACGGAACACGAATTACGGAACACAAAAACTTGCCATTTTGTTGTATTTTTATGTTTTTGAATGGTTTTGAGGCCTTTGTTGCATTTTTATTTTTCAAAAAATCATAGATGTTGAAATTATAATCAGTTGATGGTAGTCACATTCGTGATCAGCGACCTCGATAACCCTCGGGTACTTCTCAGAATTGCGTAAAACCCCCTTAAACCTTTTTTGGCCCAGACTCAGTTGGCCAGCTCAGATGGGCCGCTCCCTAAAAAATAGGTAACACGGCAATATGGAATTAGGGAGAAAATCGATTCGTTGCCTTTACCTAACTTTCTTGAACTTTTTGTATTATAACTTTTTCTGCCGAACCAAATCAAATATTTTTGGTATCATTCGAAATCAAACACTGAGTAGAAGCTATTGCAAGCAAAAGCTAACCGATTGGCCAAATGCCAAAAAAGTTATGGCCCGAAAATCAGAAAGTTTGAGTTTTGTGGCCAGAATGGCCATAACTTTTTTGGCATTTGGCTAATCGGTTAGCTTTTTGGTTTCGATTTTGATAATTTCGAGGTTTTTCTTTCGTTTCGATTTCGAAAAAAGAGAGGGCGACATTATTTTCCAACCTCCTCAGAAAGGGCGACATTATTAGAGAGGGTGGAATTAAAAGAGTGAATACGGTATTTAGCCCTCAAGATTGCAGAAATTTTTTCATGTTCAAATTTAGTGTGCGAAACAAAAGTTTTGGAAACGATTTCGGCATTTTTGAAATTTTTTACTAAGATTAAATAATTTTTTGTTCCATATTTAAACTGAATTTTTGTAAAAAAGTAAAACGGTTCAATTCGTTTTAAAAAATTTAATGTGAAAAAGCACCCAAAATCGGGGGTTTTTATAGCTGTATTCAAATAACTTTTTCACGCATTATCTAATTGTTTAGTTTTGGCTCAACAATAGCGTTTAAAAGCGTAGAGCTTTCGAAAGGCATCTTGTTTATTGATTTGGTTGAGTTTAAAAAACTTATAGGCTTTTAAATCTTAGAATTTCCAAAATTACCGTAACACTAACACGAATATTTGTTTTGCGAATGATCATAAAATTATTTCCTCCACAATCCGCAATCTTTTTGGTGCTTTTAACCATATCCGTTAACAAATTCTGCGAAACGAAACATTTTGGACACGATTCGTCATTTTTTTAAATTACTGTAGGAAATGAGGAAGTTTTTATTATAATTAAACTGAAGTTCAAGAAATCGTGGGCAATTGTTGTACGGAAATTCAAACAATTCTGTTCTCCAATTGATGGCCAACAGCCCCTCCAACTGGCCAATGATTGTTGCTTAGGGGCCGCTCTTTTGCATTGACACGAATAATTTTTTTGTTTTAATTTTAAAAGCCATTCATTTGAACGAAGCTGGAATTATTAATTTGAACTTTAAGACATTTTATTATGATTTTTTTTACGTCAAGTAGAAATTGTCGGCAGTTGTTGGACAGAACTGATGTATTGATGGTAAGCACCTCCTCCAACTGCCCGATGATTATTGTTTCGGGGCCCCTCCAGTGCACCGATACGAATATTTTGAATATTTGTTTTGCGAATGATCGTAAAATCTTTGGTCAGCTGTTGACGAAATGTGCTGCTGGCCCACAACAGTAACCAGCTAGAGAGCACTACAGTACCTGTTGGTGATGTAACCATTCAGTGTTGTAATTTTAGTTGATACGAGATATCATATCCTTTTCTGGCTCAACACTTTAAAGCAAATATAAAATATTAAACGAATTTGGTTAGTTACACCTATTTTTTTCTTTTAAATACAGAGGTTTTGAAAATGTTCAATCCGATACCCACGAAAATGGTTACGAACTACCTGTGTCCATAATCAGTGGAAAGTAGCTGGCGAACATAAATCTTGTTTTCACATCATCAACGAGCCAAATATCGGTAAGCTGTATGTTAAAAAATACATTTATTGTTAATCATAGAATTGCAATCAAGCTTGATATGTCTATGTTTGTTTAAATTTGGTTAACTTTAATATTAATAACTTTCATCTACCACAAACTGGCTTGCGACGAACGCGTGTCCTAAAAATGTTGCCAATGCATAAATCAACAATTTCTTCTCAATGTCATCGCCGTTGTTGTTTCCGTTTATGCTAGCTTTCTTCAAATGTTTTTTGTATGCTACGAGTGTGCAAATGTTTAAGAAAACGCATAAAATTAAACAAATTATGCTAAAAATAGAAGCAATACGAATCAAATAATGGTTGATCGGTGCCTTAATAAATATAACAATCGGTTACACCGATATTCATTTGAATAATTTAATTATGAATGTATGCCACTCAAGGTGGCCATAAGTAAACAAATTTCAAAAAAGCCGTTTTTTTGTGATTGCTTACCAATTTTTTTTTGGATAGCCTCGATTCGATTGACTTCATATTGTAAAGAAACCTAATGAGAACCTTCAACATTTTTAAAAAGTGAATATTTCAAACATTATTTTAATAAAATAATCAATATTTCAGCAATTTTTTGGAAAATTCATAAGAAATGCAATTTTTTAGGCTTTCTTTTTGAAGAAATTTAATATTTTAGACACTTGTTCCCAAAATTTCTTAAGAAAAATGCAATAAAACAAAAAAATGGAAAAATATGTATCATAGGCCCCAAGCTCAAAATCAACCACTTTAATAGATTTACTTAAGGGGCTCAAACCGATTGAACAATCAAAAATTTTCTTGGGACGACCATTTAAACTTGTTTTTGAACAGTTTAAAATTACCAAAAATGGAGATTTTTGACCTGAATTTTGTGTCTTCCTGTTGGCCAATTTCAACAAATTTGGTATCATTCGACAGCTCTCGACGAGACAAATCGATCTAGTTGTGACGGAACACGATCAGACGCCATTTGGATCCCGTCCGACTGAGTCCCAGTGTAAAAGGGCATTTCAGTTCAATAAGAACCACAAAGACAATTGACCGAATGCAACACATGGGCGCATGGGGAAGTCAAAAGGTGAGTAGATCGATTTGTCTCGTCGAGAGCTATCGGATGACTAAATTTGTTGAAATTGGCCAACAGGAAGACACAAAATTCAGGTCAAAAATCTCCATTTTTGGCAATTTTTAAACGGTTCAAAAACCGGTTTAAATGCTCGTCCCAATAAAATTTTTGATTGTTCTATCGGTTTGAGCCCCTAAGAAAACCTATTAAAGTGGTTTTGAGTGATTTTGAGCTTGGGACCTATGATACATATTTACCAGGGCTGTGTATCGTACGTATCGTATCGTATCGTAATCGTAAATATCGTATTTTAGAGCCATATCGTATCGTATCGTATCGTATCGGATTTTCGCTAAAAATCACCCGTATCGTAATTTTTGAGACCCCAGATTTGGGAGGGGTGTCGGCGGTGCCGATAGGCGCCGCCGAGAAATTTTTGAATTTTTTTTACTCAATTTGTTAAGAGATTTTCAACAAAATTTAAAAATACGGTACCTTTTTTTTGAAGTTTTTACGAATGCGAGGGCCCGGCGGTGCCGATAGGCGCCGCCGAGGAAAAATCGAAGATTTTGCCGAAATCTGTTAAGATAATTTGTCCAAAAATTACGAATTTTGCAAAGGGTCCCCCTATGTTTTTGCTAAAAAAACTTTTCGAGAGGGAGGGCATGCCCCTACCCCTGCCCCCTGCATACGCGCCTGCTTAAAACCCATAAAAACTACCGTATTTTCAAAATTTCAGTTGAAAATCTCTTATCAAATTGGGTCAAAAATTCAAAATTTTCTCGGCGGCGCCTATCGGCACCGCCGACCCCTTCCCCGAAGTAAAGCAGAAATTCTAAAAAATTGCACTTTCATTGGGAATTTTTTAAGAATTAAATTTAAAAAAACTGGAAATTTCTATCAAAAAAAATTTTTTTTTTTTGAATTTTGAACACGGCCTAGAAAAAATATCGTATCGTATCGTATCGTAATCGTAAATATCGTAATTTTGGCCGTATCGTAAAAAAAATCGTATCGGATTTTGGTGTATCGTAAATATCGTATATCGTGTATCGTATTTTGAGGAGACGATATCGACAGCCTTGATATTTACCCAAAAAATGTTACGCTTAAAAATAAAAAATTTTCAAACCAAAAATGCACCCCCTAAGAAATTACTTTTTCTTTACACAAAATGCACCCCCTAAAGAGCGAGACTTTTCGAAAATTTATTATTTGATATTTCAAAAATTTTCAAAACATCTGAAAAATAGAACATCTATAATTGTGAGAAGACAATTAATAAATGACGAATTTTGAAGGTTTTCACGCATAAATTGACCAAATTTGGTCAGTTTTAGCCCCTTTTTTAATCAATATTTTGGCATTTTTGGGGGTTTTGGTCAATATTTTGGGGTTTTTTGGTCTCGAAGATCTCGAAAAAAAAATTTGTTCATCGAGATTTCGATCGAGAATCTCGTAAAATCTCGAATCTCGAAAAATCTCACGAGATTTTTCAATAGTTTTCAATAATTTTTGTTGATAGTGAATTTCCAAAAGTGAATTAATTATTCAATGTTGGGAATCTTATTGTCGGTGCTGGACAAGAAAAAAAACAACAAGCAAAGCAATGAACAAAAGAACTGGGGTTTGGTGGGCATTTCATTAAGGAAATTTGTGAAAATTGATTACAAAAATATCGCCAATCGTCACAGTCAGATGTGGGCAATAATAACCAGGCAATAGAATTAACCATTGCAAATATTTCTAAATTTTGGCACTTTCAGTGATTTTCAAATTTCTAAAAAATCGGCAACAGAATAAAATCGAGAAAAAATCAGGAAGCCCCATAAAATCAGGAAAAACCTGATAAATACGATATATGGCCACCCTGACGACACAAACTATAAAATAAAATTTTGGTAAATTGTGTTAAAAATTACATCTCCAGCTTCATAGATGTCGAAAGTGCGGTCAGTGGTTGAATTTGGGTCCTTCAACATAAAAATTGCACTCATTTTGAACGCCGGCCAATACATCAATGTTGGCACCAAGTAAACAAAAATTGTTATAAGCGGAAGCAATTTTTGCCATATCTTAAAATAGTTAATAATTGTTTTAAAAACCTTATTAGTTTTACTATTAAAAACGACCTTTTCATGTTTTATTGGCATTATGATTGTGGTCAGACGGTTCAGCAGTATAAAAGTCGTAGCAAAAAAATTCGCTTGGAATGTGTGCCCGGTAATAAAGAAGTTCATTGCGAACATCCAATTTGGGAACTTTGAATAAATCGGGTAAAGCACGGCTCCGATTATGTAGGGCAATCGTTGACCGTAGAAAGAATTCAATACGCCCAAACAATCCTAAAACATTGAAGGAAAAAACTGATCAACCTTATAGATCAGCTATTCTAACTGATTCATTTCCACAATCAATTCGGAATTTATTACCGGAATTGCCCGCATAACAAAAAGCGCATAGAATGAGTTGTGGAACTTTTTGTGCCGAACGATGGTGACAATTTCGGCAATATAAAGTGCCGTTGACGGGATGCTTATACAAATGGTTAAGTAGAGGATTGGAATTTGAACTGAGATAGACCATTCGGCAAAGTCCATCGTTTTTATTAAACTGAATTAATCAACAATATATTCGGGGTGCGATTAATATTTATTGTCAATTAATTTGACACAAATCTTCGGACAAATTTGAAACTGATTCATAATCACAACTCCACCCCCCCCCCCCTTAACAGTTTATTGAAGTGCACGATCCAGCAGCATTTTGATCGGTGCCTTAATGGAAATTTAAAAGGAAACAATCGTCAGCAAAATATAGTTAAATAATTAGCATTGTGAATTTGAATGCCACAAGCTATAATAATTTGTTAAGAAATTTTACTTTAATATCTTTAGGAAGCACAATGAAAAGAAATCTCACATTCATGCACTTAACATTCGTTAAGAGCTAATGGGCAATTCGTAAACCTACATTCCTCATTAATTTCTCATTGCAACACGACACTTAATCTATCAACATTGGTTGAGCGTCACTGGATGTACAAAAATTATAATTGATACCGGAATTGTCCGCTTAACAAAAAGCGCATAGAATGAATTGTGGATTTTTGTGATAAACGATGGTGACAATTTTGGCAATATAAAGTGCCATTGAAGGAATGGTCAAACAAATGGTTAAGTAGATGATTTGATTTTGAACTGACTTGGACGATTCGGCAAAGTCCATCATTATTATAAAACTGAATTATCAAAAAATAATAAGAATTTTTTTTTATATCTTTAGAAAAGAAATACGAAATCTCACATTCATTTCAACATTTGTTGTAAACTAATGAACACCAGAAATATTTTTATTTTGTTTTTTTGTGCATTCATTGACGCACAGCGATTGTTGCTAATACCAAATGCAGTGATGCAGTAAAAAATAATGAGGACTAGTTGCACATTTACATGCGTGACTTTGGGGTACTTTAAAGCGCTTGTAGAGCTTCGCTACCTAGTTCGAGCTTCGGGGAGGGAACTTTTGAACTGATGATTGAGCCAGGTACAATAAATTAGCCCAAAATGAGGCCATTTACAACGTTTTTGACGAATTCGTAAGAACTCCTGTTTTCTTTCACTTGTAACTTAATATTTATTGCCATTAATTTTACAAAAATCTTAGACAAATTGATTCATATTCGCAAACTCCCCCCCCCCCCTCCCCCACTTAACAGTTCTACAATACAATAGTTCTATTTGATGTAAGTGCAAAGGGGATCCAGCAGCATTTTGATTAAGAGCGCTCCGTGCTATTCCGCTTCTCTGCTGTATTGCTTTTCTTACTGTTTTTCCCGAACGTGATTTAGCAATGGCCCGGTAAAAATCTGCGGACTGGATAAGTTTTTGTTTTTGGCTTTTATTAAGTTTGAAATTGCTAATGGTTGTTGATTTGTTTTTTTTGGTTGTGTTTACGTAACGTTATGGAAAAAAGTTCGCGTCCAAAGACTTATTTGTCACCCTGTATTGTTGTAAGTGCAAAGGGGTCCAGCACATTTTGATCGGTGCCTTAATGGAAATTTAAGAGGAACCAATCGTCAGCCAAATATGTTAAATAATTTAATTGCGAATTTGAATGCCATAATAAGAGCTAATGGGCAATTCGTAAACCTACATTCCTCATTAATTTCTCATTGCAACACGCACTTAATCTATCAACATTGGTTGAGCGTCACTGGATGTACAAAAATTATAATTGATACCGAAATTGCCCGCTTAACAAAAAGCGCATAGAATGAGTTGTGGAACTTTTTGTGCCGAACGATAGTGTCAATTTCGGCAATATAAAGTGCCATTGACGGGATGCTTATACAAATGTAATCAACAATATATTTAAACTTTTTAATTATTTTGAAAATTAATATGAATTTTCTTTTATATCTTTAGGAAACACAATGACAAGAAATTTCACATTTATTTCAACATTTGTTCTAAACTAATGAGCAATTAGTAATAACCCTTTTAAATTGCAACACGTAAACAGTCAATATTGGCTGCGCGTCAGTGGGTGTACAAAAAATTCAAATAAAAAGCGCATAGATCAGTTATGGAATTTTTTACGGCATTAGTGGGGTAGGGTGGTGAGGTTGTAGCTGGCGTGATTGGGGGGGGGGGGGGGTTGTAGCCGGCGTAATCGAAAGGTTGAACCTATTGTAGGTGGCGTAAGCTCAACATTTGTTAAATCATATCACGAAATGTGCACAGAAAATTACAATGGTCCCAGAAGCGGAATACCATTCCTTATTAAAATGCGCTCAGGGGGGCAGGACTATCTGCAAAATGAAAAGACCGTGACGTTTTTATAATTACTATCATCAATTGGCAAATTTTTATTAGAGTGAACTTTCCCCATTGCTGTTATTTTAAATGTATCCTTGTTTTTAGATACATAATTAAAAAGATCTCCTAAAAAGTTTGGGTGAATGATCTAAGTAGTGGGGGTGTTTTAAATATTGATGATATTTCCGAAGAAACTGGGGACTGTAATTCGATTGGATTTCTTCTTCAATTGACGAAGATTGGATCACCTCCCCCGTGTTTTCATTTTTCATCAACTTCTTCACTTCGTTTTCTTCTCTTTTGAGTTTTTTTCTGGGCACTTCTTGGCTCCTCGATTGTCTTAGTATTTTGCTGGCTAACCCCTAAATATGGTAAAACATTAGACGCCGTTGGTTAACAACACAACTTTTTGCGGTTTATTATTAACCATTCCTCTTATCATGCTTCGCTCTTAATAGAGCCAACTCTGCCAACTCGCTTTAAGATCTTCACTGATTGTCGGATCTTTTAGCATAATCCTTGCATCCAACGCGGCCTTTTCATTTTGCAGATAGTCCTCCCCCCTGAACGCATTTTAATAACGAATGGTATTCCGCTTCTGGGACCATTGTAATTTTCCTTGCAAATTTCATGATATGATTTTTTCGAACAAATGTTGAGCTAGAACGCTTAGAACCGGGACTAAGAGCGCTCCGTGCTATTCCGCTTCTCTGCTGTATTGCCTTTCTTACTGTTTTTCCGAACGTGATTTAACAATAGCCCGGTAAAAATCTGCGTACTGGATAAGTTTTTGTTTTTGGCTTTTATTAAGTTTGAAATTGAAACTCAAAATGTTTGTCAGAAATGAATTTTTGGGAATTTACTTTAGAAAAAATTGTTTGGAATTCAGGTCCGGGGTTAGGGGCAGTTGTTGGACGGAACTGATGTATTGATGGCCAACAGCTCTTCCAATTGGCCGATGATTATTGTTTCGGGGCCCCTCCAGTGCACCGACACGAATATTTTGAAATTTGTTTTGCGAATGATCGAAAAATGTTTGGTCAGCTGTTGACGAAATGTGCTGCTGGTCCACAACAGTAACCAGCTAGAGAGCACTACAGTACATGTTGGTGATGTAACCGTTTAAATTCAGTCTTGTAAATCCGATGAAAATGTTTACGAACTACCTGTGCCCATAATCAGTGGATAGTAGCTGCCAAACATAAATCAACATCCCGCCCCTGGCGGTACCACAAAGGGGGGAAAAAAAACTCCCCACCAAAAACCGCAATTTATAAACCCGAAACCAATTAACCCCTAAAGGGTTTGCGGTTAAACCCCTCCCCCTGACCACAAAACCCCTCAATACCCACGGACTCCCGCCTCCCCCCCCCCCCCCCGGCGGCACTTCAAAGGGGAAAACAGCCCCATAGGTTTAGGCTTCTCCCGACGGTGGCACCTCAAAGGGAAAAAGACCCCCTATAGGTTTAGGATAGTGCGCGAAAAGTTCGCGCGCAGTAGAGGTCCGGCAGGTGAAACTACTGAAATGAACTAGACGCCTGCGGGGGGCTAAAGCATGGGGGTTATTGTTGTGTGGGTGGAGGGGAGGCTTTGCCTTTGGGGACTGTTCCTAGGGGTTTTCATTTTTTTTAATTTGATTTTTTTAATAATTTTCTACTCCTACTCATTGGTGCTGCGCAAGCCTTTTCTGGGGTCGGGCAAGCCTTTTCTAAGGACGGGCTCGCCCTTTCTGGGCTGGGCAAGCATTTTTTGGTGTTGGGCAAGCCTTTTTCGACTTTAAAACATCAGATTAATTCTTTTTTCCTTTCTCTCCTTTTTCCCATCTTTTTTCTTTCTTTTTTCTTTATTTATTTTTTATTAACAATAATTAATTTGTCTCTTCTTAACATTTCACTAACTCAAATATTCTATGGGATGTTGGGGGTTGTTGTTGTGTGGGTGGAAAGGGAGGCTTTGCCTTTGGGTACTGTTCCTAGGGTGTTTCATTTTTTTATTTGATTTTTTTAATAAATTTATACTCCTAATTTCTCAATTTATGGTGCTGGGCGAGCCTTTTCTGGGGTGGGGCAAGCCTTTTCGACTTTTAAAACATCAGATTAATTCTTTTTCTACTTCCTTTCCTTTTTTCTTTCTTTTTTTCTTTATTAACTTTTTATTTACGATAATTTATTTGTCTGCTCTTAACATTTCATCAAAACAATTATTCTATGGGTTGTAAACTACTGCAATGTACACGAGCAAAGCCCCTATCTCTCTCGTTACCCTTATTTCTCTACCGTATCTCTCACTTTTTAACACTATTTCGTCTTCAATATTGATCATACTGCAACTTGAACAATTTTGGTCAGAATTGGTCAATTTTTTTTTGTTTAGCTCAGCTTTTTAAGCCGAATTTAAATATATATAAATTATTTAAAAAAATTTAATATTTCGAAATTTAATTTTTTGAATTTTTGCTCAAAATTGAAAATACCGTAACTTGATCAGTTTTGTTCAAAACACAATAAACTTTTTTTTGTTTCGTTTAGTTTTTTATTCTGAATTTATTATATAAATTTTATTTTTAAAAACTTAAAATTTAAAAATTTAATTTTTTGAATTTTTGCTCAAAATTGAAAATACCCGTAACTTGATCAGTTTTGATCAGAAACGGTCAATCTTTTTTTTCGACTTAGCTCATCGAGCTGAGTCTAATTATACATAAAAGAACTGCAAAAAACAAATATTCGAATTTTTCACTTTTTGACCCCAAGCAAAATATAGGCATAAATTGGTTAAACCCCCCTTTTCGACCCTCAACCCGAACCAAACCGGGCAAGCGATATATCAATTTGAAGCCCAAACTCTGGAGCATCTCCTACCACAAAATCAGCTGGTTCCCCATCCCAAAAATTTTCACCATAAAAGTTAGCGCAAAAAAAAATAAATTTTCTCAAGTTTGACAACCCAGTTCGACCTCAAGTCGAACTCTTACAGACACGGTCAAAAGACATTTTTTGTAGCTTAACACCACCCCAACTTATAATTAATCAACCCCCAACCGATTCGAGCAAACCCCATCGTTTTTGTGAATTTCTCCCAAAACAGTGAAAAAAAAGTGCACTTTTTCGACTTTTTGTCACCAGCATAAGTCTATCACATTTTAGACCTACACTCACGCATGATATACCATTCGAACGCAAATTTTGTCTAGTTGTGCTCTTTCTCCAAACCCGACCCTCTGCAAACATGCTTTAAACCTCTTATGCCCCTCCAACTGCGACATGGTAGGCAAAAAGGGGCGCAACATTTTGGGCGGTTAGACTTTTCGACCCTTGCCAAGCAAGTTAGGAGAAAAAAAAAACCATACGTTAGTAAAAACCCTGGAACTTTTCGGGGTTACCCAAATCGGTCGGGGTCGGGGTCGGGGTTGCGGGGTTTTTAAAATTTTTCTTCAAAATTTTAGAGGTCAAATTTTTGTTTTTTTGAATAATTCCAAAATTTAATGACATTAGAGTCGATAATTTTTTTAATTTGTTTTTATTTTGAAGAGAAGGGAAGCAGGGTTGTGTCAAAACTAAAAAGAAAGTCGAAATCGAAAGTAAATCGAAATTTTTTTTAGGTGACTAAAAAAAATTATTTTATTAAAATAATTTATTTTAATAAAATATTGTTTGATAAATCGTCATTTTTTGCTTCAGTGGCCCTTCTTAGGCTTAAAGCTTTTAGGTGGAGGGGGGGGGGGGGGGGTCGGCGGTGCCGATAGGCGCCGCCGAGAAAATTTTCGAATTTTTGACTAATTTGTTAAGGGATTTGCAACCAAAATTTTAAAAATGCGGTAATTTTTTGAAGCTTTTTAGGAATGTCTTTTAGGCAAAAAATCTGTAAAATACGCGTCTAAAAAAACCACGAAATTCTATGAAGGATCCTGACAAAAAAACAATCGAATATTGTATATTTTATGAAAATTTTTCAAAAAATTAGTGGTCTTGGCAAGATAAAATTCGAATTTTATTTCATTTTTCTTAAGAAATTTTTTGAAAAAAAGCTTGAAATGGGCACAAAATTCAATCGCCAAAAATGCCAAAATGGGCTTCAAAAATCTTCAATACCGTAATAGGCTTAGAGTTTATTTTAGACGCGAACCCCCAAAATAGGTTTTCCTAGGTCTGAGTAGCCTCGTAAAACGGCAAAATTTCCGACTAAAAACATGTTTTTCGTGCTTAACTTGCCAAAACAAAGCTGCAAAAAAATAGGCAAAAACCTAAAAATCCCAACCCTAGTGATGAATTATTCAAAAATTCATCTTTTGCACACATTTTAATTAAAAAATATTTGAAAATTTATTAAAAAAGTTCCATTATTGGGGGAGGGTAAGGCCAAATAACATAAATAAGTTCTTGCATTCAAGCGGGTTCGAACCCAAACGAACACTTTACTCGACGGGCAAACATACCACCAAGCCACCAATTTTACATTATCCATTTTTGTAAAAGTTCAATAATTTTTTGTCGAAAAGTACGGAAGACCACAGCCAAGCCCTCGGAAAAAATGAATTTTGTCACTCAATGATGCAATCTTTAGGGGTGTATGCTAACCCCGACCCCGAGTCGGGGATGGGGTTCGGGGTCGGGGTTTTTTCGGGGTTAGAAGTGTCGGGGTCGGGGAAAACCCCGAAAAATAGCCTAAATTTGCGGGGTCGGGGTCGGGGACGGGGTCGGGGTGACAACCCTAGTTTTAAATATTGATGATATTTCCGAAGAAACTGGGGACTGTAATTCGATGGGATTTCTTTTTCAATTGACGCACATTGGATCACTTCTCTCGTGTTTTCATTTTTCATCAACTTCTTCACTTCGTTTTCTTCTCTTTTGAGTTTTTCTGGGCACTTCTTGGCTCCTCGATTCCACGCCGCCGACGACGACGGAGGTACTGGCAACGGATCATGAACGCGCCGGGCCGGAGTGTCGCGAACCGAGTCCGCGCAACCAACGAGGAAAAGATTGGCGGACAAAACGCCGCCCCCCCCCCCCTCTTCCCGACTCGTTCCCCGGTGGCTTTCCCACCCTCCGTTCCGTCCTTTTCTTTCCATTTTATTTCCAAACATAACGGACGGAGGGAGGGAAAGCAACATTCTCCTTCCGATCGCCACTTTCAGTGGCCAAACACCCCCCCCCCACACATTCATTTGCTCTAACCGTCCTCCCCGTTGTATCTCGCCCCCTCCCCCCCACATTACACTTTGTTCCACCACTTTGCCTTCCCCCCTCAATGTTGCATCTTCCCTCCGCCCCCACCGGGGGTCATCCTTCCCTTTTTCCACTATCCATTCTTATCCATTCATTCATTCTTATTCGTCTTATTCATTCGTCGGAAACGTTCGTTCTTATTCTTTCTTCCGCAATCGGCTTTATTCCGGCCATCATATTGGCTTCCCTTTTCTTCACATTCATTCCAACTTCGGCTTCACCATTTCATTGCCCATTTTTGCCCATCACATTTCATCGGTTTGAAGGCGTGGGTTGAATAAGCATTTTGAAAACCGTTTGGCGTCGGGTTAAAAGGGGCCGGTTCCCAAACCCCGTTTTTCCCCAGTCCGATCCACCGCCCCAACGTTGAACTGCACTTTGGCGGACCGAAAGGCCCTGTGCAAATCCCAAACCCGCAGACAGAATTAGGTTTTCCGGAAGACAGCATGCACAAGATTTTGTGTTTTCCGGAAAGCCAGCTGGACCAGAATTAGGTTTCCGGAAAGACAACATGCACAAGACTTTGTGTTTTCCGGAAAGCAGCTTTTTCCGAAAGACAGCATGCACAAGAATTTGTGTTTTCCGGAATGCAGCTGGACCAGAATTAGGTTTTCCGAAAGACAGCATGCACAAGATTTTGGGTTTTCCGGAAAGCCAGCTGGACCAGAATTAGATTTCCGGAAAGACAACATGCACAAGACTTTGTGTTTTCCGGAAAGCAGCTTTTTCCGAAAGACAGCATGCACAAGACTTTGTGTTTTGCGGAAAGCAGCTCGACCAGATTAGGTATTCCAAAAGACAGCATGTACAAGATTTTGTGTTTTCCGGAAAGCAGCTGGATTAGAATAGGTTTTCCGAAAGACAGCATGCACAAGAATTTGTGTTTTCCGGAAAGCAGCTGGACCAGAATTAGGTTTTCCGAAAGACAGCATGCACAAGAATTTGTGTTTTCCGGGAAGTCAGCTGGACCAGAATATGGTTTCGTTAAGTCTGTATGGACCAGAATTTGTTATTTGATGTTATGGAAATCCAGAATGCACCAGAATTTGGCGTTCCAGAAGCCAGCAGGACCAGAATTTTGCTTCCCGGAAAGTCAGTATGCACTAGAATTTGTTATTTGACGTTCTGGATAGTCAGATAAACCAGAATTTGGTGTACTGGATAGTCAGATATACCAGAATAGTGTTCTGGAAATCCTGCATAGACCAGAATTTGGTATTCTGGAAAGTCAGATAAACCAGAATTTGGTGTACTGGATAGTCAGATAAATCAGAATTAGGGTTCTGGGAATCCTGCATGGACCAGAATTTGGTATTCATGGAAAGTCAGATAAACCAGAATTTAGTGTACTGCACCCGATTTTGCTGTTTATGTTCCGTGAAAAGGGGGACGCCCCCTTTGGGGTTTTCATAATAGCATTTTTTGACCTTAAATCATCAGGAGAAAGTCTTTTCCCACAAATCTCAATGCTCACGAATCTTGACTCTGTTTTTGATTTCATTTAGTGTAAACCTAGCAAAAAGGACACAAAAATAATTTTTTGTTTAGTACATCAATTCTTTGCACACGACACACACGTCTGTGCACTAGCAACGAAGTCCTTAAGCGCTTTTTCCCATCAACAGCACCATCAATTCACACTAGTATTTATAATTAAAATGAATTTCAAGAAATTGTGGCCAATTGCTGTACGGAACTGCTAAATCTGTTCTGTGATTGATGGCCAACAGCTCCTCCAACTGCCCGATGATTATTGTTTCAGGGCCCCTCCATTGCATCGACACGATTATTTGAGTGATTTGATATACGAATGATCGAAAAATCTTTGGTCAGCTGTTGGCGAAATGTGCCGCTGGCCCACAACAGTAACCAACTGGAGAGCATTACAGTACCTGTTGGTGATGTAACCGTTTAGATTTCAGTATTGTAATTTTAGTAGATACGAGATATCATATCCTTTTCTGTCTCAAGACTTTAAATCAAAGATAAAATATTAAACGAATTTGGCTAGCTTGAGCGCGGTAAATTTTAGAAAACTTTCTTAACAAAATAAGTTAGGTTGATTTTATTTTTTCCCAACGACCCTATTTTTTCGAATACACCTTTTGAAAATTTTCAATTCGATACCCACGAAAATGTTTACGAACTACCTGTGTCCATAATCAGTGGATAGTAGCTGGCGGTCATAAGTCTTGTTTTCGGATCATCAACGAGCCAAATATCGGTAATCTGTATGTTAAATATTTATTGTTAATCAGAGAATTGCAATCAAGCTACATATGGCTATGTTTGTTTAAATTTGGTTAACTTTTAATATTAATAACTTTATTCTACCACAAACTGGCTTGCGATGAACGCGTGACCCAAAAATGTTGCCAATGCATAAAACAACAATTTCTTTTCAATGTCATAACCGTTGTTGTTTCGGTTATGCTAACTTTCTTCAAATGTTGTTGTATGCAACGAATGTGCAAATGTTTATCAAAAGACATAAAATAAAAAAAATTATGCTGAAAATGGAAGCACGACGAATCAAATAATGGTTGATCGGTGCCTTAATAAATATTTTTAAGGGTAAATAATCGGTTTCAGCGATATTCATTTGAATAATTTAATTATGAATGTAAATGCTACTCAAGGTGGCCATAGGTAAACCGGAAAAATCCGATAAATATTCGAATCTAATGCCAGAACTTTATTAGTAATACTTTTCACCAGGTTTGATTTAGTCCGCAGAAATTTAAAAAAACGTGTTTGTTGCGAAAATTACAATAAAATCGAGAGAAAAAATCAGGAAACCCCATAAAATCAGGAAAATCTGATAAGTAAGATATATAACCACCCTGACGACACAAAATAAAATAAAATTGTAAATTGTTGGAAAAATTACAGCTCCAGCTTCGTAGACGAAGAAACTGCGGTCAGTCGTTGAATTTGGGTCCCTCAATCCGACGATTCCATTCATTTTAAACACTGGCTAATATGAGAATGTTCGGCACCAAAGTAAACAAAAATTGTTATAAACGGAAGAAATTTTCGCATATCTTAAAATCGGTAATCGTTTGTTATAAAAGGTTAATATTTTAATATTATAAAAACGACCTTTTCATGTTTTATTGGCATTGCGATTGCGGTCAGTCGGTTCAGCAGTATAAAAGTCGTGCCCAAAATATTCGCTTGGAATGTGTGTCCGTTTAAATAATAGAACATTGCGAGCATCCAATTTGGGAACTTTGAATAGATTGGGTAAAGCACACCGAATATGAAGGGCAATCGTTGACCGTAGAAAGAGTTCAATACGAACAACAAATCCTGAAATATTTTTTGAAAAAATTGATCAAGCTTATTGATCAGCTATTCTAACTGATTCATTCCCACAATCAATTCGGAATTTGTTACCGGAATTGCCCGCATAACAAAAAGCGCATAGAATGAGTTGTGGAACTTTTTGTGCCGAACGATGGTGACAATTTGGGCAATATAAAGTGCCATTGACGGGATGCTTATACAAATGGATAAGTAAATGAGTTGAATTTGAAATGAGTAGGACCATTCGGCAAAGTCCATCGTTTTTATTAAACTGAATTAATCAACAATATATTTAAACTTTTTAATTATTTTGAAAAATTAATATAAAAATTTTTTATATCTTTATGAAAGAAAGACAACGACAAGAAAGCTCACATTTATTTCAACATTTGTTCTAAACTAATGAGCATCAGAAATATGAGGCCAGTTACAACAATTTAATAGCCTTTTCGCGTTGGTTTGAACTTTTTTGGTCCAGTTTAAAATTGCATATTTTTCATATTTCGGGGCTGAAGCATATTTTTAGCATATCGGTGCATATTTGGGCATATTTTGCATATTTCGAGCATATTTTGGAATTTTTGACCAAAAATTCAAGAAAATGCACCCAAAAACATTGATTTTTGCTGTTTTTTTAAAAATGATTCATCTTTAACTATAGACTTTTAGTCATTTTCAAAAAAACACTGAAAAATTGAACATTCATATAAAAATAAGGCAAAAAATTGCGGCGCTGAAATGGATGCGCTCAAATGGCGCTGGAGCCGAGATGTCCTGCGGCGATGAGTTGGGCTGGCGCTTAAAACTATCAGAATTTTTTCGAATTTTCAACTTCCGAAAAATGTTAAAATAATATGCGCAAAGGCTTTAAACCTACTCAATTAAATGTTAAAGAAAAACATTAAGTATTAAGCAAATTAATGGTCTAAAAATGCCATTTTTCGGTGCTATTTTGGCATTTTTAGTGCATATCTCGGCATCTTTGGCATATTTTGGCCTTTTTTTGGTGCATATATATATGCGCATATTTGGCGATTTTTGGTGCATATCGGTCCGGGCCCTAATTATTATGCGTATGAGAATTAGGCTCGTAAGTGATAATGTGATTGAGAATTATGATTTTTCATATCTGATTTCTCCGTGCTACAGGCCGTGTCTATTAAAATTTTAAAATGTTTATTGGATCTTTTAGGGGGGGTGCTTTTTCGGCTTTTATTGCATTTTTCATAATCTTTAAAAAAAAGTACACTTGGGAGGCCTGAAATAATGTTGTGAAACAGGGATGTGCTCTGTTCTGTTCTGATTTTCTGATTTATCAGAATTTCTGGTGATTTTGGGCACCAGAATTCTGATTTCTGGTTTTTAAAAAGTCGACCAGAGCACATCCCTGTTGTCAATGGAATGTGATTTAATTTATATTGGCATAACGTTATTTGCTATATTTAAAAATAAAATTCATTTAAAATTAACCAAAATGTCCAATTTCTAGGGGTGCTTAAACCGCAGATTTGGTTTCAGAGAAAATTTTTAAAAATAAGCAAAATTTAAAAAATTTCTTTTTGTGGCAGAATTTTTTGCGCGAAAAAGTCAATTTTCAGGGATGTAATTTTGAAAGTATGAAAAATTCGATCCTAGCGGTCTATTTTTTGGTTTAAGGAATTTTTTAAAATGGCGAAATATTGAAAAATATGGAAAAAATGGGGTCTAGAAGCTCCAACCAAAGCTAAAAACACTATTTATGGTATTTATACGCTGTGCCAAGTGCGCAAAAAAACATGGATTTCCATTGTAACTGTGCTCCCCTCTCCTCCTCCCCCCCCCCCCCCCCCCCCCTCCCCCCTCTCAAGAACGGCCAAGAAATCATCGAGATCTATTGTAGCTGGCGTGATTGGAAGGTTAACCTCTTGTAGCTTGCGTGATTGGTTAAAATTATAAAACGCAACAAATAATATATTTTTTTCTAAAATCGCATCGGACAAAATTTGTTGAATTTCTGACAGACACGCTAAGGGCACAAAATGTATTTGCTTTTCTTTTGACAAAATTTTCTTTTTCTAAATCTTCTTGTGCTTTTTAGTCACGCACAGCCATTGTTGATAGATTAGCTATTAAAGTGCAGTTTTTTATTTACAATTAATTAAATCCCAGATGCCCCAACTTTTTTAGAGACACTTTAACTCAAGCATCTTGAATTCCTTAGAATGCAATTATCTTGACAGAAATGCGATTCATCATTTTAATTGATCTTAAATATAAGCTAAATCTTATTTTTTGGTTAACACCAATTTAATTTTTATCAGCATGGGCCTTTTTCTAATGTAATTCAAAAAGAATTTGAGGACATTTCGCTGTAATATTACAATTGATTGTTTTGTTGTGTATTTAAACTTTTCTCATTTTTCTTTGGCATTTTTAGTGCATTGAGACAAAACCCAGTTTTAATAAGCAATTTGTTTAGGTTTTAAATATTTAAATAATGTGCAGATTTAATTGTTCATATATTGGATAGGTGCAACTTGTTGTTCTTGATGACCGAATTGTGTGCGAAATGCTTTGCGATATTGGCCACTAAATAAGGCATATAATTAAATTTAAATCAAATATTCCCCTTTAATAATAATATATAGAAGTTAATAATTTACTTGCAAAAGTAGAGAACCGGAGCACTGCTTCCGTATGCTATCGATTGCAAACCAAGACTTATTGGAATATAAAAATATTCATTTGTAAATGCGCCAAAATTGAGTAAAGGCGTTATGATTGCATATAAGAAAATATTCTTAAAAAAAGGTTTAAAAAATAAAATAATTTGTTAACCAACCAAGATGTAGCATATCAAAGCAATGGACATGAAAACACTCAGCGAAATTGTTAACTTTTTCACATTTTCCGGAACTAAACGCAAAAAGGTAAAAAAAATATTTGTTAAACAAAATATAAACTCAATGATTTACGGCGCCAAATAATCAGCCAAATCAATGTGTAACATAAAAATTCGCCACAATATTTAACTAAAGCGCTAATATTAGTGAAATAATAATTTTCGGGTTGTTGGCTGGGATCGCCAATGCTAACTTTTCCCAATGCGCGGAGCTTCCAAAATAGGTGTTGAATCCATTTAATATCGCTCTAATGCAACAAATGCCAATGATATATTTAAAAGTGACGTATTTCCCATTCGCTTTATACCTGAAAACGGAGTTGTGTTGTTAGCAAATAAAGCTAGGAAATAAAATTGTGTTTAAACAAGGGTTGCAGCCGGGGGGGGGGGGGTGGGATCACCGGCCAAACCGGGGACGGACAAACCGGGGATCCCCGTTTTCGGGGATGAGCAAACCGGGGAACGGGGATCCCCGATTTTCACAATGCGCGGAGCTTCCAATATAGGTGTTGAATCCACTTAATATTGATCTAATGCAACAAATCCTATGTTAAAATTAAAAATGGCATTTAACCTTAACAAATATATTACATTTTTTTTAAATATTAATTATTTTAGGTTTTCCCCAGCGTCACCTATCGGCACCAAAGATCACCGTTTTTAAAAATTTTGATGCAAATCTCCTGGGATCGCCAAGTGTGCACATTACCGGTCTAAACAAAAATGTTTAAAAAACAATTAATTTTTGTAAAAATTTTAACTTTTCCCAATGCGCGGAGCTTCCAAAATAGGTGTTGAATCCATTTAATATCGCTCTAATGCAACAAATGCCAATGCCATATTTAAAAGTGACGTATTTTCCATTTGCTTTATACCTGAAAACGGAGTTGGGTCGTTAGAAAAAAAAGCTAGAGTAATTTAATTATTTTAAATTGTTAATATATTAATTATTACCAAAATGGAAAGGTAACTCCGGTCAGACGGTCGATTCCAATGCATAGCTGAAGCACCAAAGCAATTGATGAGCCAATTAGGGGAACAAATTGTATATAAAAGCACGTCCGCAGTGTGATGTAATTAATTCCAAACACAAAAATCACAAATTTGACGCAATTTCCAAAAAGGATAAATGAGGCAAAAAATGCATACAAAGCGATCAGAATTTGGCAAGGCGAATGGAGAGATCTGATCGGATAAATGTTAACTCTTAAACAGTTTTTAATAGAACCAGGTTTTGAGGATACTCTTGCAGCTTTTTTCCTGGTTCACTACCGAGAAATAGGTACATGATCAATTGTCAATTTTATTTTTACTTTGTTTTGATTTTCACATAGACGAGACTCGAGTTTAAGCCAATTCCGACACAACAAATCAGAGCAACGATTCCGAATTAAGCAATTTCTCTGGGAAGCAAGCCGTTCATGTAAAGCTCGTAAAGCTTAAGAAATAAAATTTCAATTATTTTTAAGGAATAATTTTTACCGGATCAACGGATGATGCCATTGTGTTGTAAGTTTGAAAATATGAGATTTTAGATTGTAATACCTAGGGCTCGGATTTATATGTTTTTGCATATTTTTTTTTCTCATATGTTCTAATACGGGCCAAAAATAGCCTTTTCGCGTTGATTTGAGTTTTTTTTTACAAGTTTAAAATTGCATATTTTAGGGGTTTTCGGAAATAAATGCATATTTTGGGGTTTTGAGCATATTTCGAGCATATTTTAGCATTTTTGACCAAAAATTTGCAAAAATAGACCTAAAATCATGATTTTTGGCTGTTTTTTGGAAAATAATTCATATTTTTAACGATAAGTTTTAGTCATTTTCGAAAAAAATGCTTGAAGAATTGAACATTTTCATAAAAATAAGGGGAAAAATCGCGGCGCTGAAATGGCGCAGCGCTTGAGTGTCTCGCGCTGAGATGGCCATCTAGCGAGTAATTGGCCTGCCAGTTGAAACCACCGCGATTTTTTCGATCTTTTTCAACTTTCCAAAATACTAAAATAATACGCGAAAAGGCTTTAAACCTACTTAATTATACGTTAAATAAGAAACTAATTAAGTTTTAAGCATATTAGGGTACTAAAAGTGCCATTTCTCGGTGCATATTTCGACATTTTTGGCATATTTTGGCCTTTTTTTGGTGCATATATTGCATATATATGCGCATATTTGGCCATTTTCGGTGCATATAAATCCGAGCCCTAGTAATATCTATGTTTATTATGATTGATTTAAAATATAATTTTTTTTTTCGAATGCTTTAATATTTTACCAAAACCAAAAAACCGCATTTGCGAACATTAGTTGAAACCGCCGATATACGAGCTCCTGCTAAGCAGCCGTTAACAAAAAATGCATGTACCAATTAGACTCTACGCAATATTAGCTGTAATAGTAAACAATTTAAATTAGAGAATTACGAAAAAAATATTTTTTATCAAATCAGAAATGAAAGGTTTATTTAATTATAGTATAATTAAAAGAAAATATTAGCCACTGTTTAGCGCATGTCAAGGGCAAATAATGAGATATGTAGAGGCGTTAATTAGCCAAAATGTCGTGTCCGCTTGGAATTTAGAATTAAAGGACTGGATCAGCATTTTGTCGAAATCTCTCGAGATCTCGCGAGATTGAATTCGGGATCAACATCGGGATCTCGACTGAGCCTTTTTTGAGTTCTTCTGGATTTGCCGGGATCCCGACCAACCCTTTTGGAAACTTTTTAAGACTAGGTCGGGATCGTGATTAGCCGGGATACCGATCACGAAAATTGATTTTGCCGGTCTTTTATACAAGGGAATGGGCGGTTCCTGGGGACGGTAAGCGCGTTTTAATTTGATTTTCCCTATCAAAATTGGCATTTTGTTCCATGTACTGAAACTTTTACCAAACTTTTTAGATGTTTTCAAATAGGTTCTGCGAAACGAAACGTTTAGGAAACGATTCGACATTTTTTGTTAGAAAATGAGGAAGTTTTTATGATTAAATTTCTTAACAAAGCTTTGAAATTCAAGAAATCAGTGGCCATTTTTGTACGGAACTGCTCTGGTCTGTAATTGATGGCCAGTGGCTACCGATGCTGGCCGATGATTGTTATATGCAAATGTTTATCAAAACTCAGATAATCATAAAAATGGCAAAAAGACGGTACAAATTTTGAGGATTTGTGCAGTGATTTTTCTAATGTAAAATTAAGAAACTGTTGGCAATTGTTGTACGGAACTGCTAAATCTGGTCTGCAATTGATGACCAAGCTCCAACTGTCAGATAATTATTGTTTTGGGGCACATCCATTGGACTCGACACGAATTATTTTGAATATTTGTTTTGCGAATGATCGAAACATCTTTGATCAGCTGTTGGCGGAATGTGCCTGCTGGCCCACAACAGTAACCAGCTGGAAAGCATTACAGTACCTGTTGGTGATGTGACCGTTTTAGCTCATTTCGGGCTCTTTGGTACCAAAAATAACATTTTTGGACTAAAAAATAAAATATTAAAACTTTTTTTAGAATTTGAAACAAATAAACTGGGAGGCTATTATTAAGCTTCTTTTACTTATTTTTTCTGCAGCTTTTGTTTTAGTCACAATCCATTTTTTGCTACGTCGATTAGATCCTGTTGCCGTTGATGGACATTTTATGGAAACTTTTGGACCGATTATAAAATCCAATTAATTTGTGGCAATTTCGCAAACGCCACATGGGCGTTTTGCAAAATCCGCCATTTATTTTAATTTAAACAATTTTTTTAAATATTTATTTCGGATTTTGCGAAACGCCCATAGTGGCGGATTTTGCGAAACGACCTAGCACCAAAATTCTGTAATAAGTTGACTCCAAAAGGCCATAATACCTTATTTATCAGATTTTCCTGATTTTCCATTGTTGCCTGATTTTGGGAGGTTTTCTTGATTTTTAAAACTTTAGAAATTTTTAAAGGAAACTCGCCATTTTTCTTAACAAATATCTTGTTAAATTTTCAAATAAATATTCCTGATTTTTGATGAGTTTTCCTGATGTTTTTTTCAGTTGCTAATCCTGATTTTTCCTGATGATTTTTCAGTTGCTAATCTTGATTTTTGGGTTTGACAAGTGGCCACCCTGGTCAATACCGATTGATAGCATTTTTATTCTGATCTGAACCAGCATCATATACGATAGATTTCAACTTAAGTTTATCACGTTTAAACATAAAATTAGATGATGAATTAATTTCATTTTTAATCATCGAATTTCTCCAACCGATTGACGCGAAGAATAACAAATGAGATCATTAAATAACAGAATGAATTTTGCATTAAATTTTATCTCTGACTTTTATATGTGTACTCGAATTCTTCATCAAAATTTTCTTTCATCCATTATCTGTTATTTATTGATGGGTTTTTTCAATTTATGAAATTGTTGGCATTTGTTGAATGGAATTGGTGTGTAATTGATGGCTAACATTTGTAGCCCAATGATTATTGTTTCGGGCCCCGTCCCGTGCATTGACACGAATTGTTTGAACATTGTTTATGCGAATAATGCCAAAATCTTTGAGCAGCTGTTGGCGAAAAGTGCCGCTGGCCCACAACAGTAAACAGCTGGAGAGCACTACAATACCTGTTGGTGATGTAAAGACGTTTTGTAAATCCGATACCCACGAATTGTTTACGAACTACCTGTGTCTAAAAACAGTGGATAGTAGCTGCCCATCATAAATCTTATTTTCGGATAATCAACGAGCCAAATATCGGTAATCTGTATGTAAATATATTTATTAGATATGCCTATGTTTGTATGTATAAATTTGGTTAACTTTAATATTAATAACTTTCATCTACCACAAAATGGCTTGCGACGAGTGAATGACCCAAAAATGTTGCCAATGCATAAATCATCAATTTCTTCTCAAGTTCATCGCCGTTGTTGGTTCCGTTTATGCTAACTTTCTTCAAATGTTGTTTGTATGATACGAATGTGCAAATGTTTATCAAAAGACATAAAATCATAAAAATTATGCTGAATATGCAAGCAGTACGAATCTGATAGTGGTTGATCGGTGCCTTAATAAATATTTTAAGGGGAAACAATCAGTTTCAGCGATATTCATTTGAATAATTTAATTCTGAATGTAAATGCCACTCAAGGTGGCCATAAGCAAAACCCAAAAAACTCGATTAAATATACGAATTAATGCCAGAACTTTTGTAATACTTTTCGCCATGTTTGGTTTAGTCCGCAGAATTCTTATTAAAAACGTGTTTGTTGCGAAAATTACTTTCCAAATTTGGAAACAAAATTTCAAAAAACCGTTTTTTGCGATTGCTTACCAAAATTTTTTTGATATTCTTGATTCGATTGACTTTACAATGGCTAATATTTCTTAAATTTTGGCACCTTTCAGTGAAATTTTCAAATTTCTAAAAAATCAAGCAAAATCAGGCAACAGAATAAAATCGAGAAAAAAAAATCAGGAAAATCTGATAAATAAGATATATGGCCACCCTGACGACACAAACTATAAAATAAAATTATTGGAAAAATTACATCTCCAGCTTCGTAGATGTAGAAATTGTGGGCAGTCGTTGAATTTGGGTCCCTCAATACGAGGATTGTATTCATTTTAAATATCGGCCAATACGAGAATGTTGGCACAAAATAAACAAAAATTGTTATAAACGGAAGAAATTTTTTCCATAACTTAAATAGCCTATTTTTTTATTAGATTTAATATAAAAAACGACCTTTTCATGTTTTAATGGCATTATGATTGCGGTCAGACGGTTCAGCAGTATAAAAGTCGTGGCCAAAAGATTCGATTGGAATGTGTGTCCGTTTAAATAAAGTACAATGCGCGCATCCAATTTGGAAAATTTGAATAAATCGGGTAAAGCACACCTAATATATACGGCAATCGTTGACCGTAGTAAGAGTTCAATAAGAACAACAAATCCTGAAACATTTTTTTTTAAAATTGATCAAGCTTTGATCAGCTATTATAACTGATTCCATTCCCACAATCAATTCGGAATTTGTTACCGGAATTGCCCGCATAACAAAAAGGGCATAGAATGAGTTGTGGAACTTTTGTGCCGAACAATGGTGACAATTTCGGCAATATAAAGTGCCGCTGACGGGATGCTTATACAAATGGATAAGTAAATGAGTTGAATTTGAAATGAGTAGGACCATTCGGCAAAGTCCATCCTTTTTATTAAACTGAATTAATAAACTATATATTTAAACTTTTTAATTATTTTGAAAAATTAATATAAAATTTTTTAAAATATATTTAGGAAAGAAACAACGACAAGGATGCTCACATTCATTTCAACATTTGTTTAAACTAATGAGCATCAGAAATATTTTATTTGTTTTTTTGTGCATTCATTGACGCACAGCGATTGTTGATAGGTTTATACAAAATGCAGTGATGCAATAAAAAATAATGAGGACTAGTTGCACATTTACATGCGCGACTATGCGGTACTTTAAAGCGCTGATGTGCTTGTAGAGCTTCGCTACCTAGTTCGAGCTTCGGGGAGGGAAGTTTTGAACTGATGATTGAGCCAGGTACAATAAATTAGCAAAAATGAGGTCCGTTACAACAATTTGGGCATTCGTAAGAACTCCCGTTTTACACAAATCTTCGGACAAAACCTGAAATTGATACATATTTGCAACCACCCCCCTTAACAGTTCTACAATATAATATATTAGTTGTAAATGCAAAGGGGTCTATCAGCATTTTGATCGATGCCTTAATAGAAATTTAAAAGGAAACAATCGTCAGAAAATTTAGTTAAATAATTTAATTGTGAATTTGAATGCCACTAGCTATAATAATTTGTTAAGAAATTTTACTTTAATATCATTAGAAAGCACAATGAAAAGAAATCTCACATTCATGCACTTAACATTCGTTAAGAGCTAATGGGCAAATCTAAACCTACAATCCTCATTAATTTCTCATTGCAACACTGAAACAGTCAACATTGGGTGTGCGTGACTGGATGTAGGAATTGCTCGCTTAACAAAAAGCGTATAGAATGATTTGGACTTTTTACGGCATGAGTGGGGTAGGTTGGGGAGGTTGTAGCCGGCGTAATTGGAAGGCTGAACCTCTTGTAGTTGGAGTGATTGGAAGGCCCTGTTGTAGCTGGCGTGATTGGGGTGTTGCTGGCGTGATTGAAAGGTTGAACCTCTTGCAGCTGGCGTGATTGGAAGTTGAACCTCTTGTAGCTGACGTGATTGGAAGGTTGAACCTCTTGTAGCTGACGTGATTGGAAGGTTGAACCTCTTGTAGCTGACGTGATTGGAAGGTTGAACCTCTTGTAGCTGACGTGATTGGAAGGTTGAACCTCTTGTAGCTGGCGTGATTGGGGGGTTGTACCTCTAGCGTGATTGGGGGTATTTTAAAATTATAAAACGCAGCAAATAATATTTTTTTTCTAAAATCGCATCGGACAAAATTTGTTGAATTTCTGACAGGCACTCAAGGGCACAAAATGTATTTGCTTTTCTTTTGATAAAAGTTTCATTGTCTTCTTGTGCATTTTAGTCACGCACAGCCATTGTTGATAGATTAGCTATTAAAGTGCAGTTTTTTATGAAAAAAATTTACAATTAATTAAATCCCAGATGCCCCAACTTTTTTAGAGACACTTTAACTCAAGCATCTTGAATTCCTTAGAATGCAATTATCTTGACAGAAATGCGATTCATTATTTTAATTGATCTTAAATATAATTTAAATCTTATTTTTTTGGGTTAACACCAATCTAATTTTTATCAGCATGGGCCTTTTTTTAATGTAATTCAAAAAGAATTTGAACTTTTCTCATTTTTCTTTAGCATTTAAAGCACTCGAGACAAAAACCATTTTTAATAAGCAATTTTTGTTAACGCATTTAGATTGGTTTTAAATATTTAAATAATGTGCAGATTTAATTGTTCATATATTGGATAGGTGCAACTTGTTGTTCTTGATGACCGAATTGTGTGCGAAATGCTTTGCGATATTGGCCACTAAATAAGTCATATAATTAAATTTAAATCAAATATTCCCCTTTAATAATAATATATAGAAGTTAATAATTTACTTGCAAAAGTAGAGAACCGGAGCACTGCTTCCGTATGCTATCGATTGCAAACCAAGACTTATTGGAATATAAAAATATTCATTTGTAAATGCGCCAAAATTGAGTAAAGGCGTTATGATTGCATATAAGAAAATATTCTTAAAAAAAGGTTTAAAAAATAAAATGATTTGTTAACCAACCAAGATGTAGCATATCAAAGCAATGGACATGAAAACACTCAGCGAAATTGTTAACTTTTTCACATTTTCCGGAACTAAATGCAAAAATTAAACAAATATTTATTAAACAAAATAAAACTCAATGATTTACGACGCCAAATAATCAGCCAAATCAGTGAGTAACATAAAAATTCGCCACAATAAATAACTAAAGCGCTAATATTGGTGAAATAATGATTTTCGGGTTGTTGGTTAGGTTCACCAAGTAAGCACATCACCGGTCTAAAAAGTTTTTTAAAAATAATTAATTTTCACAAAAATGCTTAGCTTATTCCAGTGCACGGAGCTTCCAATATAGGTGTTAACCCCATTTAATATCGCTCTAATGCAACAAATGCCAATGAAATATTTAAAAGTGACGTATTTCCCATTTGCTTTATACCTGAAAACGGAGTTGGCTCGTTAGAAAAAAAAAGCTAGAGTAATTTAATTATTTTAAATTGTTAATATATTAATTATTACCAAAATGGAAAGATAACTCCGATCAGACGGTCGATTCCAATGCATAGCTGAAGCATCAAAGCAATTGATGAGCCAATTAGGGGAACAAATTGTATATAATAGCACGTCCGCAGTGTGATGTAATTAATTCCAAATACAAAAATCACAAATTTGACGCAATTTCCAAAAAGAATAAATGAGGCAAAAAATGCATACAAAGCGATCAGAATTTGGCAAGGCGAATGGAGTGATCTGATTGGATAATTGCATTACGAGCACTGATCAAGTTACGACTTCTTTCAATAAAATATATTTCAATTTTTTAATGTCATTGGCCAAATGGTTCACTACCGAGTTTTGGGGCGCAAACTCGAATAGGTAAATTAACCAATGTCAATTTTATTTTTACTTTGTTTTGATGGTCACATAGACGAGACTCGAGTTTAAACCAATTCCGACACAACAAATCAAAGCAATGATTCCGAATGAAGCAATTTCTCTGGGAACCAAGCCTTTGTTCATGTAAAGCTCGTAAAGCTTAAAAAAATGAAATTTTAATTATTTTTAAAGAATAATTTTTACCGGGTCAACGGATGATGCCATTGTGTTGTAAGTTTGAAAATATGAGATTTTAGATTGTAATATGGTTATTATAATTAATTTAAAAATTCAGATAAACTTTTTCAAACGACATAACATTTTGGGCAATTAGTGCGAACATTTTTTATTATTAGCCCTTGACAAACATGTCAGAAGCCTTTTCTTTTGTTAGACTATTTTTAAAAGACCTTTCATTGGTGGGGATATGATAAAAAACTTTTTTTTGAAAGCTTTAATATTTTACCGAAATCCGAAAAACCGCATTGGCCGAATACTAGTTGAAACCGCCGATATACGAGCTCCTGCTAAGCAGCTTTTAAAAAAAAATGCATGTACTAATTAGACTCTGCGCAATATTAGCTGTAATAATAACAATTTAAGTTAAAGCTTGCGAAAAAAATATTTTTCATCATACCAGAAATGAAAGGTTTTTTAATTATAGTATAATTAAAAGAAAATAATTCTGGCATAGCCACTGTTTAGGTCTTGTCAAAGACAAATAATGAAAAATGTATGCGTTTACCCAAAATGTTGTGTTATTTGAAATTTATTTTAATTTTACATTAATCATTTTAATTTTAAATTTAATATGTTAATTTTCATATTAACAAATATAACATTAATTTTTATTGAAAATGTTGCAAAAATGTGATACGAAACTAGTTTAGTTGGTTGTTCAGCACTAAAGGAAAATCTGCAAATTTTAAAAATATTTTTGACCAGAATTAGCCAAAAATATTTAAAATGGGCACAGATTTTTAAACATTAAATGGCCAAAATAGGCAACAAAAACTTTATAATACGCAGTTAAAAACCCCAAATTAGGCACGGCTAATTTCTGATGGTCAGGGTTAGGCGAAACTTCGGCTTCGAGCTTCGCAAAACTTCGGCTATTTTGACTTTAAACTTTGGGCTTAATCTGATCCTTAGGGGTATTGGCTTTTTGTTGTCAAGTATTTTTTTTTTGCGCTGCAGTCGGCGCCGTTTTAAGCGCTGCCGAGAAAATAAAATGTCTGTTTTTGTTAAGAGATTTACAAATAAAAATTTTTTTAAAACGTTTTTTCCGCTCGCTTAGAAGTGATAGGGTATTTACCAGGGATGTAGATATCGTCTCCTCAAAATACAATACACGATATACGATATTTACGATACACCAAAATACGATACGATTTTTTTTACGATATCCGATACGGCCAAAATTACGATATTTACGATTACGATACGATACGATACGATATTTTTTCTAGCCGTGTTCAAAATTCAAAAAAAATAATTTTTTTCGGTAGAAATTTTCAATTTTTTTTTTCATTTTAATTCTTAAAAATTTTTTAATAAAAGTGCAATTTTTTGAGAATTCTGCTTTACTTCTGGGGGGGGGTCGGCGGTGCCGATAGGCGCCGCCGAGAAAATTTTGAAATTTTTGACTCAATTTGTTAAGAGATTTGCAACCAAATTTAAAAAAAAAATAAGGGTTTTAGGCAGGCGCATATGCATGTGGGGCAGTGGGGGCATGCCCCTCTCAATGATAAAAAAACCATAGGGGGGACTCTTCTGTTTTGGCCAAGGATTTTACTTTGTTCTGGTTTGCAAAATTTGTAATTTTGGGACAAATTTTCTTAACAGATTTCGTCAAAATTTCCTCCGGCGGCGCCTATCGGCACCGCCGGGCCATCGCATTCGTAAAAACTCAAAAAAAAGGTACCGTATTTTTAAATTTTGGTTGAAAATCTCTTAACAAATTGAGTAAAAAATTCAAATATTTCTCGGCGGCGCCTATCGGCACCGCCGACCCCCCTCCTGAATCTGGGGCCTCAAAAATTACGATACGGGTGATTTTTCGCGAAAATACGGTACGATACGATACGATACGATATGGCTTTAAATTACGATATTTACGATTACGATACGATACGATACGACAAGATAACACATCCCTGGTATTTATCCAACTCGCTACTTTTTCCAAGCACATTTCATTAAAACTATTTTCAAGGTCAACTAAATCAAAGATGTTTGAATCTTGCAATTAGTAGACGCTATCAACAAGCAAAAGCTAAGCGATTGGCACAAAAGGTTAATATGGATCATTGTCACCAGAGTCAAAATTAGAGCCCAGACTTGAGGACCGATCGAGATTTCGATCAAGAATCTCGAATCTCGGTAAATTTCGTCGTTTGGATTTCAATCGAGATCTCGATAAATCTCAAAGATCTTGATAAAATTTCGTCGATTTAGATTTTGATCGAGAAATCTGCAAAAATCTCGGTTGAGATTTACCGAGATTTGATCGATGAATCTCGATCGGTCCTGTGCTCTAGTCGAAATCATACCAAATCATTATATCAATCGACTCCCACTAATGCGAAAAAAATTCTGACGGTAGCATCTCCGAAAAAAGTTTATGAGCCCTGGACTGAAGTGTCTGTTTCAGTTAATCACTAAAATTTCCTTCCATCTGGTATCTGGAAGCTCTATAAAAGAAAATTTTTGGATTGGATCACTTTGCAATTAAATGATGTCAACTGCCTTTTTAATCGATCAAAAACAGTTGTGGCCTGCTTCACATCGACTTCCATCCATTTTTCTGATTCACATTTATTGGACAATGTTTTCATATAAACTAAAGTTAGCATTAATTTTATCATTATTTATTAGCAATGGTACCCGATTTATTTTTCGTTTTATTAAAACTAATTAAAAAAATTTCGATTACTTTAGAAATTCATAAAATTTGATGGAATTATGAATTTGTTTATACTATAAGCAATTGCTTTTAAAATAAGTAAAAAAATTTAAAAATATTTATTAATTTTTTTTTCTCTCTTTGTGCTAATTTTTAGGGAAAAAAAATGATTTTTTGGCACAACAAATTCATTTGTCTGATCATTTTAGCCGGGTCAGCTTCCGAATTCTTAGCTGAAGATGCGGCGTCTGATCAGCAAACTTTTTATCCAATCCGTTACAAAAATTGCAGTAAATTTGAATTTTTAAATAATTTAAATTTAACCAAAATAATAACCTTTAAAATTTCAAGTCAAGCAAATAAAAATTTCAGAATCGCAATTCGAAGTGTTGAGCGTGGCGATTACAACTAACTGCTCCAGTACTGATCGATGCCACTTTTCGCGTGGCTCTGTTCTGGCCATACAAATTGTCTTCAAGCCGAGTATTTAATTTTTTCGGGTTTTTTAGCATTTTCGCATTTTGTCACATTGCCAGTTGGCATTTTCCTTGATTTCTTGAACAAATTTCCTATTGCAAAAACAGGAGCATTCAGACAACATCAAAACTCAATCTTGTTTTTTAAAACATGAATCCAGTATCGATTTCTCAACACACAAATTTTACGCGTAAAAGTTTCCCCGCTAATTCAAATGCCCAATAGAAGTCCAAACGGGACATGTTTTACAAGGATTAACAATTTATCTTTAATAACAATTTATTTTTAAACCTTTTCAATCTTAAAAAGATCGTCGTGTTGAATCGCTGCAAACTGCAGTGTGGGCACACCTCGGTGACGCGCGCGGTGCATTGGCTCGGTTTCACATTGATAATGGTGCCGTTTTATTTTTAAAAAGCTTTCATTCTTCAACACTAATTGTTTTACCTACTAAATAGCCCAATTAAAAAGTGAATGAAATCCAAATCATTGCATATTTTATGATTTTAATATTAAATAAAATCAAATTAAAAAAAAAATTGTTTAAAATTGAGCAAATAAATGCATTACGAATTTAATATTCAGAAAATGCTTGTGCGGACAGTAACATTACTTGTCCCGTTGAGCCGGGCCAAACCTACTGGTACACACAGCCTGTAGGTTATTTTATACACTATTTATTTTTTAAATTTAATCTTTTATTCATCATATTTAAAATATAATTAATTACATCGCACATTAAAAATTCTGCTTAGTTCTTGGGTCAAGTCCCGAGACCGCGATTTTTAATTTTAGGTTCACGAGAAATTAAAATTTGCCTTTTTTATTAGGCGTTTTCTGGAGGGGGCGGCGGTGCCGAGCCGCTGGGAAATTTTTCAATTTAAAAGATGAGCACAAAAAATGATAAGTGATTTTATTTTGCAAATTTGTTTTAAAAATCTCAAACCAGATAGAATTTTAAACATTTTCTTGACGGTGCCTATCGGCACCATCGTGCATTTTAGAGGTGTAAAAGAGTCTCGTTTTGACTAAGATTAACCTAAAAACCCGAGACCAGCCGTCAAGACCCGATGCTTTGCTTGGGTGGAGACCCAAGACCGAGTCGTTCGAGCACCATTTACAATCTACAATTTTAATTGTATATATTTATAAGGTGCGCATTTTGGCTGAGTATCCGACGGCGGAAGTGCAAGTAAATTGGCTGCTGACCAGCCCTACGGCGTTGGCGTCGGATTCTGATGGTGGTACTGCTGAACGGGGACAGCCGCCACGTGCGCGTGAAATTTGTGTGAAAATGTTGGCCAAACTGATGGGAAAAAGCGGCACGGAAACGAAATGATGAGAAACCGAAATTTTTATGTTCCGATGGGATGGAAGTTGTCCACCGATAATATACTGAAAGAACTGATAATCTAGACTAATTGATTTAAGAGCAATAAACATTTTTGTATGCAAATTAAAGACATTTCAGAGAAAATTTTTGAAAATAAGCAGACTTTTAGTTGAGGGTACCCAAATCGGTCGGGGTCGGGGTTCGGCGACCGGTCGAGACGAGATCTCGTCTCGAAATCTCGAAAAATCTCGACGAGATTATCGAGAAATCTCGTCTCGACATCTCGTCTCGGATAAAATTGAATTTTCGAGATTTTTCGAGATACGAGATTTTTTCGAGAATCTCGTCTCGAGTCTCGCTCGAAAGAAGCTCGAGATTCTCGATCTCGACTCCGAAAATTTTTCATGAAAACAATGCTTTTCTTAACAAAGATTACCAATTTTTGTAAAAAATTCTCCCGGCGGCGCCTGTCGGCACCGCCGGACATACTCCATTTTGGTTGCAAATCTCTTAACAAATTGAGTTAAAAATTCAAAATGTTTTCGGGGGCGCCTATCGGCACCGCCAAACCTCTTCTCACTCCCAAAATTGAATAAAAATTCTCAAAAAATAGTTTTGAAAAATTTCTTAAAAAATGTTTAAAAAATTCTAACAATTTTCTCACCGGCTCTTTCATACCCCACAGTGGGTCAAGCCCAGAGGCGAAACGCAAAAATTTAAGCATTTTCTCTTATGATTCAAAAATAGCCATGCGGCAGACAGCATATGGTCAGACACTTTATCCCCTCACCATTGAATTTTCTTTTGATTTTCAAAATTTTGAACACATGCTAAACACTTATATTTCGTTACTAAATTTTGCAGACATGCTTCTACTGATCCCTTCTTACCCTTACAAAATTTGGTGGAGTTTCTGAGAATTTTGAGAAAACAAAATTAATTTTTATCAAAAATCTCGAATCTCGACTGTTCCGGCTCGAGATTTTTCGAGATACGAGATTTTTCGAGAATCTCGTCTCGACATCTCGTCTCGACTAAAAATGAGCTTCACGAGATTTTTCGAGATCCGAGATTTTTTCGAGAATCTCGTCTCGACCTCTCGTCTCGACTAAAAATGAGCTTCACGAGATTTTTCGAGATCCGAGATTTTTTCGAGAATCTCGTCTCGAGTCTCGCTCGAAGCTCAAGTCCGGTCTCTAACGAAGACCCTCACTGTGGTGATCAGTTTTCAGGTACATAAGAATCATCATTTTGACTAAAGAAAAGACTTGAGGATCGATCGAGATTTTGATTGAGAATATGGAAAAAATTTTATCTGGAGTTCGCCGGGAACAGTACGGGATTCACGTTCCGCTTTTTTTTGCGGAACGGATTTTTTGGGGAATGGGAAAAACACGCAAATTCCGACCAGGATTCCAGTCCTTTTAAGTTTCCGGGCGGATTTTCCGTATTTAAAAACCGGCTTTTCAGCAATACCTATTCTTCATTTTTGATGGTTTTAACGGTAAATCCGAGCATCTACACAATCGTTTCACTTTATTTTCTTAGTCTCGTATATCGGCGCTTTCAACTAGTGTTTGGCACGTTACGGTATTACCGCGATTTTTTTCGGCATTACCGATTCGGTATCTGACCCAAAAATTTTGGGATTGCTAAAACATTTTATCTAAAAATAAAACTTTGGCCTCAAAATCTTCAAATGTACAAAATTACAATGAAAAGGCATGTGTAAGATCAAATTTATGCTTTTTGAATTACTTGATTTTTATAAGATTTGGAATTTTTAACTAAATGTTCGAATCCGTTTAGAAAATCGGTGTTTCGCCGAATAAACCAAAATCGGGCATTGCACCGATAAAGCCAAAATCGGATATTTCGCCGATTAAGGCAAAATCGGGCATTTCGCTGTAATATTACAATTGATTGTTTTGTTTATTTAAACTTTTCTCATTTTTCTTTGGCATTTTAGTGCACTCGAGACAAAACCCAGTTTTATTAAGCAATTTGTTTAGGTTTTAAATATTTAAAAGATGTGCAGATTTAATTGTTCATATATTGGACAGGTGCAACTTGTTGTTCTTGATGACCGAATTGTGTGCGAAAGGCTCTGCGATATTGGGCACTAAATAAGGCATATAATTAAACTTAAATCCAATATTCCTTTTTTATAATTATTTATAATAATATTTACTTCTCCTTTTATAAATTATATGTACTTGCAAAAGTAGAGAACCGGAGCATTGCTTCCGTATGCCATCGATTGCAAAACAAGACAAATTGGAAAAACAAAATATTCAATTGTAAATGCGTCTAAATTGAGTAATGGCCTTATGGCTCTTGCGAAGAAAGTATTCTCAAAAAGAAATTATTAAAAATAAATACTGAATGAAAATAGCCAACCAAGATAAAGCATATTAGACCAATTGACATCAGAACACTCAGCGAAATTGTTAACTTTTTCACATTTTCCGGAACTAAACTCAAAAAGGTAAAAAAAATATTTGTTAAACAAAATATAAAAACTTGGATGATTTTCGACGCCAAATAATCAGTCAAATCAATGTGTAACATAAAAATTCGCCACAATAAATAACTAAAGCGCTAATATTGGTGAAATAATGATTTTCTGGTTGTTGGCTGGGGTCGCCAAATGCGCACATCACCGGTCTAAAAAATTTTTAAAAATAATTAATTTCACAAAAATGCTTAGCTTTTTCCAATGCGCGGAGCTTCCAATATAGGTGTTAAACCCACTTAATATCGATCTAATGCAACAAATCCAATGTTAAATTTAAAAATGACATTTTTTCCATTCGTTTTATACCTTATAAATAAATTTACAGCAAAGTATTTTATAATATATTAATTATTACCAGAATGGAAAGATAACTCCGATCAGACGGTCGATTCCAATGCATAGCTGAAGCATCAAAGCAATTGATGAGCCAATTAGGGGAACAAATTGTATATAATAGCACGTCCTCAGTGTGATGTAATTAATTCCAAATACAAAATCACAAATTTGACGCAATTTCCAAAAAGGAGAAATGAGGCAAAAAATGCATACAAAGCAATCAGAATTTGGCAAGGCGAATGGAGTGATCTGATCGGATAAATGTTAACTCTTTTTGCATTATAAGCTCTAATCGAGTTACGACTTACAATAAAAATATATTTAATTTTTTAATGTCATTGGCCAAATTAAACAGTTTTTAACTTTATTCACTACCGAGTTTTGGGACGCAAACTCGAATAGGTAAATTAACCAATGTCAATTTTATTTTTACTTTGTTTTAATGGTCACATAGACGAGACTCGAGTTTAAGCCAATTCCGACACAACAAATCATAGCAATGATTCCGAATGAAGCAATTTCTCTGGGAACCAAGCCTTTGTTCATGTAAAGATTCGTAAAGCTTAAAAAATGACAATTTAATTATTTTAAATAATAATTGTTACCGGATCAACGGATGATGCCATTGTGTTGCAGTTTGAAAATATGAGATTTTAGATTGTATATGTTTATTATAATTTAATTAAATAAACTTTTTCAAACGACATAACAATTTTGGGTAATTAGTGCGTAACATTTTTTAGTTATTAGCCCTTGACAAACATGTCAGAAGTAAGGCTGTCGGTTCCAAAAAATTTTTAGTTAACCGAAACCGAAACCGGTAACCGAACCGAACCTTTCGGTTTTACCGAACCAAAACCGATAACCGAACCGAAGCTTCGGTTTTACCGAACCGAAGCTTTCGGTTTTACCGAACCGAAACCGATAACCGAACCGAAGCTTTCGGTTAACCAAAACCGAACCGAAATTTTCGGTTTTCCGAACCCAATGGTTGAAAACTCCATTTCCCAGACGATTTTTAGGGGAGCATTTTCCCCTTTTATAGCATTTTTGTAAAGCAATTTTTCCAAAAAATATTTGATTTTTAGGGGTGCATTTTCCCCAATAATTACCAATCTGACAAAACAAAAGTGTCCTCCCTCAACATTTGACAAAGCTAGAAATTAGGTGAGTTCTCCAACCAAAAAATAATGAATTTCAATTTAAATTCTGCCCAAAAAATTTAAAAAAAATCAGAAATAACTTAAAAATTGTTTAGAAATTGATAGTACTCCATGATACTCACTGAAAGACATAAGAAATCATTTACTTAGTCGGGGTTCGAACAAGCAACAGACAACCCAATCACGCCCCACAACTAGCCACTACACCACCATCTCACGTGACAAAATTATGCAAAAAAAAACATTAGAAGGGTAAATAATGCCACAATTTAAAGTGTATTTAGTCAAAAATTCAAATTTGTAAAACAGAAAGTCATATTTATTGTCGTTTATTAGAACCGAACCGAAAATTTCGGTTAAGCGAAACCGAAACCGATAACCGAACCGAAACTTTCGGTTTCAAACCGAACCGAACCGAAACCGAAGCTTTCGGTTAACCGAACCGATAACCGAAAACCGAACCGAAGCTTTCGGTTAACCGAACCGATAACCGAAAACCGAACCGAAAAAAATGTCGGTTTCGGTCTCGGTTCGGTTTGAAACCGACAGCCTTAGTCAGAAGTAAGGCTGTCGGTTTCAAACCGAACCGAAACCGAACCGAAAACCGACATTTTTTCGGTTCGGTTATCGGTTTCGGTTCGGTTAACCGAAAAATTTCGGTTCGGTTTTCGGTTTCGGTTTGATTAACCAAAAAATTTCGGTTCGGTTTCGGTTTGATTAACCGAAAAATTTCGGTTCGATTATCGGTTTCGGTTTGATTAACCAAAAAATTTCGGTTCGGTTATCGGTTTCGGTTTGATTAACCGAAAAATTTCTGTTCGGTTTTCGGTTTCGGTTCGGTTCCGACAGCCTTAGTCAGAAGCCTTTTCTTTTAATTAGACTATTTTAAATAGACTTTTAATTAGTGGGGATATGATAAAAACTCTTTTTTTTCGAATGCTTTAATATTTTACCAAAATCCGAAAAACCGCATTGGCCGAATACTAGTTGAAACCGCCGATATACGAGCTCCTGCTCAGCAGCTTTTAAAAAAAATGCATGTACTAATTAGACTCTGCGCAAAATTAGCTGTAATGGTAAACAATTTAAATTAAAGCATTGCAAAAAAATATTTTCCATCATATCAAAAATGAAAGGTGTATTTAGTAATTATATATAATTAAAAGAAAATAATTCTGGCATAGCCACTGTTTAGGGCATGTCAAGGGCAAATAATGAGAAATGTATGCGTTAATTACCCAAATGTTGTGTTATTTGGAAAAGTTAGTTTAGTCCGGTTCAATTATAGATTAAAATTGACGGAATGTGCCGCTGGTCCACAACAGTAACCATCTGGAGAGCATTATGTACCTGTTGATGATGTTACCGTTTAAATTTTAGTCTTGTAATTTTAGTGGATACGCTATAACATCACATCCTTTTCTGTCTCAACTTTAAAGCAAAGATAAAATATTAAACGAATTTGGTTAGCTTGAGGGCGGTAAAATGTCTGTTTGCTGGCAAAGGTTCGTGCCATTCCTATTTGCAACACACGAAAAAAAAGAAAAGAAAACAGAATTCTGCTGCAATCAGAAAAAAAGAACTGAAATATTTAAAAATAACATTTTTTCACGAAAATTTTAATTTTTAGGGTTTCCTAAAAACAAAGAAATTTTTATTTAAATATTTCCGAGTTCGGTTGATATGCTGGCGTGGCAACGAGACAATGCATTGCAGCGTTTAAATTAACTTTATCTGGCTGGCTTAGAGTTTTTTTTTAATATGAAATTATACACTAAATGTATTGATTGATTTGTACAATTAGTTAAAACAAATAAACAAATTTTGCAGAACGTCATGAAACCGAATTTTAAATAAACACCTTTTTATTTTAAATTCAAAAACAATAGCGACACGAAATGTAAACTGATCAGATTAATTGATGCGTTTTTAAGTTTATGAAACTGTTGGCAATTGGCCGACAGAACTATTCTGGAATTGTTGGCAAAAAGCTCCTCCAATTGGCCGATGATTATTGTTTCGTGGCCCATCCATTGGACCGATACGATTATTTTGAATATTTGTTTTGCGAATGATCGAAAAATCTTTGATCAGCTGTTGGCGAATTGTGCCGCTGGCCCACAACAGTAACCAGCTGGAGAGCACTAAAGTACCTGTTGAGGTGATGTAACTGTTTAAATTTGTGTCTTGAAATTAGAGGGTCCAAAAATTAATTTAAAAACCAGGCGTGGGCACGGATATCCGCGGATACCCACGCCTGTTAAAAACTATGATTTCTTCAATTCCGATCACCTGCGTCCATAACTAATGGGAAGTAAACGAAGAACATAGCCATTGCTTTCGGATCAAGATGAATATGAATAATAATGGGAATCTGTGAATGTTAAATACATTTATTGCTAATAATCAAGCTTAGGTATGAAGTTCATTTACAAAAAACAAGCTTGCAACGAGCGCGTGACCCAAAAATGTTGCCATTGCATAAACCACCAATTTCTTCTTAATAGCGTTAAAGTTGTTGTCCACGTTTGTGTCAGCTTTTTTCATATGTAATTTGTATGCGACAAAAGTGCCAATGTTTAGCAAAACGCATAAAGCCATAAAAATTGCAGAGGAGACGGCACAAATATAAGCCAAATAATTGCCGTACGGTAACTTAATTAAAATTTTTAGAGGAAGAGTTTCAGCAATTTTTAATTGGATAATTAATTTTGAATATGAATGTCACTAGCGCAAATAAAATTTGGAAAATTGTAAGTAAAATTACATCTCCAGCTTCATTTATGGAAAAACTGCGGTCAGTCGTTGAATTTGGAGAATTCACTTTAAGAATTGCATCCATTTTGAACATCGGCCAATACACCAATGTTGGCACCAAATAAACAAAAAATTTTATAAACGGAAGACATTTTTGCCATAACTTTAAATAGGCAATCTTAAAAGTCCTATTAGTTTAAATATTAAACGACCTTTTCATGTTTTATTGGCATTATGATTGCGGTCAAACGGTTAAGCATTATAAAAGCAGTGACCAACATATTCGCAAGGAATGTGTGCCCGGAAAGAAAATAGAACATTGCGAGCATCCAATTTGGCAAATTTGAATAAATCGGATAAAGCACGGCACCGATTATGAAAGGCAGCCGATCGCCGTAGAAAGTCACCAATACGTACAGCAAATCCTGAAACATTTTTTGGAGAAAAACTGACTTAATGATTAGCTAATTTATTTTGATAACCTATTGTAAACGTCAGTGTTTTGCTGTTCCAATAATTTTGGATCTGTTCCTGTTACTGTTCTGTTCTCAAATTTTAGAACAGTCAATTTGTCCTGTTCCATGCCGAACGATGGTGACAATTTGGGCAATACAAAGTGCCATTGATGGAAAGGTTATGCAAATAGTTAAGGCGATGATTTGATTTTGAATTGAGATGAACCAATCGACAAAGTCCATCATCACTATAAGATTCAATAATTACGCTGAATTGTTCAAAAATAAAAACACATTTAAGTATTTAAAAATCGGTTCCTGTTTTGCGAACCCTCCCCAAATTTTCTGGAAACATCATATATGGGGTTTCCACCATGGCTTGGGGTCGTTAGGCTTAGGCCTAAGCCACCCCCTTGGGGGAACCCAGGCCAGGGTGGCTTAGGCTTAAACCTAACGAACGCCAGGCTAGGGTGGCTTAGGCCTAAGCCTAACAAACCCCTAGGTCTCTTTAATAGTGAAAAAAAAAAAAATCATAGATTTTCAAAACCTTAGATCTGTCAAATCTTAAAAATATTGTCAGATTCGTGATCAGCACTCACAAAATTTGGGGAAAGGGTCGCAAAATAGGAAAGTACCTGAAAGAATGTGCAAATTTTTTACTTTTTCTTAATTGGCCAGTTGGTGCAGGTCAGCCGGTTCAGCAGTTAACTCATTAAAACACGGCACTTAATAATAAGCTATCAGCCAAAACCCAACAAATGAGCTTTTTCCTAAAACTCATTAACCAACTTTTGTATTGAATTTCTGAGGCAAAATGTATTCGCTTGTCTTTTGACGAATTTTTGTCTTGTTTCACACGATATTCAATAAGTGCAATTACAAAGTTTTGTCTTGTTATGAACTTTAAAACATATAAATAAAATTATAAAACATTAAAATATTGCCATTCTTTACTTTTTTGTGCTTTTAGTCACGCACTGCAATTGTTGATAAATGAGTACTAAAGTGCAGTTTGCTATGATAAAATAATGAGAAATATGGAGTTTGATTCTTAAAATTATTGTATGATTAGAGCTGGCATTTATATTGAATAAAAAACGCAAAATATGACTTAAAATATTGGCCAAAAACCCCAAAAATATTGAGCAAAAACCCCAAAAGTGCCAAAATAATGATTTAAAAATGTGCAAAAACTAACCAAATTCGGTCCATTTTCCGTGAAAACCTTAAAAATACTTCATTCTTTATTAATTTACACTCAAAAATTCAAACAAAACAAAAAAACGAATTTAAGTAATATCACATGTTTTAGAAAATTTTATAAAATCGTTGGGGTGGATTTTTATTAAAAAAAAATTTTTTAGTTTAAAAAAATTTTGATTATTAAGAGGCACATTTTTGGTTTTTTTTAATAGGGTTGGACAAGAACGGGTACCCGGAACCAAATTATCCGGGACCGGTATCCGGATTGTGCTAATTTTCGAGTTTGTCTAAATTCAGAAACCGCCACCCCATCCCATTTTTAAAAAGCACAAAAAGTTGCCGTATTTTCGTTTAATTTCGTTTTGAATAATATTTTAAACAAAAAAGGGACGGATCCTATCAGTTTAAGCCAATTTATGGTCCTTAAAATTTCTCCCAAAAAGTACCAATTGATTGCGGCGTTTTAAAATTAACTTTATATGGTATGCAATTATTAAATCATCGACATGAAATTCAGTACAGTTTTTTAATGTAAAATTAAGAAATCGTGGGCAATTGTTGTACGGAACTGCAAAATCTGTTCTGCAATTGATGGCCAACAGCTCCTCCAATTGGCCGATGATTATTGTTTCGGGGCCCCTCCATTGCATCGACACGAATATTTTGAATATTTCTTTTTCGAATGATCGAAAAATCTTTGATTAGCTGTTGGCGGAATGTGCCGCTGGCCCACAACAGTAACCAGCTGGAGAGCACTACAGTACCTGTTGTGATGTTTGAGCGTTTCAGTTGCAGTCTTGAAATTTCATTGGGTCAAAGAATTATTATCGGAATTACCAAGCTTTCTTCAATTCCTATCACCTGTGTCCACAAGCAGTAGGTATAAGATGTGCAAAATATCCACTGTTTTTGCATCGTCGGTGTTAATAAAAATAGCAATCTGTAATTTCAATAAAATCAAAATTGGAGTTAAATTTGTTCGACTTTAATATTAATTAATGACTCATTTACCAAAAACAGGCTTGCAATGAGCGCGTGACCCAAAAAAGTTGTCACTGCGTAAATCAGTAATTTCTTTTCAATTAAATATTCGTTGTTGCCATTTGTGGCAATTCTCTTCACATGTAATTTGTAGGCAACGAATGTGCCAATGTTTAGCAAAACGCATATTACCATAAAAATGACAGAGAAAACGGCACAAATATAAGCCAAATAGTGCCAGTACGGTGCCTTAATAAACATTTTAAAGGAACCAATAGTCAGCAAAATTAATAATTTAATTATAACTTGAATGCCCCAATCTTTAATTAAATTGTTAAGAATAATTACATCCCCAGCTTCGTAGATGAAGAAACTGCGGTTAGTCGTTGAATTTGGATAATTCAATATAAGAATTGCATCCATTTTGAACAAAGACCAAAAGAACAAAGCAGGCACAATGTAAACAAAAATGATTAAAATCGGAAGAAATTTGTGCCACATCTTAAAGATATCAAACCTATAAACCGCTTACAATACAAAGTATTATTTAAAAAACATAAACAACCTTTTCATGTTTAATTGGCATTATAATTGCGGTCAGTCGGTTCAGCAGTATAAAAGCCGTGACCAAATTATTCACTTGTAATATGTGCCCGCCAAGAAAAAAGAACATTACGAGCATCCAATTTGGGAAATTTATATAAATCGGGTAAAGCACGGCACCGATTATAAAGGGCAATCGTTGACCGTAGAAAGAGTTCAACACGTACATCAAATCCTGAAACAATTTAGAAGAAAACTGATCAATTTTAATTATTACCTAATTCTAATTCTTTCTATAAACAAATCGGAATTTTAACACTATCAATTTGAATTTGTTACCGGAATTGCCCGCATAACAAAAAGTGTATAGAATGAGTTGTGGAACTTTTTGTGCCGAACGATGGTGACAATTTGAGCAATATAAAGTGCCATTGACGGGATGCTTATACAGAAGGATAAGTAGATGATTTGATTTTGATGTGAGATGAACCAATCGACAAAGTCCATTTAATGATTCAAAAAGAACAGGAGTTCAATTAATAAAACGCAACAAATTACTTTTTTCTACTTTCTCATCTCAATTTTGTATTGAATTTATGGCATTCAAATGGATAAATGTATTCGCATATAAGTACTCTCAAGTATTTTAAAAATTAATATGAAAAATTTTTTACTTTCTTTTAGAACTTTGCTTATATCTTTAGGAAACATAATGACAAGAAATCTGACGTTCATTTTACTCAACATTTGTTCTAAACTAATGAGCAATTAGTAACGCCCAGTTGCAGTTACATTTAATTTCAGAGCAAAACAATTTACTCTACTTAATTGTCAATAGCATTTTAATTGGCGGCACGCGCGAATAGAAAAGTGCAATGTTACTGTATCAAAAACTAAATTGTTTATCCATCCGTCCATTTATAATAATTGTTTGTAATTTGCACACACGAAATATATGACGAAACAATTGTAAGTGTTTAACAAGAAAAGTTGGTGAAGAAATTTGTGTACATTTTTGAACGGTAAAGAAGTTAGATTCCGTTGGTTGGACGCGGCTAAAACGCCTCGGGCGGCGGCACAAGATTCAAGTAAGACGCCCGGTAGCTCAGTGGAAGAGCTGCCCACGGATTGAGTGAAGGTCGTGGGTTCGATCCTCACCCGAGTTGACCGTTTTTACCACCCAAATTTTGGAAGAAAGGAAAATCCCTTTGATTTTTTATTTTACAGGTGCTCATCCTGCCAGTGGTGCATTCCCGGAAATTTATTTTATTCTTTTTCCCGTTCCCGCTTATTGCCGAAGTGTTTCAGAATTTTACAATTTTGGACCAATTTTCATAATTAACCCCTTAAAATTTGAAAATGGGTAATTATTTAGATGGTACCCCCCCCCCTTTTTGAAAAAATAAATTTAGTAATCAATGTCGAGAGAAACTAGTTTCTATAGGTTGTTCTGGTCGTAGAATCCGAATCCGACATCCGTTTTGACCAATCCGAAGCCCGGACCGAATCCAAACTTTTTTTTTGAAATGCAGTTTTTTTTTTTCTTAAATTCACCATTTTTGACTCAAAGTTGTCTATGTAAATTACTCTCTGGTAAATTGCTCTCCGACCATTTTCGGAAAATTGCTCTCCGTGAAAAAAAGAGGAAAATTGCTATCGGAAAATTTCTCTCCAACCCGGAAAATTGCTCTCCGTGAGAAAAAAAAAATGGCAAAATTCATCCCAGAATTTTTCTATTTACCTTTTCTTTCATCACCATTGCTAGCCATAATCAGGAAAGAGTGGCTTAGGCCTAAGCCTAACAAACCCCAAGCCAGGGTGGGTTAGCGGAAGCGCCAAATATTAAATAAATCGCTATTGCTGTCGGGTCAGGATAATAGAACCGGGATGGGGGTAGGAATTTGCCCGTCCGGGTTGAACTTCAATAAATAATTGAGACGACTCGCTCCACCAAAGCCTAGATTATTTATTCCTCCAATTATAAAAAGATATCAACTTTTCTTGAGACCGGTGAAGAAGAGTGTGAAAGCTTGAAAACAGTACAACCAAATTTGGGGGAGACAAAAGATCCTAACAGAATGCCAATGTGAGAACCAATTTTAAATGAGAATGACCACAGAAAAATGTCAAATTAACACAATTACTACGACCGAACAAAACAAAAGAATGAGGGGACAAAGAATTCGCCTACTGCTCAGGCGGGCTGCAGGTCCGGCTGTCCACCGCCGACCACCCCTAGTAAAGCCAAATGCGTTGAATAAAACTTTTTTTTTTAATTTAAAAAAAACCACCCGACAGCTTCATTTCGCCTCAACAACAACCGTTGTCACCACACCAACGACAAGAAGTTTATGCGACCAGTCAACCAACATCGGCCGGGGTGTGTGAAAAGATTTGATTACAATTTGAATTTGCAATGCAATTTAAATTATTTTTGAACCTAACATTTTTTTTGAAGAATGCCTTTGATCAGGGTTGCCCCTAACGCCCTGGCATTTTTGGGCTTCATTCCCGGCCCCGACATGTTGCCCCGGACGAACCCCGGCACACCGAAGAACCCCTCCGAAGAACCCCGAAGTACCCCGAAGAACCCGACACCCCGAAGTACCCCAAAGAACCCCGACATCCCAAAGAACCCCGACATCCCAAAGAACCCCTCCGAAGAACCCCGAAACCCCGAAGTACCCCAAAGAACCCCGACATCCCGAAAAGTACCCATTGATTGCGGCGTTTAAAATTAACTTTATATGGCTTTTTTGGTTTTTACTTAATATGAAATTATTAAATCATGGGCATAAACTTCAGTAGATTTTTTATGTAAAATTAAGAAATCGTGGGCAATTGTTTACGGAACTGCAAAATCTGTTCTGCAATTGATGGCCAACAGCTCCTCCAATTGGCCGATGATTATTTTTTCGGGGCCCCTCCAGTGCACCGACACGAATATTTTTAATATTTGTTTTGCGAATGATCGTTAAATCTTTGATCAGCTGTTCGCGGAATGTGTCGCTGGCCCACAACAGTAACCAACAGGAGAGCATTACAGTACCTGTTGGTGATGTGACCGTTTAAATGTTAGTCTTGTAATTTTAGAGTGTCCCAGAATTAGTATCGGAAAACCAATCACCTGTTTCCTATAACCAATAGAAAGTAGATGAAGAGCATACCCCTTGTTTTCGGATCACCAATGTTAAAATGTTTGTATTAATCAAAATTGCATTCAACCTATAAGATACCTAAGTTTATGTATGTTTTATAATTAGTATTTGACTTTCATTTACCAAAAACACGCTTGCGACGAGCGCGTAACCCAAAAATGTTGGCAACAGTTTTTTCAATATTATGCACGTTGTTCCCGTTTGTGGCAACTTTCTTTACATGTTGTTTGTATGCAACGAATGTGCAAATGTTTAACAAAACGCATAAAAGAAAATTATGTAATTATTGGACAAATTTTAAATTCCTCGAAAAAAAATTTTCCCGGCAGCGCCTTTTGGCGCCACTGCTTACCACTCCAAAAGCTTCAAAAAAAATTGCCGTTTTCAAATTTTGGTTGAAATCTTTAACAAATTGCGTCAAAAATTTAAAATGTTCTCGGCGGCGCCTATGCGCCCCAATTTATTTTAAATTGGTAATTTTTGGACAAATTTTCTTAACAAATTGCGTAAAAAATTCAAAATTTTCTCGGCGGCGCCTATCGGCACCGCCAACCCGCTCTGTTTTATCAGATTTAGAACGTTTTAAAAGTTTGTTCTTATTTGCCAGAAGGGACCGCCGGAAAAATTCTAGAATCTAACGAAATTTGTTAAATAAATTGGTCCAAAAATTACGAATTTGAAAATCAAAAGGGTCCCTCCCCCCTATTGTTTGCCAAAGGTTTCGGTTTTCGGTAACCGGGTGTCGGCCAAAAACCGAAACCGAAAACCGGGGGTGGCAAAACCGGCCTAACCAAAACCGGGACCCCCGGTTTAAAACCGACCGTGCACTACTCTAATCAAAACAAAAATCTGGAATAATCCATCCCTGGTGCCGATAGGCGGGGGATTTTTGTCGTTTTTCGAGATAGTGTGGACTTTTTGTGCTTTTTGAGAAAAATGATAATAAAAAACATTTTCTTAACAAATATCGTTAACAAAGTGCCAAAATACGGAACACGGATTACGGAATGCAAAAAAATACGGAACACGGAATTATGGAATGTTAAAAAATACGAAACACAGTACGAAATGCAAAAAAATACGGAACACGGAAATACGAAATGCTAAAAAATACGGAACACGGAAATACGGAATGCGAAAAATACCAAACAGGGAAATACGGAATTACGGAATGCAAAAAAGGAAATACGGAGTGCCAAAAAATACGAAACACAGAATTACGTAATGCCAAAAAATACGGAACACGGAAATACGAAATGCAAAAAAATACGGAACACGGAATTACGTAATGCGAAAAAATACGGAACAAGGAAATATGAAATGCGAAAAAATACGGAAGACGGAAATACGGAATGCGAAAAAAAGAATTATGGAATGCTAGAAAATACGGAACGCAGAAATACAGTATGACAAAGAGCAAAACGGAACACGGGATTACGGAATGCAAAAAAATACGGAAGACAGAAATACAGTATTACAAAGAGCAAAAAATACGGAACACGGAATTACGAATGCAAAAAAATACGGAAGACGGGAATACGGAATTATGCGAAAATATGGAACATAGGAATATGGAATGCAAAAAATAAAGTGCTTGATTTTTTGGGGAACCTTTTGGGTTGCCAATCCATAGGTTACCATACTGGCTTCCTTCTAGCACGCGCGAGATCTTGTCTGGCATACCGTTTACCGATGCTGTTCAATGAGCGTGTATTACCTTGGTCTCCCTTTCAATTATAAAAAGGAGCAATATGTATCCCTTAATTATGACCTGTTTTGGTTTTAGACCTCGCCCTGTTGGCTATGGGGGCTTTGAAATTTTTTTTATTGCGCGATACCGAACACGGAAATACGGAATGCGAAAAAATACGGAACACGGAAATACGGAATGCGAAAAAAGGAATTATGGAATGCTAAAAAATACGGAATACAAAAATACAGTATTACAAAGAGCCAAAAAATACGGAACACGGAATTACGGAATTATGCGAAGATACGGAACATAGAAATACGGAATGCGAAAAAATACGGAACAAGGAAATATGGAATGCAAAAAAATACGGAACACGGAATTATGGAATGTTAAAAACGGAACACAAAAATACAGTATTACAAAGAGCCAAAAAATACGGAACACGGAATTACGGAATGCAAAAAAAACGGAACACGGAAATACGGAATTATGCGAAAATACGGAACACACGGAATGCTAAAAAATACGGAAGACGGGAATACAGAATTATGCGATAATACGGAACACAGAAATACGGAATGCGAAAAAAATACGGAACACGGAAATACGGAATGCGAAAAAAGGAATTATGGAATTTAACAATTAAAAAAAACACGTTTTTTTGCATTTCAAAAAACGCCCAAAGCGTGTTTCGTGCATAACTCATCAACCCAAAGCAGCAGAATAAATAGTTAAACGTTACAGTACCCCAATGACCGTCAGCGCCATGTGCTGTACACGGTACACATAATTTCAGTGCCCACACCAGAGGTGGGCGAAATTCGTTTCGTTTCGTTTCGTGTTTTTCGTGGTTTTTTGGTTGTCGGAAAAAATTACATCTCCAGCTTCGTAAATGAAGCAACTGCGGTCAGTCGTTGAATTTGGGTCCCTCAATCCGACGATTGCATTCATTTTGAACGCCGGCCAATACGAGAATGTTGGCACAAAATAACCAAAAATTGTTATAAACGGAAGAAATTTTTTCCATTACTTAAAATAGACATTTATTTGTTAAGAACCCATTTTGTAATCCATATTTTTCATCCATATTCCATATTTTTATCCATATTTTGCCATTTTTCAAAAATTTCTTAACAAAAAAAGCAATAAAAACAAAAAATACTCCCTAAGGATCGATCCAGAATGCACCAGAACTTGGTGTTCCGGAAAGCCAGTTGAACCAGAAGTTATACGGAACACGGAATTATGGAATGTTAAAAAATACGGAACACAGTACGAAATGCAAAAAAATACGGAACACGGAAATACGAAATGCTAAAAAATACGGAACACGGAAATACGGAATGCGAAAAATACCAAACAGGGAAATACGGAATTACGGAATGCAAAAAAGGAAATACGGAGTGCCAAAAAATACGAAACACAGAATTACGTAATGCCAAAAAATACGGAACACGGAAATACGAAATGCAAAAAAATACGGAACACGGAATTACGTAATGCGAAAAAATACGGAACAAGGAAATACGAAATGCGAAAAAATACGGAAGACGGAAATACGGAATGCGAAAAAAAGAATTATGGAATGCTAGAAAATACGGAACGCAGAAATACAGTATGACAAAGAGCAAAACGGAACACGGGATTACGGAATGCAAAAAAATACGGAAGACAGAAATACAGTATTACAAAGAGCAAAAAATACGGAACACGGAATTACGAATGCAAAAAAATACGGAAGATGGGAATACGGAATTATGCGAAAATATGGAACATAGGAATATGGAATGCAAAAAATAAAGTGCTTGATTTTTTGGGGAACCTTTTGGGTTGCCAATCCATAGGTTACCATACTGGCTTCCTTCTAGCACGCGCGAGATCTTGTCTGGCATACCGTTTACCGATGCTGTTCAATGAGCGTGTATTACCTTGGTCTCCCTTTCAATTATAAAAAGGAGCAATATGTATCCCTTAATTATGACCTGTTTTGGTTTTAGACCTCACCCTGTTGGCTATGTGGGCTTTGAAATTTTTTTTATTGCGCGATACCGAACACGGAAATACGGAATGCGAAAAAATACGGAACACGGAAATACGGAATGCGAAAAAAGGAATTATGGAATGCTAAAAAATACGGAATACAAAAATACAGTATTACAAAGAGCCAAAAAATACGGAACACGGAATTACGGAATTATGCGAAGATACGGAACATAGAAATACGGAATGCGAAAAAATACGGAACAAGGAAATATGGAATGCAAAAAAATACGGAACAAGGAAATATGGAATGCAAAAAAATACGGAACACGGAATTATGGAATGTTAAAAACGGAACACTACAAAGAGCCAAAAAATACGGAACACGGAATTACGGAATGCAAAAAAAAACGGAACACGGAAATACGGAATTATGCGAAAATACGGAACACACGGAATGCTAAAAAATACGGAAGACGGGAATACAGAATTATGCGATAATACGGAACACAGAAATACGGAATGCGAAAAAAATACGGAACACGGAAATACGGAATGCGAAAAAAGGAATTATGGAATTTAACAATTAAAAAAAACACGTTTTTTTGGATTTCAAAAAACGCCCAAAGCGTGTTTCGTGCATAACTCATCAACCCAAAGCAGCAGAATAAATAGTTAAACGTTACAGTACCCCAATGACCGTCAGCGCCATGTGCTGTACACGGTACACATAATTTCAGTGCCCACACCAGAGGTGGGCGAAATTCGTTTCGTTTCGTTTCGTGTTTTTCGTGGTTTTTTGGTTGTCGGAAAAAATTACATCTCCAGCTTCGTAAATGAAGCAACTGCGGTCAGTCGTTGAATTTGGGTCCCTCAATCCGACGATTGCATTCATTTTGAACGCCGGCCAATACGAGAATGTTGGCACAAAATAAACAAAAATTGTTATAAACGGAAGAAATTTTTTCCATTACTTAAAATAGACATTTATTTGTTAAGAATCCATTTTGTAATCCATATTTTTCATCCATATTCCATATTTTTATCCATATTTTGCCATTTTTCAAAAATTTCTTAACAAAAAAAGCAATAAAAACAAAAAATACTCCCTAAGAATCGATCCAGAATGCACCAGAATTTGGTGTTCCGGAAAGCCAGTTGAACCAGAATTTAGTGTCACGGAAAGTCAGTATGGACCAAACAGGGCCAGCGTTTGGCTTTCCGGAAATCCAGCTGGACCAGAATTAGGTTTTCCGGAAACGCACTATGAACCAGAACAATTCGCGACTAAAAATTCTGCCACCAAAAAAAGAAAATTTTTTAAATCTGCTTAATTTCAAAAATTTTCTTTAAAATGCCTTTAATTGCATATAGATATTTTATTTCTCTTATTACTTCAATTAGGAAAATCTTGCCCCATCTTTTGCTATATTTGAAAAAAATTTTTTATCCATATTTCGTCCATTTTTTGAATTTTGCCCATATTTGGTCCATATTTTTACAATTTTTCGTCCATATTGGCCATATTTCGAGATTACCGATGATTGAGCCAGGTACAATAAATTAGCCCAAAATGAGGCCAATTACAACGTTTTTGACGAATTCGTAAGAACTCCTGTTTTCTTTCACTTTTAACTTAATATTTATTGTCATTAATTTTACAAAAATCTTAGACAAATTGATTCATATTTGCAAACTCCCCCCCACCCTCCCCCACTTAACAGTTCTACAATACAATAGTTCTATTTGTTGTAAGTGCAAAGGGGTCCAACACATTTTGATCGGTGCCTTAATAGAAATTTAAGAGGAAACAATCGTCAGCCAAATATAGTTAAATAATTTAATTGTGAATTTGAATGCCACAAGCTATAATAATTTGTTAAGAAATGTTACTTTAATATCTTTAGGAAGCACAATGAAAAGAAATCTTACAATCATGCACTTAACATTCGTTAAGAGCTAATGGGCAATTCGTAAACCTACATTCCTCATTAATTTCTCAGTGCAACTCGGCACTTAATTTATCAACATTGGTTGCGCGTCACTGGATGTACAAAAATAATAATTGATAGCGCAATTGCCCGCTTAATAAGAATTTTTTTTATATCTGAAACACGAAATCTCACATTTATTGCAACATTTGTTCTAAACTAATGAGCATCAGAAATATTTTTATTTTGTTTTTTTGTGCATTCATTGACGCACAGCGATTGTTGATAGGCTAATACAAAATGCAGTGATGCAATAAAAAATAATGAGGTGTAGTTGCACATTTACATGCGCGACTTTGGGGTATTTTAAAGCGCTGATGTGCTTGTAGAGCTTCGCTACCTAGTTCGAGCTTCGGGGAGGGAAGTTTTGAAGCGATGATTGAGCCAGGCACAATAATTTTGACGAATTTTCGTAAGAACTTCCGTTTTCTTTCAGCCGAATTGTCGCAATCGTTCGGCATTCAGCGTAATTTATATTGAATTTTATAGCGATGATGGACTTTGCCGAATGGTCCCTCTCAGTTCAAACTCAAATCATCTACTTAACCATTTTTATAAGCATCCCGTCAATGGCACTTAATATCGCCGAAATTGTCACCATCGTTCGGCACAAAAAGTTCAACAACTCATTCTATGCGCTTTTTGTTATGCGGGCAATTCCGGTAAATGATAGTGTCATAATTCCAATTTGTTTATAAAATAATAACAATTAGCTAATCATTAAATTGATCAGTTTTGTCCAAAAATATTTTAGGATTGGTTTGGCGTATTTGTCTCTTTATGCTGCAATTGGTTGCCCTGCATATTCAGTGCCGTACTTTACCCCATTTATTCAAAGTTTCCAAATTGGTTTCTCGCAATGTTCTATTTTCTTGCCGGATACACATTCCAAGCGAATTTTTTTGCCACGGCTTTTATATTGCTGAACCGTCTGACCGCAATTATAACGCCAATAAAACATGAAAAGGTCGTTTTTTAATATTAAAACTAATATAACAACAAATAAGTTGTCTATTTTAAGTTATGGAAAAAATTTCTTCCGTTCATAACAATTTTTGTTTTCTTGGTGCCAATATTCTTTAATTGGATGGCGTTCAAAATGAATGCAATTCTTATGCTGAAGGCGCCAAATTCAACGACTGAACGAAGTTTCTTCATCTTCGAAGCTGGAGATGTAATTTTTCCAACAATTTACCCAAATTTTATTTTATAATTTGTGTCGTCAGGGTGGCCATAATATTTTATTTACCAGGATTTCCTGATTTTTTCTCGATTTTATTCTGTTGCCCGATTTTGCTTGATTTTTTAGAAATTTTTCACATATTCCTTAATGAAATGTCCACCAAAACCCCAGTTCTTTTTTTGCATTAATTCGTTACTAGAGACCTGATTTATATGAAATATTACTTATGATACTGACGAAAACCCACAAAATATTAACCAAAACCCCCAAAAATGCCAAAATATCTTAGGTCCCAAAAAAATGGCCTCAAATTCCCAAATTAAAGAAATTTATCGTAAATTGAGTCAATAATTCACTTATCTCGGCGGCGCACGTCCAAAAAACAACGGAAAACGGAACTTTTTTTAAAGAGAATTTTGAAAAATTATTTTATTAAAATAATGTTTGAAATATTCACTTTAAAAACATATTGAAGGTTCATTAGGTTTCTTCACAATATGATGAAGTCAATCGAATCGAGACTATCAAAAAAAGTTTGGTAAGCAATCGCAAAAAAACGACTTTTTTTGTTTACAGATTTCGAAGTAATTTTCGCAACAAACACGTTTTTATTAATTTCTGCGGATTAAATCAAACCTGGTGAAAAATATTACAATTAAATTCGTATATTTAATTGGATTTTTCCTGTTTTCAGTTTTTAAGCTTTACCTATGGCCACCTTGAGTGGCATTTACATTCATAATTAAATTATTCAAATGAATATCGCTGAAACCGATTGCTGTCCCTTAAAAATATTTATTAAGGCACCGATCAACCACTCTTTGATTCGTATTGATTCCATTTTCAGCTCAATTTTTTTAATTTTATGCGTTTTCTTAAACATTTGCATATTCGTAGCATACAAACAACATTTGAAGAAAGTTAGAAGAAACGGAAACAACAACGGCGATGAAATTGAGAAGAAATTGTTGGTTTATGCAATGGCAACATTTTTGGGTCACGCGTTTGTCGCAACCCAGTTTGTGGTAAATGAATGTTATTAATATTAAAGTTAACCAAATTTAAACAAACATAGGCATATCAGCTTAATTGAAATGCTCTGATAGCAATAAATATATTTAACATCATAGATTACCGATATTTGGCTCGTTAATGATACGAAAACAAGATTTATGCTTGGCAGCTACTATCCACTAATTATGGACACAGGTAAGAATTAAACTATCGATTTTGTTGAAATTTGTTAAAAACATTTTACCGCCCTCAAGCTAACCAAATTCGTTTAATATTTTATCTTTACTTTAAAGTCTTGAAACAGAAAAGGATATGATATCTCTCGTATCCACTAAAATTACAAGACTGAATTTAAACGGTTACATCACCAACAGGTACTGTAGTGCTCTCCAGCTGGTTACTGTTGTGGGCTAGCGGCATATTCCGTAAACAGCTGATCAAAGATTTTTCGATCATTCGCAAAACAAATATTCAAAATATTCGTATCGGTCCAATGGAGGGGCCTCAAAACAATAATCATCGGGCAGTTGGAGGAGGTGCTTACCATCCATACATCAGTTCTGTCCAACAACTGCCGACAATTTCTACTTGACGTAAAAAAAAATCATAATAAATGTCTTAAAGTTTAAATTAATAATTCCAGTTTTGTTCAAATGAATGGCTTTTAAAATTAAAACAAAAAATTACTCGTGTCAATGCAAAAGAGCGGCCCCTAAGCAACAATCATCGGCCAATTGGAGGAGCTGTTGGCCATCAATTGCAGAACAGATTTAGCAGTTCCGTACAACAATTTGCCCATGATTTCTTGAAATTCAGTTTAATTATAAATTCATAAAAACTTCCTCATTTCCTACAGAAATTTTAAAAAATGCCGAATCGTGTCCGAAATATTTCGTTTCGCAAAATTTGTCAACGGATATGGTTACAAAAAGCTCCAAAAAGATTGCGGCTTGTGGAGGAATGATTTTAAAACAAATAAATTCAAAATATTCGTGTCGATGTTACGGTAATTTTGGAAATTCTAAAATTTGAAAATCTAACTTTTTTTAAACTCAACCAAAACAATAAACAAGATGCTATTCGAAAGCTCTACGCTTTTAAAAGCTATTGTAAGCCAAAACTAAACATTAGAAAGTTATTTGAATACAACTATAAAAACCCCCGAGCAACTTGTAGTTCTTGCTGGAGAGCAATAAAAAAAATTATATGCAAATTAAAGGCATTTCAGAGAAAATTTTTGAAAAAGAGCATATTTTAATAATTTTATTTTTTTGGTGGCAGCATTTTTAGTTGCAAAAATGTCAATTTTTAGGGGTGCATTTTTGAAAATTTTGAAAAAGTCGATCACTTAGGGGTGTTTTTTTCGTTTTTATTGCAATATGGATTATAAAATGGGCTCTAGAAGCTCCAACCGAAGCTAAAAACACTATTTATGGCATTTATACGCTGTTCCAAATCCAATATTCCCCTTATGTAATAATATTCAGAAATTAATATTTACTTGCAAACGAAGAGAACCGGTGCACTGCTTCCGTATGCCATCGATTGCAAAACAAGACTTATTGGAATATAAAAATATTCAATTGTAAATGCGCCAAAATTGAGAAAGGGCATTATGCCATAAAAAAAGAAAACATTCTTAAGAAAAGGGTTAAAAAAAAAAATAAAGTCTTGAACTATTGTTAGCCAGCAACCAGATGTAGCATATCAGGCCAATCGACATCAGAACACTCAGCGAAATTGTTAACTTTTTCATATTTTCGGGAACTAAATGCAAAAAAAAGACCATTTTTTGTTCAAGATAAAAAATTGTTGAACAAAATATAAACTCAATGATTTTCGGCGCCAAATAATTAGCAAAATCAGTGTGTAACATAAAAAATCGCCACAATAAATAACTAAAGCGCTAATATTAGTGAAAATAATGATTTTCGGGCTTGTTGGCTGGGGTCGCCAAGTATGCACATCACCGGTCTAAAAAATTAATTTTTACAAAAATTATAACTTTTGCCAATGCGCGGAGCTTCCAAAATAGATGTTAGACCAGGGTTGCGATTCGTACTTGAATGGCAAGTACAGTGCTTGAAAATGGACCCTCATACTTAAAAATTAAAAATGTACTTGCTTTCAAGAATGTACTTGAAAATAGCCAGTTTTATTAAAACACGTTTCTATTTTCCAGAATGTCTTCAGTAAAGAGTAAGAATTCATTCAATCCCGAATGGGGAAAAACATTACAATTCTGTAAAGCGTAGCAGAAGGGGAAATGGCCATTTACTAAGTATATTTTCCATCAATTTAAAAAAAAACGTTTAAAATTATAAAAAATTTTGCCAACGAAATCCAAGACTAGATACGGCTCCGGTCTCGGGTAAAACACAAAATTTTATCAAAATTGATTTTAGAAACAAATTTTTGGTGCAAATTTTTGAGTGTACTTGGATCTCGTAAAATTGGCCCGTTATGTACTTGGAAATCAAGATTTTGTTTTGGGAATTGTCTTTACCCGATCGCAACCCTGTGTTAAACCCACATAATATCGCTCTAATGCAACAAATGCCAATGATATATTTAAAAGTGACGTATTTTCCATTCGCTTTATACCTGAAAACGGAGTTGTGTCGTTAGAAAAAAAAAGTTTGAATAAAATAAATTGTAAAAATTTTCGTTTAGCCGACTTTCAAGTTTTTCAAAAATGCAAATTTTTTGCGAATTTTGCTTTACTTTTAGGGGGTGGGAAATCGGCGGTGTCAGACGGTCAATTCCAATGCATAGCTGAAACATCAAAGCAATTGATGAGCCAATTAGGGGAACAAATTGTATATAATAGCACGTCTGCAGTGTGATGTAATTAATTCTAAACACAAAAATCACAAATTTGACGCAATTTCCAAAAAGGATAAATGAGGCAAAAAATGCATACAAACTGATCAGAATTTGGCAAGGCGAATGAAGTGATCTGATCGGATAAATGTTAACTCTTTTTGCATTATGAGCTCTAATCGAGTTACGACTTTCAATAAAATATATTTAATTTTTTAATGTCATTGGCCAAATTAAACAGTTTTTAACTTTATTCACTACCGAGTTTTGGGACGCAAACTCGAATAGGTAAATTAACCAATGTCAATTTTATTTTTACTTTGTTTTAATGGTCACATAGACGAGGACTCGAGTTTAAGCCAATTCCGACACAACAAATCATAGCAATGATTCCGAATGAAGCAATTTCTCTGGGAACCAAGCCTTTGTTCATGTAAAGCTCGTAAAGCTTAAAAAATACAATTATTTTTAAATTAATAATTGTTACCGGATCAACGGATGATGCCATTGTGTTGCAGTTTGAAAATATGAGATTTTAGATTGTAATATGTTTATTATGATTAATTTAAAATTAAAATAAACTTTTGAGGATATAATAAAAAACATTATGTTCCCTAATTCTTTAATATTTTAACGAAATCCGAAAAACCGCATTTGCCGAATACTAGTTGAAACCGCCAATATACGAGATACTGTTAAGCAGCTTTTAACAAAAAATGCATGTACTAATTCGACTCTGCGCAATATTAGCTGCAATAGCAAACAATTTAAATTAAAGCATTACAAAAAAAATAATTTTCGTTATATTACTAATGAAAGGTTTATTTAATTATAGTCTAATTGAAAGAAAATAATTCTGGCATATCAACATAGCAACTCTTTAGCCGTGTCACATGTTATGTTAAAATTTAAGTTAGAAGTTTAAAATTGGTCAAAACAGAAGTCAGATTTGGATTTTACGGCCTCAAAAAACTATAAAATGACCATTTTGTAGACATTTTAAATATTTTTTCTTAATGGGAGGTGCAAACCTAATTAGTTTACAAAAAAAAACTGGTTTAAATATCAAGTGCGTTAAAGATTTTGATTGCTTATTCATTTTAGAAGTTGTTTTGGCGATTTTGTGACCAAATTCAGTCGAAATATTTAAAATGGGTTTAGGCGCCGCCGAGAAAATAAATTTCTGTTTTTGTTAAAAGATTTACAAATAAATTTTTGTTTAAAAACGATTTTTTCCGCTCGCTTAAAAGTGGTAGGGTATTTACCCAACTCGTTACTTTTTTCCAAGTTTATTTCATTGTAACTATTTTCAAGGTCAACTAAATCAAAGAAGTTTGAATCTTGCAATTAGTAGAAGCTATCAACAAGCAAATGCTAAGCGATTGGCAAATCTCAAAAGGTAAATAGGGATCATTGTCACCAGAGTCGAAATTAGAGTCCGGAATGAGGACCGATCGAATCGAGAATCTCGATAAATCTGGAATCAATCGAGAATCTCGATAAATCTTGAATCAATCAAGAATCTCGAAAAATCTCGGGGAAAAATTAAAACGATCGAGATCAGAGATGGGACGAAACTAAAATATTTTTTCCGACGAAACGAAACAAAAAATTTTGTTTTTAATTAACGAAACAAACCTAAAAAAAATTCTACGAAACGAAACGAAACACGAAACGCCCAGAAAATAAACGAAAAAACACGAAACGAAACAGTTTCGATCATCTCTGATCGAGATTTTTTCGAGACCACTGAAAATCTCGAATCTTGAAAATTTCGGTAAAATTCGTTGACATTTAATCGAAAATCTCGATAAATTCCAAATCTTAACAAACTCTAAGATCTTGATAAAATTTCGTCGATAGTCAAAATCAACCAAATCATTATATCAATCGACTCCGCTTGGGCACTAGCGAAAAAAAATTTTGACGGTATCATCTCGAAAAAGTTGTGGCCTGGGCTAAAGTGTCTGTTTCAGTTAATCACTAAAAATTTCCTTCCATCTGGTATCAGGAAGCCTCAATAAAAGAAAATTCTTTGGATTGGATCACTTTGCAATTAAATGACGTCAACTGCCTTTTAATTGATCAAAAACAGTTGTGGCCTGCTTCACATCGACTTCCATCCATTTTTCTGATTCACATTTATTGGTCAATGTTTTCATATAAACTAAAGTTAGCATTAATTTTATTATAATTTATTAGCAATGGTGCACAATTTATTTTTTGTTTTATTACAACTAATTTAAAAAATTTCGATTACTTTAGAAAATTCATAAATTTGAAAGAATTCTGAATGTAATTAATACTATAAGCAAAAATGCTTTTAAAATAATTAATAAAATTTAAAATATTTATTAATTTTTTTTTTCTCTTTTTGTGCTTATTTTTAGAAAAAAATGAGTTTTTCGCACAACAAATTCGTTTGTCTGATCATTTTAGCCGGGTCAGCTTCCGAATTTCTAGCTGAAGATGCGGCGTCTGACCAGCAAACTTTCTATCCAATCCGTTACAAAAATTGCAGTAAATTGAATTTTTAAATAAATTTAAATTTCACCTAAAATAATAAGCCCTAAAATTTCAAATCATGCAAATAAAAATTTCAGAATCGCAATTTGAAGTGTTGAGCGTGGCGATCACAACAAACTGCTCTAGTACTGATCGATGCCACTTTTCGCGTGGCTCTGTTCTGGCTATACAAATTGTCTTCAAGCCGAGTATTTAATTATTTGCGGGGTTTTTTAGCATTTCCCCATTTTGTCACATTCCCAGTTGGCATTTTTGCTTTTTTTATTTTTATCTTTTGGCCTTCTCCCATTGGCACTCTTTTCCGTTTGGGCTTTTTTTTTTAGAAAAACGGGCGCAAAAAGCTAAATTTAGCCTAGAAAACCGTTAACAATCACTTAAAAAGGATTCACAAATTATCTTTAATAACAAATTATTTTTAAAAAACCCATTTTTTAAACCAATCTTAAAAAGATCGTCGTGTTGAATCGCTGCAAACTGCAGTGTGGGCACACCTCGGTGACGCGCGCGGTGCATTGGCTCGGTTTCACATTGATAATGGTGCCGTTTTATTTTTAAAAAGCTTTCATTCTTCAAGACTAACTGAAATTTTGACATTTTACCTGCCAAATAGCCCAATTGAAATGTAAATGAAATCCAAATCATTGCCTATTTTATGATTTTAATATTAAATAAAATCAAAAAAAATTGTTTAAAATAGAGTAAATATATGCATTACAAATTTCATATTCAGAAAATGCTTGTGCGGACAGTAACATTACTTGTCCTGTTGAGCCGGGCCAAACCTACTGGTACACGCAGCCTGTAGGTTATTTTATACAATATTTATTTTTTATTATATTTTTTTCATAATATTTAAAATATAATTAATTACATCGCACATTAAATATTCAGCTAATGAATGCTCGAGACCTAAAATTTACCGAGACTCGAGACCGAAACAGAGGCCGAGACTCGAAATTTGGACTCCAAAAAGGCCGAGACTTTTCTTGGGTCAAGGCCTGAGACCGCGATTTTTAATTTTAGGTTCACGGGAAATTAAAATTTGCCTTTTTTTATTAGGCGTTTTTGGAGGGGGCGGCGGTGCCGATAAGCGCCGCTAGGAAATTTTTCAATTTAAAAAAATGATAACGTCTCGTTTTGACTAAGATTAACCTAAAACCCGAGACCGACCGTCAAGACCCGAATACCCGAGGCCTTTCTTGGGTGAAGACCCAAAACCGAGACGTTCGAGCACCATTTACAAATCTGCAATTTAAAAAATATATAATTTATAGGTACGCATGTTGGCTGAGTATCCGACGGTGGATGTGCAAGTCAATTGGCTGCTGACCAGCCACACGGCGCTGTCATCGGATTCTGATGGTGGTACTGCTGAACGGGGACAGCCGCCACGTGCGCGTGAAATTTGTGTGAAAATGTTGGCCAAACTGATGGAAAAAAGCGGCACGGAAACGAAATGATGAGAGACCGAAATTTGTATGTTCCCGTGGAATGGAAGTTGTCCAACGATAAGATACTGAAAGAACTGTCAATCTAGACTAATGATTTAAGAGCAATCAAAATTTTTATATGCAATTTAAAGGCTTTTCATAGAAACTTTTTGAAAATAAGTAGAATTTTAGTTGGGGGTACCCAAATCGGTCGGGGTCGGGGTTCGGGGGTTTTTTAACCATAATTTTAGCGGTCACATTTTTGTTTATTGAATATTTCCAAAATTTATTGACATTAGAGTCGATAATATTAAATTTGTTTTTAGTGAGGAGAAGGGAAGGCATCAGGGATGTAACCGGATCCCAAAAAATGTCCGGAAACCGGAATCCTGACCCAAGGCCCGGAAAATTGCAAATTTTAAAAATAAATATAGCAATTAAAATTTGAATGCCCGATCATTTTTGTTAAGAAAATTGGTCAGTGATAATTAGGGCACGGACCGTTCGAGATTCTCGATCGAAATCTCGGTAAATCTCGACGAGATTTTTTCGAGATTCTCGGTCGAAATCTCATCGGTCTTCAAACACGGGCTCTAGTGATAATGGTTTTTTGGAGGGGGGATTTAATGATCAGGTCGTATCAGATTCAAATTGGCTGATCAGACCGAATAGATTGATTCTAATTTGCTGACCGCGTAGTTCAACAGTTTTGTGTTCCTCAGCTCTCTGATCATCAAGAACTTCAATTTAAACAAAATTATGCGGATGACGCGCAGGAAGGTTGAAAAATGTGGCCAATAAAGTTGAATTCATTTGTTCATCATTTAACTTGAATATCGATGACCCTCGCTGTGGTGCTTAGTTTTCAGGTACATAAGAATCGGCATTTTGACTAAAGAAAAGACTTGAGGATAAATCGAGATTTTGATTGAGAATATGGAAAAAATTTTATCTCGAGTTCGCCGGGAACAGTACGGGATTCACGTTCGCGCTTTTTTTTTTTTGTGAGTTCGGATTTTTTGGGGAATGGGAAAAACACGCAAATTCCGGCCAGGATTCCAGTCCTTTTAAGTTTGAAATTCGCGTTAGACTCCGCGCGATTTTCCGTATTTGAAAGCCGTCTTTTTAGCAATACCTATTCTTCTTTTGGAAGGTTTTAACGGTAAATCCGAACATCAACACAATCGTTTCACATTATTTTCTTAGTCTTTAAATTATAATATTTAATATCGGAAATTAAAATTTTTCATGGCTCTATTTTCTTCAAGAGTATATCGCGCTTTCAACTAATGTTTGGCACGTTACGGTATTCCCGCGATTTTTTTTCGGTATTATCGATTCGGTATCTGACCAAAAAATTTTTGGAATTGCTAAAACATTAAAAATAAACTTCGGCCTCAAAATCTTCAAATGTAAAAATTACAATGAAAAGGCATGTGTAAGATCAAATTTATGCTTTTTGAATTACTTAATTTTTATAAGATTTTGAATTTTTAATTAAATGTTCGAATTTGTTTAGAAAATCGGTGTTTCGCTGAATAACCAAAATCGAGCATTGCACCGATTAAGCCAAAATCGGACATTGCACCGATAAGCAAAATCGGGCATTTCACCGATAAAGCCAAAATTGGGCATTTCACCGATAAGCTAAAATTGGGCATTTCACCGATAAGCCAAAGGGCATTTCATCATTAAACAAAATCGAGCATTTCACCGATAAAGCCAAAATCGGACATTTCGCCGATTAAGGCAAAATCGGGAATTTCGCTGTAATATTACAATTGATTGTTTTGATGTATTTAAACTTTTCTCATTTTTCTTTGGCATTTTAGTGCACTCGAGACAAAACCCAGTTTTATTAAGCAATTTTTGTTTAGGTTTTAAATATTTAAAAAATGTGCAGATTTAATTGTTCATATATTGGACAGGTGCAACTTGTTGTTCTTGATGACCGAATTGTGTGCGAAATGCTTTGCGATATTGTCCACTAAATAGGGCATATAATTAAATTTAAATCAAATTCCCCTTTTAAATAATATTTAGAAGTTAATAATTTACTTGCAAAAGTAGAGAACCGGAGCACTGCTTCCGTATGCTATCGATTGCAAAACAAGACCAATTGGAAAAACAAAATATTCAATTGTAAATGCGTCTAAATTGAGTAATGGCCTTATAGCTCTTGCGAAGAAAGTATTCTTAAAAAAGGAATTATTTAAAAATAAATACTGCATGAAAATAGCCAACCAATATAAAGCATATTAGACCAATTGACATGAGAACATTCAGCGAAATTGTTAACTTTTTCACATTTTCCGGAACTAAACGCAAAAAGGTACAAAAATATTTGTTAAACAAAATATAAACTCAATGATTTACGGCGCCAAATAATCAGCCAAATCAATGTGTAACATAAAAATTCGCCACAATAAATAACTAAGGCGCTAATATTAGTAAAATAATGATTTTCGGGTTGTTGGCTGGGATCGCCAAGTATGCACATCACCGGTCTAAAATTTTTTTAAAATAATTAATTTTCACAAAAATACTTAGCTTTTTCCAATGCGCGGAGCTTCCAATATAGGCGTTAAACCCACTTAATATCGATCTAATGCAACAAAAGCCAATGTTAAATTTAAAAATAACATTTTTTCCATTCGTTTTATACCTTAACAAATATATTAACATTTTTTTAAAATAATTTACAGCAAAGTATTTTATAATATATTATTTATTACCAGAATGGAAAGATAACTCCGATCAGCCGGTCGATTCCAATGCATAGCTGAAGCATCAAAGCAATTGATGAGCCAATTAGTGGAATAAATTGTATATAATAACACGTCCGCAATGTGATGTAATTAATTCCAAACACAAAGATCACAAATTTGACGCAATTTCCAAAAAGGATAAATGAGGCAAAAAATGCATACAAAGCGATCAGAATTTGGCAAGGCGAATGGAGTGATCTGATCAGGATAAATGTTAACTCTTTTTGCATTATGAGCTCTAATCGAGATACGACTAGCAAGATTGGTGCCCACAAAAATCATTCAGTACGATTTTCAATAAAATATATTTCAATTTTTTAATGTCATTGGCCAAATGGTTCACTACCGAGTTTTGGGGCGCAAACTCGAATAGGTAAATTAACCAATGTCAATTTTATTTTTACTTTGTTTTGATTGTCACATAGACGAGGCTTGAGTTTAAGCCAATTCCGACACAACAAATCAAAGCAATGCTTCCGAATAAAGCAATTTCTCTGGGAACCAAGCCTTTGTTCATGTAAAGCTCGTAAAGCTTAAAAAATAAAATTTCAAATATTCTTAAAGAACAATTTTTACCGGATCAACGGATGATGCCATTGTGTTGCAGTTTGAAAATATGAGATATGATAAATTTAAAATTTAAATAATTCAAACGACATAACATTTTGGGCAATTAGTGCGAACATTTTTTATTATTATTAGCCCTTGACAAACATGTCAGAAGCCTTTTCTTTTGTTAGACTATTTTTAAAAGACCTTTCATTGGTGGGGATATGATAAAAAACTGTTTTTGTTTCGAATGCTTTAATATTTTACCAAAATCTGAAAAACCGCATTGGCCGAACTTTAGTTGAAACTGCCGATATACGAGCTCCTGCTCAGCAGCTTTTAAAAAAAAATGCATGTACTAATTAGACTCTGCGCAAAATTATCTGTAATAGTAACAATTTAAATTAACGCATTGCAAAAAAAATATTTTTCATCATATCAGAAATGAAAGGTTTATTTAATTATAGTATAATTAAAAGAAAATAATTTTGGCATAGCCACTGTTTAGGGCATGTCAAGGGCAAATAATGAGAAATGTATGCGATAATTACCCAAATGTTGTGTAATTCGAAAAGTTATTTTAGTCCGGTTCAATTATAGATTAAAATTGACGGAATGTGCCGCTGGTCCAGAACAGTAACCATCTGAAGAGCATTACCGTACCTGTTGATGATGTTACCGTTTAAATTTTAGTCTTCAAATTTTAGAGGGTCCAAGAATCAGTATCGAAAAACCCAAGATTTTTTCATTTCCTTTCACCTGTATCCATGATCATGAATGGGTAGTAGACCAACTGCATTGCTCATATTTTTGGATCATCGATGGGCGCAACATTGCGAATTTGTGATGTTAAAATCTTTTTATTGCTAATCAGAAAAAACAACTTTTTCTATATGTAATTTGTAAGCTGCGAATATGCAAATGTTTATCAAAACTTATAATCATAGAAATGGCATAAAAGACGGCACAAATATAGAATGCTAGAGTACGGTGCCTTAATGAAAATGATGGCCAACAGCTCCTCCAACTGCCCGATGATTATTGTTTCGAGGTCCTTCAATTGTGCCGACACGAATATTTCTAATGCGAATGATCGAAAAATCTTTGATTAGCTAGCTGTTGGCGGAATGTGCTGCTGACCCACAACAGTAACCAGGAAAGCATTACAGTACCTGTTGGTATGTGATCGTTTAAATTTCAGTCGACAAATTTTAGAGTGTCGCAGAATTAGTATCGGAAAACCAATCACCTGTTTCTATAACCAATGGAAAGTAGATGGAGAGCATAACCCTTGTTTTCGGATCATCAAAGTTAGCAATCATAATCTGTGATGTCAAGTTTGTATTAATCAAAATTGCATTCAACCTAGAAGATACCTAAGTTTATGTTTGTTTTATAATTAGTATTTGACTTTCATTTACCAAAAACACGCTTGCGACGAGCGCGTAACCCAAAAATGTTGGCAACAGTTTTTGTTCAATATTATGCACGTTGTTATAGGCTACCGGTCCGAACGTCGAATCGTCCAAAAGTCGAATTTCCGAATGTCGAATTCCCAATGTCGAAATCAGGAATAATCCATCCGTGCTGGGTCGTTTCCTAAATTCCGCCACTATGGGCGTTTCCTAAATCCGCCAGGGCGTTTCCTAAATCCGCCAGGGCGTTTCCTAAATCCGCCACATACGTTTTATGAAGTGGTTTTAAGCATCATAACTTTATTCATACCGCACTAAATCAGATAAACCTTATACCATTGGAAAGCTCTAAATGAGTAGAAACTATTTGTAAAACTAAACTAAGCAGTAAATCAAAGTTTGAAAAAGTTATGATCAGAAAACCACGAAAAAGCCCGATTTTTGGCTGTTTTAGCTTATAACTTTATTTAAACCGCACAAAATCAGTTAAACCTTATACGATTGGAAACCTCTAGATGAGTAGAAAGCAATACAGCAAAGTCGAAGTGTTTTGATAAGTTTCAAAAAAGTTATAATGTAAACTTGCCAAATATCGAACTTTTTCGTGGTTTTCTGATCATAACTTTTTCAAACTTTGATTTACTGCTTAGTTTAGTTTTACAAATAGTTTCTACTCATTTAGAGCTTTCCAATGGTATAAGGTTTAACTGATTTAGTGCAGTGTGAATAAAGTTATGATGCCTTAAACCACTTCATAACGTATGTGGCGGATTTAGGAAACGCCCATAGTGGCGGAATTTAGGAAACGACCTAGCACCAATCCACCCCTGGTGCCGATAGTCGCAGCCGAAAAAATTGAATTTTTAACTCAATTTGTTAAAAATTTTAAAAATACGTAAATATTTCTTACGGAATGCAAAAAAGGAAATACGGAGTATCAAAAAATACGGAATTACGAAATGCAAAAAAATACGGAACACGAATTACGGAATGCTGAAAATACGGAAGCCGGTAATACAGGATACAAAAAAATACGGAACACGGAAATACGGAATGCGAAAAAATACGGAACACGGAAATACGGAACGCAAAAAAATACGGAAGACGGGAATACGGAATTATGCAAAAAAATACGGAACATGGAAATACGGAATGCGAAAAAAGGAATTATCGAATGCCAAAAAATACGGAGCACGGATTTACGGAATGCAAAAAAATACGGAACACGGAAATACGGAATTATGCGAAAATACGGAACACAGAAATACGGAATGCGAAAAAATACGGAACACGGAATTATGGAATGCGGAAAATACGGAATACGGAGTTCGAAAAAAGGAATTATGGAATGCTAAAAAATACGGAACACAAAAATACAGTATTACAAAGAGCCAAAAATACGGAACACGGAATTAACGAACGCAAAAAAATACGGAACGCGAAAATACGTAATCCGAAAAAAGGAATTACGGAATGCAAAAAAATACGTAACACGGAATTACGGAATGCAAAAAATACGGAACACGGAAATACGGAATTATGCGAAAATACGGAATGCGAAAAATACGGAACCCAGAAATACGGATGCGAAAAAATACGGAACGCGGAAATACGTAATGCGAAAAAAGGAATTATGGAATGCTAAAAAATACGGAACACAAAAATACAGTATCTAGAGCCAAAAAATAAGGACACGGAATTACGGAATGCAAAAAAATACGTAACACGGAATTACGGAATGCAAAAAATACGGAACAGAATAAGGAATTATGGAATGCGGAAAATACGGAAAAAATACGGAATACGAAAAAAGGAATTATGGAATGATAAAAAATACGGAAGACGAAAATACGGAATGCGAAAAAAGGAATTACGGAATTTAACAAATTTAAAAAAAAACACGTTTTTTTTTGCATTTCAAGAAGCACCCACAGCGTGTTTTGTGCATAACTCATCAAACCCAAAGCAGCAGAATAAATAGTTAAACGTTACAGTACCCCAATGACCGTCAGCGCCATGTGATGTACACGGTACACATCATTTCAGTTCCCACACTTCAGAGACGCACACTTCAGAGACGCACACTTTAGTGCCGGGACACTTCAGTGCCCACACTTCAGTGCCCACACTTCAGTGCCCACACTTCAGTGCCTGGACACTTCAGTGCCAGCAATTCAAAGGCTATAACTTTTTTTAAACTCAAGCAATCAGACAAACAAGATGTCATTAGAAAGCTTTAAGCTTTTAAAAGCTATTGTTAATCCAACGCTAATCAATAAGAAAATTCGTAAAAAAGTTATTGCAATGAAACTGACAAAAAGCCCTGATTTTGGGTGTTTTTCACGTTGAACTTCTTAAAAACAAATTGAACCGCCTTGGCTTTTTTATATACAATTTTGTGGGCTTCTTATCACTCATGACGGTTTTTTCCAACACAAATTTTCCAACCCTTCAGGGATTTTTTTTGCTCAATTTTACTCCGTTGGCCCGTGGTGTAGCGCATGGAAATCATTTTTTTCGGCAAATAAACAAATAGCACATACCACCGACCTTTTTACGCTTTTCCTTCCAAAAGAGATGGGGGACCGATCGGGATTTGATCGTATTCCCGAGCAGCCGGCATGTTTAAGAGCAAGGCAGCAGGAGCAAAAGCAACCGCGCATTCCGAGCGCGCGCGCATGCCGTGTGCCCGCCTGCCGTTGGTCGGCGACGAACGAACGAACCCTCGTTGCCATTCTCAATCGATTGTTTGTTGGTGGTTTACGTCATTCACCATATTCGTTACAAATGTTAAAGGCCCTGTGATTTTGTGAATCCTGTCAGCCGACACATTTCTGCTGGGTGAATGCTAAATAAAAAATTGATTACAAATGGATTCTTTATTCATTTAAAAATGATCTTTTTTAGTTATTTTAAGTGTTTTAATTTTTTTTAGAGAATAATGAAACTATTTTTGAACAGCTTTTTTCATACTTCACAATTTGGAGCAGCGATCAACTGAAGCTGTCGAGCTTCGTGTCCATTATGAATTGGCGAATCCAACCCGCCAAATCAATGTCGGTTTGCGTACTTCGTATATAAACGATGGTATCGAATTAAGCAATGATCACATGAATATAAAAAATGGTAAAAATTTCAAAATTACCCTCAACAGAAAAGGTGATGAAGACAGATATTTACTTGCTTTCTATGTGTCTATAAATCCGATGGACAACGAATTTGTGCCGGATGAAAATGATGATGATCCGTCGGGTGATCAGCCGTACACTGATGGACATGTTGAATTGGACGACATTCGATCAATGTTCAGATTCATCAAATTGATGCTGTTCGAACCAAACTTTCGAATCGATATTTGATCAATTTGGGCAGTTTGGAACCTCAAGGGCTTTGGTTAAATCGGAGGATTTTTATGAATGTAGGCACCTTTTATACGCCAGCGTAGACAAAAATAGACGTTAATCAAAATTATTCGGAAGAAGTACAGCAACAATTTTTTGGACATGCGCCGCTCACAAAAATAGATGAAGAAAAATGGTGGATCAACTTCATAGCAAACAGAGGCAAACCAGGCTTTTAAACCAAGGGGTCCCATGTGTCTTTTTTATAGATTTGTCCTTTTTTGGGGGTAACAAAGTCCTTTTCCGTCCTTTATTTGAGATTTATGAATTTTTTGAAGAATTTTAAATAGATTGCAAATCTCTTAGCAAAAAAAAAATTCCGATAAATTGCATTTTGAATTGCACGAAATACACAAACCGCTGCTCGAAAAGGCAAATTGTTGGATTTCAAGCAAAAAAACATGCGCATTCACATGAATAAATTATTTAAAAAATGTGCCCTTTATTTGAGCAGCAAAATCTGTTTTTTTAATATGTTTTGTCCTGTATTTTTAGCCCGTATTTCGATTTCGGTAAATTTTTTAGTATTTTTAACTTTTTTTGTAAAAATTTCGTTTAGCCGACTTTCGCGTTTTTCAAAAATGCAAATTTTTGCGAATTTTGCTTTATTTTTAGGGGGGTGGGAGATCGGCGGTGCCGATAGGCCCCGCCGAGAAAATTTTGACTTTGTTGATAAAATTTGTTAGGAAATTGGCCCAAAAATGATTAAATTGACTCCGCTTTGGCACTAAAGCGAAAAAAATTTTGACGGTTGCATCTCCGAAAAAAGTTTTAAGTCCTGGATTGAAGTGTTGTTTCAGTTAATCACTAAAATTTTCTTCTGGTATCAGGAAGTCTCAATAAAAGAAAATTCTTTGGATTGGATCACTTTGCAATTAAATGACGTCAACTGCCTTTTAATTGATCAAAAACAGTTGTGGCCTGGTTCACATCGACTTCCATCCATTTTTCTGATTCACATTTATTGGTCAATGTTTTCATATAAACTAAAGTTAGCATTAATTTTATTATAATTTATTAGCAATGGTGCACAATTTATTTTTTGTTTTATTACAACTAATTTAAAAAATTTCGATTACTTTAGAAAATTCATAAATTTGAAAGAATTCTGAATTTAATTATACTATAAGCAATAATGCTTTTAAAATAATTAATGAAATTTAAAATATTTGTTAATTTTTTTCCTCTTTTTGTGCTTATTTTTAGAAAAAAAATGATTTTTTGGCACAACAAATTCATTCGTCTGATCATTTTAGCCGCGTCAGCTTCCAAATTCCTAGCTGAAGATGCGGCATCTGATCAGCAAACTTTCTATCCAATCCGTTACAAAAATTGCAGTAAATTTGAATTTTTAAATAAATTTAAATTTCACCTAAAATATTAACCCCTAAAATTTCAAAAAACTTCAGAATCGCAATTTGAAGTGTTGAGCGTTGCGATCACAACCAATTGCTCTAGTACTGATCGATGCCACTTTTCGCGTGGCGCTGTTCTGGCCATACAAATTGTCTTCAAGCCGAGTATTTAATTATTTTCATTTTTTTTAACATTTCCACATTTTGTAAAATTCCCAGTTGCCATTTATTCTTTTTTTCTTTTTCTCTTTTAACCTTCTCCCATTGGCAGGCAGCCTTTCTCGTTTGGCTTTTTTTTAGAAAAACGCGCCCAAAAAACAAATAATTAACAAACTCTTAAAAAAGATTTTTTCACATTTTTCAAACAGATTTCTTAAGAAAAAATTGTCAATTCACTGCCGGTGGCGCATTTCGGCATAGCAGGGCCACCCCAAAAGCACAAAAATTGAGCTTAAAAAATCTAAGAATTTAGTTCATAAGCCAATGAAACAAAATTCTTGTATTTTATTAAAATAAGGCTTTTCAGATAAAAATGTGGTTAATTATTATACTTTTTTCTTAAAATTTGTCATTTCCAGAATTTTTCTTTTGTGCGATTAAAAAACAATTTTAACAACTCCAGTTTTTTCATCAAATAGCTTCACAAATAATAAAGGACTAACAACTTATATGTTGCAAAAACAGGAGCATTCAGATTCAGACAAAAGCAAATAAATTTCCCGCTTCTGGTCTGAATCCCCCCTCCCCTCCGCCCGAATTCCATCACTGCCAAACTTCCCGAATCCCCTCAACGTCTTACGCTAAGCCTAAGCTAGGCCTAGGCGAGCTTAGGCTTAGGCCTAGGTCTAAGCTTAATGAACCCCAACAAAGGGTTGCTTAGGCCTAAATTAGGCTTAATATTAGCTTTAGTACGGGACTGAATCAGCCATCGTGGGGAGATTCAGACCGGTAGCCAAATTTCCAGTATAGATTTCTCAAAACACAGATTTTACGTGAAAAAGTTTTCCCGCTAATTTAAATGCCCAGTCGAAGCCCGAACAGACATTGTTTTTACAAGGATTAACAATTTATCTTTAATAAAAACTATGTTTAAAACTTTTTTAATCAATCTTAATAAGATCGTCGTGTTGAATCGCTGCAAACTGCATTGTGGGCACACCTCGGTGACGCGCGCGGTGCATTGGCTCGGTTTCACATTGATAATGGTCTCGTTTTGTTTTTAAAAAGCTTTCATTCTTTAAGACTAACTGAAATTTTGACATTTTTCCACCAAATAGCACAATTAAAAAAATTTTAAATAAAATCACAAAAATGTTTAAAATTAAGCAAATATATGCATTACGAATTTCATATTCAGAAAATGCTTGTGCGGACAGTAACATTACTTGTCCCGTTGAGCCGGGCCAAACCTACTGGTACACGCAGCCTGTAGGTTATTTTATACAAAATTTATTTTTTAAAATTAATCGTTTTTTCATAATAATTAAAATATAATTAATTAAATCGCACACTAAATTTTCTGCTAGTGATGATCGAGACTTAAAAATTTTCCAAGACTTGGATAGACTTGTGCGGACCGAATTAAAAAAAAAATAAAAGACAACATTTTTATTATGATTTTTAAAAGCGTAACAAACACAACCTGAATAGAAGGTATATGAGCAAAACTGCGTATATGAAAAGTATGTCCCATGGCATCTTGTGGCTTTCGAAGCAATTTTGTTTAACTGTTTTTCGAGTTTGTCTGAAAGTCAATCAAAAACGAACCTTTCATTTAAAGCGCATGCGTTAGGCATTGAAAAATCGGATAAAAATGCTGGATTTTATATATTTTTTCCCCAAAATCCATCTGCAAAAGTCCCGGCACCACAATATGCAATTTTAATTTATAAGGTACGCATGTTGGCTGAGTATCCGGCGGTGGAAGTGCAAGTCAATTGGCTGCTGACCAGCCCTACGGCGCTGTCATCGGATTCTGATGGTGGTACTGCTGAACGGGGACAGCCGCCACGTGCGCGTGAAATTTGTGTGAAAATGTTGGCCAAACTGATGGAAAAAAGCGGCACGGAAACGAAATGATGAGAGACCGAAAATTTTTATGTTCCGGCTGAATGGAAATTGACCACCGATAATATGTATAATGAAAGAACTGAACATCTAGATTCATGATGCATTTTTAAATATGTTATAATTAGGGCTGGGATTGTTTAGGGTTTTACTTATTTTTCCTGAACGCACCTTGCTCTGAAAAGCACGAAAATCGAGTTGTCAGCTCACAGCGATCGTTTTTCATCGAGTTTTAGCACCTATTTTTTATTTTATTTTTCTATTCACCTATTTTGGGCTTTTTCGAAAATTCCTTAAGAAAAATGCAATAAAACTGAAAAATGCAGCACTAAAATGGACTTTTTTCAAGATTAAAAATTCTGCCCGCCAAAAAATCCAATTTTTTAAAATCTCAATATTTAAAAAATTTTGTACTGATTGAAATTGTTTCACAAAAATGAGTTTTGGTAAATAAATATCGCAAAAAAATTTTTTGGCCAACTTACACCCCTAATTTTGGCACTTTTTAGTACCAATTTTCAATTTTTAGCACTTATTTTGGGCTTTTTAAGCACCTATTTAGGTACCTATTTTAGGAGCACCTAAAAATCCCAGCCTTAGTTATAATCAAATTTCTTGTGGCAAACGGTATAAAAACCCAATAATTTGAGCTTTTTTTTGAAAAATTTCAATGGAGCGAGCGGTATAGTCAATTTTTTAATTTTTGCAAAAAAACATTTGATTTCTAATAGTTATTAATGAATTTTTCAAAATTTGATTTTTGTAAAAATTACTTAAAACAGTAACCATTTATGAATGATGGCCCATTCCTGTGAAATAATGTTTTTTCATTTTTGGTAATTCAAAATTTAGCTTAAAATACTTTCAAAATTTCAACGCATTCAAATTGAAAAAAAATGTTAGACCTAGTAAACTTCATGAAAATTTGTACATTACGCTCAATAACATTTTTTTTAATTGCAATGCACCAAAAATTTGTATAAGCCGCCACGTCTTTTGTAATTACATCAATTTATTCATTGATTTGTCTAACTAGGGAATATATAGCAACCAATTTTATTATATATTTTATTTAAAATTTACATTTTATTAGTTGTAAACATAAATTTGACTCCAAAAATGAGATATAATCTATTGCAAGTTTTGTTGATTTTAACGTGTCTTATGAATGTAATAAATACTCAAAATGATTGGGAAGAAACAACAGAGTTTGGAAAAACCCAAAATTCAACTGATCATCATCCACAAAATTGGGATCAATTTGATGAAATTCAAATTCTACCAAATCAACATCAATTTGGCGAATCTTCAAACATTCAATTTTCGTACCCGAAAACGCCATCAAATGACGGAGAGGAGGCAATTACGCAATTATTGAATGCCAACGCAGTTTCATATACCCAACTTTTGACTGACGGATTTCGGCCAAATATTGACAATTACGAGGCTAATAGTAATGCACAAAATCCAATTTTTGAAGAAAATTGTGGGCAAAAAATAATGCTTGATGAGGGCGAGGACATTTTGCATAAAATGGACTCCAATAAAGTGCCATTATCATTTACTCGACTTTTGACAGACGGATTACGGCCAAATATTGACAATTACGAGGCTAATACTAATGCACAAAATCCAATTTTTGAAGAAAATTTTGCGCAAAAAATAATGAAAGATGAGGGCGAGGACATTTTGCATAAAATGGACTCCAATAAAGTGCCATTATCATTTACTCGACTTTTGACAGACGGATTACGGCCAAATATTGACAATTACGAGGCTAATACTAATGCACAAAATCCAATTTTTGAAGAAAATTTTGCGCAAAAAATAATGAAAGATGAGGGCGAGGACATTTTGCATAAAATGGACTCCAATAAAGCGCCATTATCATTTACTCGACTTTTGACAGACGGCGTTTGGGCAACAAATGGCAACGAATTCGTTCTTCACCCAAACGATTTTGCTGACATTCAATCAAAAAAATTTGGACTTGAAGGGGATGAAAATAATGACGACAAAATGGAAGAAGCTTTTATGCCCGCAAAGAGTATGTTTGATTTTTTCATCAATTAAGAGAATTTTTGTCATAATATTATAAAAACCGTTGAATTATATACATTTAATTCATTAAAAGATCATCAAAATCGGTGCTAAAAAAGCTCAAAATAAAAGCGGGGGAAGGAACAAAAATTTTTGGTTTGATTTTGTCTAATAAAACTTTCGCAAAAACGTATAAAACATTAACTCAGATAAAAAACATTTTTTTCAAAATTTTGCAATATTCTTGACACTGTTTTTTAATTGTAATTCAGTTTTAATAAAATACAGGAAAGGCAGCGCTTAAAAATGAACAAATAATGGAAATAATGAAAAAGTACAATGAAATAAAAATGGAAAATCCTCGACTTTACGATTTTCAAATTGTTCCAATGCTTGGAATAACCCAAAACATGTTAGCTTATTATAAAAAAAGAGCTCCTACTGGAGGTAATTATAATGTCAAATACAAATTTATAAACAGAGACCAAATAGTATTGGTTCCGAATGCCAAAAAAAAATCCAAAATTAGAAGTAAGCCCAAATAAAACGAAATTCCGCTTTTCATATGTCTGGATACATCCCTATTTCTAGATAAAATAAAATAAAAAATTATAAAATTAACATTAATTTTACAAAAAAAATTTATTATCGTTAGTTGAAATAAAAAAAGTCAACCGCTACTACACTAGCGAAGAAAAAAGGGAATTGATGGAACAATACAAGGAATTAAAGCAGTCAAAGCTTAGCGACAGAAAAATTTCGGATCAATTAAAACTTTCACGAAAGACATTAATTGATTGGAAAACGAAGTTTGGATTGGACAAAGATTGAAAAGCACAAAAATGTTACGAAATTGCGTAAAAAGAAGAAATTAGGAAAATTCCATCATGCGTCACTCTTAGTTTGTTTTCATAAAATTATGTATTTAGTAAAATAAAAATTTTGGTACACAAATATTTATTTTTGGGTCAAATTTTTGTTGTCACCAAACATTTTTAACACCACCAAACCCGACGTTTTGAGTTTGGAGAGAAGAACTCGTTTATTAGAGTAGGCCGGGACCGGGATTTTTTAGAAAAACCCGGGACCGGGAAATGTTAGTCTAAAAAGGAAGTCTAAAAAGTAGCGAGTTGGGTTTTTTACCAATTTACACGTTATCTTTAAAAAAATATGAATAATTGATTCCTCCTCTGCGAATTCCTTAATAATTTCGAGAAGATTTTTAATGAAAAGTCACCAAATTTAATAAAATGTTTTAATTGAAAACTATTTTCAGCGACAAACGCTAAATTTATGCACAAATTTCTTTTTATTCGGAAATCTTATCAGGGGGGGGGGCGGACAGAGGAGACAAAGCAAAAATTTGTTTTTTTATCATTTATTGCGATTTTCATGCATTAGCAGCCAATCACCGCCCACAACCAGTTCACGAACCGGTGCGACAAAGTTGCCATTGCTGTCTTTAATAGGCCAGCCAAACACATAGGTTGTGGCCACACAATTTTGAACATTTTCATTGGAATCCTGAAGGCTTGAAAATACGCAAAATTTTGATTATTTAAAAGGCTCAAATTAATAAATTTAAACAAAAAAATTATTTTAATTATTTAACAATTTAAAACTTTAATAATACAAAATTATTATAAAATTATTTAATATTTCAATATTTATATTAAATTATGCACTTATTAGTTTTATAAAAAGTAAAATAATTATAATAATCAAAAATATTTATTTAAATAGTAAACAAAAATATTAATTTTAATAGTTCACCTCATCTCTTAGCAGTTTGACCGTGACTTCTTTCTTAACATATTCATTTGGCTGCTTGAATTGTGCGCCGCATTCTTCGTACTCATCCAACCAAACAATGCTTTAAAGTTTAAACAAAAAATTAAAATAATAAATATACAAATTAAATTAATTTTAAGCCATCATATGAAACCCGACCTCTGTTCAGCGTTTGTCAAGCGAACCAAATCGCCAACAACCACAAATTTGTCACACTGAAATTTTCAAATGCTTTAGCCATTTTTATTTTATTCATTAATTAATATTATTATTATTATTCTTTTTAATTTCTTCATTTAAATATTATCTATTTAAAATATTAATGGATTTCTTTTTAACTTCTTCATGTGCATTATTGTCCAACAAAACCAATGCTGGGTAGTCAAAAGCAAAGGTGTTACAATGTACACGATACAATTGGGCCTTCTCGAGCAAAGCTTTGCCGATCCACTCTGATTCGGATGCCAATTTATGTGCCATTTCACCGGCAAATCCTTTTCGCAGTGTTCCATAAACAAATAAAAACATCGCCTTAAAAATAAAAAGTTAACAATTTTGGAGAGCTTTACAAACCATAACATTTTTCTATTTACAAAAATATAAAACTTTTTTTGTTTGTTTAAAATTATTCTTTAAACGGTCTTTTGGAGTTTTCATTTTTAAAATTTTTTTTAAAACAAATAAAAAAGGTTAATTCTTTGCAATAAATTAAACTATTTTCTAAAAAATATTTCCATTTTGTTAAATTTTTTTTGCATCTGTATTGTCGATGTAAGTTAAGGGGACCCCATTCATCGTTCAAAGAACAAACATCGATTTTATTGCTGAAATAATAATCAGCCACATTCTTCTCTCCAAAACGCAAAACTTTTATATTTTAAGAAGGTGCAAATTATAAATAAAGTTAAATTAATAAACTTCTGTCGTAATGATATCAAGTAAAATATGAAATAAAATTATATTAGATTTAAATAATCATCGATAATTGGGGTTTTAGTGTCTGCATTCCTATAGCTTTTTAGTTTGCTTATTCTGCAATTTTTCGTTAAAAATTTTTATAAAGTTTTATAACTCATTGTACATAATAACTCAAAAAATTAGTTTTTCAGGTGTATTTTTAGCAGATTTAAGTGCGAAGTGGCTTAGGTAATTTCAATGCCTATTTTTGTTTTTGATAACTATTAAAATCCATTAATTTTTGCGCTAAAAGCTTTCAAATATATTTCAGAAACAAATTCACCACGAATACAAAATCGACACGCATGCTATGCCATCATTTATGCTAAAAAAACCCCACCAATAACAGTTTTTAAGGAAAATACAATAAAAAATATGAATACATAAAAAAGGGTTGTGCATCAATTTTTAGGGGGGGGGGGGGGGGGGAGGGGGAATCGATTAACACAAATATCCTTCTGCTGGTTTGTATGATTCATGTCCGTTTGCCACACTAATAGCCATCTCCACAATCGACGCTTTAATATTGGTGAAAAGACTGCGATGGATGTTGTCCTCCTTGATGTTGTTGTTGTTGTGACCGAACAGGACCCGCTTGACGACGCTGCTGTCGTTGATCACCATAATGCTGCAACTGCTGCTGCTGATGATATTGCGGTGGAGCAGCACCCGCTTGATACTGCTGCTGTGTTGGATCTTCATAATACGGTGCTGGAGCTTGACCGCCCATGTGCTGCTGTCCTGCTTGACCTTGATGAAACGGTACGTGACCATAAGGCGCCATATGAGGTTGCATCATCTGGTGCTGGCCACTCTGATTGTTGTACGCCTGCTGATCATCATATTCCGCATAATAATCATCAGGATTATTTTCCAAATAATACTGTTGCTGTTCATCTTCTAAATAGTATTGAGCATCATCATAATACTCTTCTTGCCCATCATCTTCGGTGTCTAAAGTACAAAACAAAAAAAGTTAAATTTTATCTCTAATAAAAATAAAGCATATTTATATACATATATTATATTAAAAAATTAAAATTAATAAAAACTAGGGTCGTGCACGGTCGGTTAATTGAACCGAAACCCGGCTTTTTTGGTCTAAAAACCAAAACCTTAAACCGGGGGACGAAAAACCGGCCTTGGTTACCCCTCGGTTACCTGTTTTAAAAATAAAAAAAATACACTCCTAATGATGGAATTTTTATGGGAGTTTGTTGAGGAAAATAAAAATTGTACCAAATATTTTGCCAAAAATTTATTCTTTAATTAATGAATTCAGTTTGCACGACAAACGTTATTTTGATTTTTTCGGAAAAAATTTTGGATTTTTTGAAGATTTTATCGATGTTTTAGTTTGCAGTAAGTTTTTGTTGGGAGCCCTGTTTAATTGTTTTTATTTGCCGATAGCGCCGCTGGGCAAATTGAAGATTATGATAATATTTGTTAGGAAAATTGGTCTAAAAATTACAAATTTTTACAAATTTGGAAATACAAAACAGATCATTAAAGCCGGTTTTCGGTTTTGGTTCGGTTAACCGACCGTGCCGCCCAACCCTACACTGCTGATCAGCGCGTTCGTATTGATCTAGGTCGACATCGTACGCATCAGCAGTGAATTTGCGAATAGCACGTTGATTGTCGCCCATCATCGACCACTCCATAATTTTGACAAATCCTTTCAATGTTTCTGCCTGAAAATTATGATGAAACAATAATATTCTAATTCATTAACATTGTATGGATGCTCGAGAGTCTCGGATCTCGACTCGAGAAATGTTTTTTTCAACTAGACCCCTATAATGGCCCTTTTTTAACAAACGGCATAGCAAACTTTTGTTTTTTTCTATAATATTTGTAGTAAAATTTGCAACCCCGTCGGATGCTTAACAACATTTATATAGAAAGCTTTGAATCGTAGTACTAATCATTTTTTTTTTGTGTTTATTTGAAAACAAAGTCTCGTTTCACGGGTCTCGTCGACTCAAAAAATTTTTCGGGTTTTTTGGGGTCTCGGGCTCAAGTCTTGGTAAATTTTGAGTCTTCTCGGGCATCCATAATTTAACGTGCCTCATCACCGCCACGATCTTTTGAGCCAGATTTTGTTGCTGCATGCTTTGCTAAGCTTTTCAATGTTGCAAGAATGCCCTCCTCCGCGTCCTTTGAATTCGTAATCACTTTACCATTCATCCGAAGATACTCTTGGTTAACCTGAAAAATGTTATTCATATAAGACTAAAAAGACGGAAAATATAAATTTAAAATTAATAAATTAATACGGATGAACACCGGTGGGGTCCCCCCTCCCCCCCCCCCCCGACCAAGTCGGGGACCGGGACTCGGGATGGCTTAAACCTGGAACACTGACTAGGGACAAGCCTAGGGATACCTTTCTCTAAATTAGGGTTAGCACTCCGACCCCAAAACATGTCGGGGGTTCGGAGATGTCGGGGGCGTCCGAGTTTTTTCGGGGGGGGGGGGGCGGTGTATCGAGGTTCGGGGTGAGGCCCAAAAATGTTGGGGACGTCGGTGACCTAATTATAATAGGTATTAATTTATTTATAAACATTTCCCCATTTTTACAAACTCGAAAGTTCTGTTTAAAATTAAATTATCAAAACAACAATTGACCTCAACCAAATCGACCGGTCCACGATGGAGTAAAATGCGTGTGATGTCGCTGAACGCATCCTGGTCGTTGGCAGTTGAATTGTCCAGCAACTTTGGAAATTTTTCAGACAAAAGTCGCGCAAAAAAGTATGGTCGACCCATGTAGACATCTTCCACAATGGAATTCACCAATTGCTTAACAAATTAAAATAAAGCATTTACCTATTTGTTAATTCTAGGTTTAAGTACCAATTTAATTTCATAAATCGAAATCTTTTTAGCACCTAAAAATTGGTTTATTTATTTTTTATAAAATTTTCAAAACATGTGAATTTACTCCAGAACACCTTGAAATGTATGTACTTGATTGGCAATAGAAACGCACAAATAAATTGATTTTTTTAAACTTTTTTTCATACGCTAAGAAAAAAAAATCCCTTTTTCAAAATTTTGGAGTTGCTATAGTGAGGAGGGCCTGAGTGCGGCGATGGGGGGGGGGGGGGTCTGACCCCCCCCCCCCCTTGCGCCGGAGCAGGGGAAAACGGAGCCGCGAAAACGGAGCCGCGGAAACGGAGCCGCGAAAACGGAGCCGCGAAAACGGAGCCGCGAAAACGGAGCCGAACGAAAACGGAGCCCGCGAAAACGGAGCCATTATACCCCATAACAATAAAACAAAAATTTTGAGTATAATATGTAGTTACGCAGTGTGAACTAGGAAAAGATGTGTAGTTTGGTACAATGGTAAAATGAGTAGGCTCACTCAATTCAAATGCAAATGACTTTACTTCAGTCCACCCGCCTCCCCAATTGCTCTCATCAATGGCCAACATTTTCGGGCCCTCTTCCATTAGATTAGTTGATCAAATACCCAAATCTAGGAAGCGATAAAATGGATGTCTTGTCTGGAACTAGAATAGGTCGGACCGGGATTTTTGGGGAAAACCGGGACTGAGATTGACCGGGACCGTGAAAGCCGGGATCGGGACCGGGACCAGCATCTTGAACCGGGATGCACCCACCACTCACCACTGCACCACAAATAAATAAGAATTACGTGCTAAAAAATCCTATTCTTAGGGGTGTATTTTTTCCCGGTCCGACCGGGACGGGATCCGGGATTCCGATTTTTCAGAAACCGGGATAAACACCTACTATTTTTTATATTACTAGAATTTTCTAAAGCTATCACGCCAAATTCATCGGGATCGCGATTTCGCTTTTACAAAAACCGGGAATTTCTCGACCGGTCCCGGTCGGGATCCCGGTCCCGACCTACTCTATCTGGAACCTATACGCGGCTCCGTTTTCTACCGGGTCCGTTTTCGCGGCTCCGTTTTCGCCGGCTCCGTTTTCGCGGCTCCGTTTTCGGTCGGCTCCGTTTTCGCGGCTCCGTTTCCGCGGCTCCGTTTTCGCGGCTCCGTTTTCAGGTGTACCGCCCTTGCGCATGTATGTTTAGCATGTTTTGTAGGTGTTTTTAGTGCCTATTTTTTGGGTATGGGGAGGGGGGAGGGGATTTAGCTTTTAGGGGCATCTATTTAGCGATTTTAGTGTCTGAAAAAAAATTGGAAGCTCTAATAACGGCGCCATGTCATAGGGCACAAGTCATTTGGGCACCAATTCCGGATTTAAAAAAAAAAAAAATTTTTACGTACATTAACATTGTTTGGAAAATTTTGAGCTTTCGAAAATGGCTCGGATTCGGGTTAGGATGGTCGACACTTCTACATCCCCAGAATAGTCCTAGAAACACACTTTTTTCGACTTTGAAGAAAAACAAAAAAAAAATTTTTTCAAAAAAGGAGGCCCATAAACCACAATATTTATTACCCTATTTCGTAATGTATTATTTTTAAAATCCGGAATTGGTGCCTAAATGACCGGCCGGCCTAATAACAACATTACATACGTTTAAAAAATCTTCAACTGACCACATAATGGTCCTCTGAATTGCGTGATGTTTTTGTCCGCCGCTTGTCCCAATGCTCTTTGATCTGTTGATAGACACTTTTGCCTTTTTCGTTCCGATACGCGTCGAAAATGAGGCGTAGGCGGGAGTAACTGAACTCCGTGAACAGCTCCATAATGCTAATTGTGAAGTTCAGATCATTCAGAAATTGCTCAAGTTCGAGCACCCACTGAGAGGAAACAAAAAGAAACATATAGCCTAGCTTAGCTAATAATAATGTGTGTGTGATTATTTATTTATTTTATTTGGGTCCGCAAGATGTTCATAATAGTTTTGATTTAATATTTTAAAATTTTGAAAATTTCAAAACGAATTCTTTAATTAATATTTTCAGCCCCGCACTAAAAAGAAGCAGTTTCTGCACCAATTTTCTAAACAAATTTCGTCAAAATCTGGCTGAAAATATTAATTAAAAGAATACCTTTATTTTAAAATATTATGAAAATTCGGCTCTATTCAGTTTATGCGTCCAATCAAACTTTTATGCGTTCAAAACTGACTTCAAACTTAACCGATTCATACATTCTTAAAGCCATTCGATCAAAAGAGGGTTTAAGTTTGAAGTCAGTTTTGGACCCATAAAAGTTTGATTTGACGCATAAACTGAATGAAATAGAGCCCAAAAATTGTCCGAACCCAATTTTTAGTTAAAACATTTTTTTAACGCAAATTTCACTTACGTCCGCCATATGTTTTGTTTCTTTATCAAATCTAATACTTCGAGGATGCCTGCACATATGATCAATCCAGTATCCAAATGCGTTCCACTTTTTACTTTTGATTCTGAATTGGAAATATATTTAATTATTATTTAATTGTTTTATTTTAAGATTTTTTTTTTGACATAATTTGCTGCGGGAGGCGTTCAGTTAGGCGCCAGAGGACGACGACAAAATATCCGATGGACATTTTGTCTGATAAGGCTTTAACTATTCTTTTTGAGGCTTAGCAAAAACGATTTCCCAGTTCCGGTGCCGGTTCCAACGATTCCGGAACCGCGAAAATCCGGAACCGGAACCGTCAAAAAATGGAACCCGGAGAGAGAGACACCTTTGAAAAGTGCAATACAGAGCTTTCGATTGAACCAAAATTTCTTTAGTTTTGTTAGTTCCAAGTAAGCGCGTTATGGCACTTTAAACTAGGGTTGCTCCCCGACCCTCGGGGGTGGAAAAGGTCGGGGACGAAAACCCCGTCCAAAAAAAGTCGGGTTTCGGTGTCGGAGAGCAATCCTACTGTAAACGCGTCGCTGGCGCCAAACCGACGCCTCCCCCCCCCCCCAATCGATCGATCAATCGATTTACCCAATGCGGGATAAGCCAAAGCCTATTGTTTTGTCGGCATTGTATTTCAGCTCCGCTTCGTTGTCCAATTCAGAGCAAAATGTTTTTGTTTGATCTTTTTTATTTGTTTGGAAGCGCTCCGCCCCTTGGTACTGCCGGCTGGAACGGCTCTCTTCGTCCTCCTGTTCGTCCGCCACCGGTGTGGTTGGCAAGCCGACCTGTTCACGCTCTTCAAGCGACATTGTTATCATTAGCTCAATCAAGTCTGAACAGTCGGTGCCTCTCTGTGCGTAAAAAGTTGCAACAATTTTTTTTTGGATTTGTAAATCATTATTTTAAACAATTTTTTGTTTTTTACACTTTTAGTGTTCCGGTTTGCCGGACGTTTTGCCATAAAAATCCGCGGAAATTTCACCAAAATTGGCAAATTTTTCGTATGCAGGTTAGGAACAGTTTTTCAGCCAACACAATCGTTGAAAATTTTTAAACACGTTAAAGAAAAATTGAAATTTTAATAATATTATTATATTTGCGGCTAAAAATATTTTCAAATTTTTAATTTACGGACACTCTAACCTTCTGACTCTCTGCGCTTTTTCTATTTGTATTAGTTTACCTATATACCGTATTTCCTCAAATAGAGCCCCCCCCCCCTTGAACAATAGAACCCCCGCGGGGCTCTATTAGAGGAAATACTGTAGACAAAAAAACGAGTACGAATTTTTACCGTTCAAATTTTAGCGAAAAATAAGTTTTATTAATATTTAAAATTCAATGATTTATTCATTACAGTTCCGCGCGTCGAGTTGTACATGGTCATGCGCAACAATGCAGTTCGGCTGAGTGCCGTCGCAACAAACAAATCCAAGAAGTAGTTGCCCTTGTAGCCCATGTACGCTTTTGCTACACCGGACACTTTCGTCTTCTTCTTCTCCTTGTCCGTTTCTGTCAAAAATTTTTGAACACGACTCCAACTGTCATGCCATATTTTCAGTTGCTTTTCCCACGGGTCGTCCGTTTCCCGTCTCCAATAGGATTCGTATTGTTTTTCCAGCTCCTCCAATTTAATTGCGATCTGTTTTTAAAAGATGCGATTTTAAAAACATTTGGACACCGTTTTTTTTTGTTCGGGTGGAGGGGGTCGGGGAGAGGGGGGGGGGGAGCAAGGCTGTGCGAGGCTCGGCTCACTACCCAAAGCCGACGCTCGAAACAATGCTCAATTTTTTTTTTGAAGCACGAAGTTCAAAGCCCAAAATACTCGATGTTTAAGCGCAAAACAAAGCCAAAGTTTTAATTAATATTTATATAATTTTAAAATTTTCGGAAATCCGGACCCTCCCAAAAGTTCGGATTCCAAATTCTGAGCCAAAATCCACCGGACAACTCGAATGAGGGGGGGGGGGGGGGGGGGGGTTGTGTCGGAGTGCCAAACCCCTATTGAGTTATAACAAATTATTTTATTTATTTTTTGGCATATTCACCCGTTCATTTGTTGTGTATGTGATGGTCAGCGAATCCAACTCTATGCGTTGTCGTTTCAGCTCCAGCTCCATCTGGCGCGCCTTCTCCAGCACATAATGCTCAATATTCGGCAGGTCCATTCTATACTTGCCGAACAAGTCCATCAAGCGCCCAACCTATGCATATACAAAGTTCAAAATTATTTGAATTTTTTAACCAAAATATAGTAGGTAAAATTTCAAAAAATTTAAACGGCTAATTTTGTCCAAATAGGTTCAAATTATTTTATCTTTTTTTCCCCTAAAAATGCGTAGTATAATTTTGAATAAATGTTTCAAGCGCTATCGGATGCTTTAACTAACAGTAATAATAAAATAAAATCACAAATTTTTAATGAATTTGAAACAGTTTTTTTAAATTAAAAAAAATGTTTAAATATTAAAACGGTGCCGTCGCACCGCATCAACATATTCAAGGCTAGATACGGCCCCTGCTGGTCTCGGGTAAAAGATAAATTAGATACCTAAAATTTTGGAAAAATTCTTTACGAAAATTTATAATAAAACACTTGAACTTTACACCCATGGTCGGGCACGAAGTCCCTGCTCTTAGGTCAATAAGATAATTAAAATATAGCATTAAATTGATTAAAAACCAAAATTTAATTTTGAATTGGAAAACGAAATAGTTATGCATGCACCAAAAAAGACCAAAATGCACGAAAAAAGTCAAATCGTTCACATTTGAACTTTCCGATACCGCATAATAATAAAAATCCAGCTAAACCCCTTATTTGATTATTAAATAAGGTAGTTTAAACATTTTTATCAACAGGAGGCCGTGTCCCTCCACAAAAAAAATCCGAAAAATCGAGAATCCCGCATTTTTCCCGCATCCGCAAAAATCCGCAAGTTTTTGTTGGATTCCCGCGCGGGGGGGGTCGGCGGTGCCGATAGACGCCAGCAAGAAAATTTTAAATTTTTGCCTCAATTTGTTGCTAACAGATTTTTAACCAAAAATTAAAATTTTTTGATAGGAAAGTGTCGGCTCATAATTCACTTTCAAGCTCTCTTACAAAATTTGTTACAGAAATCTTAATTGATATCAAAATAAGCAGAAAATCAAAAAACCAACAAAATATTGCACATTTTGGGGGGCTTCGGCGGTGCCGACAGGCGCGCGCCGTCGTTAAAAATTTTAGAAATTTTAAGTGGTTTTGTGATGAAAATTGTCTAAAATTGTTAAATTTTTGAAACTTTCGCTAAGGAATTATTTGCGGGAACGGGAAAAATATTAACATAAGAATTGCGGAAGCGGAAATTTTCAAAAAGTTTGGGACGGGAATCCCGCGTTTTTCCCGCTCCCGCAAAAAATCCCGCTGGACAAAAAGTGTGGGAACGTGAGCGGGAATCCCGTACTTTCGCCGCGGGCATCTCCCGTTCTCGGCGAGCTGTAGTTTGGGGTGCCAACCCTGTCAGAATTTTACCTGCAAACGCGTCAGTGGGTAGACATGGTACATATTTCCAGTTGTTGTGGTCTCGTTCGGCACCAACGACCGCCCATTGGACAGGAACGCCTCCTGTAAACAAGTAATGACAACCATTCAACCAACAACCATTGTTTTCGAAAATTCAAAATTTTCAAATTAATGGGCTCAAAATCTTCAAAAAGCACAAAATTAGAAAGCGAAGACATGCTCGGTCGGGATCCCTGGCAAATCCCGTCTCAACCCCCCAAACAATTCAAAAAAGCACACGGTTCGGGATCCCGAATGCAATCCCGCGCGAGCGCGATAAAATGCCGATCCCGTCCGATCTTTAGCTTAAAGTCAGATGATAATATTATCATAAATTAATTTGAAATTGTTATTTAACAAAAATTTCTAGCGCCTATTTATTTTGTATGAATATAATTTATATTAAAAAAAACGCATTCACATTGTCACTTTTGCCGATCGCTTTATGATTGTACGCCGTCTCGATGTAGTCAGTCACGGTTGCTACGGGCCCCTTATTTGCCCTCTTTTCAAATTCGGTGTAACGACTCGGCTTGTACTCAGTAATGCCGTGGGACATCGGACTGTCGCCGGGTGGCACAATGGCATTGGATTTTTTACGCGCCGGCACAATGGCACCAGATTTGCCTGACGCTTGTCGAGCCGGCACCATTTGTCTACCTAAAAATGTGTGCCATTTGATCTTTGGCACTTAAAATGGGTGAAACAAAAACTTTTTTTGTTGTTGTTAAATCAATTGAATCGATTTGCATTTCTTTTGTTGAAAATTGTTCAGTGAAAAAATGCTTAAAAACAACTCACATTTATGGTAGAATAAAATTGTTCTCAAATTTTGAACGGGTATCTTAAATCTTATTTTTGGTCTGCGATGTCCTTATTTTGGACAATATTTGTTGGCACCCCTGACTTAGTGGTTTCAAATAGAGCCCGGTAAAATAAAAATCTGCGGGAGCGGGATGCGGGAGTTTCAAAAAATGGCAGAATTTTTCTAAGATTTTTTTGGTATGCACTTTGTGGTAAATTTGTACATAAATTTCTGGTATACATCCCGCCGGGCTCTAGTTTCAAATGACATCATGTTTCATCATATTTTGTTGTCTTTAAAAAATTATGGTTTCTCCTAATTGCGTGTTCGGGGGCAGTTTGGCGCCGACAAGTTTTTATTCTCGGGATTTTTAGTGGGAAACCTCCCCGAATACCGACTTTTTTAGTCACGGTTTCCCCGGCTTTTTTGAATTAGGCTATAACTTTGTTGTGGAAAGCCAAATCGGTTAGCTTTCGCTTGATCAAAGGTTCAACAAACAAAGAGCTTCAGAATAAAATCAATTTGTTTTTTATTTATTTGCTTTCTAATGACTAATTTTATGACTGATGGCACCAAGCTGTCCGGTTCCGCCTAATTGAATGCGGCATTGAATTGTTCAACAATGAGTTAAAAACAAAATTTGCTCAATTTGCCAACCAACCACTTGCTGCTACAGACGACGTGTTCGATGGCATTCTATGATATTCCAGTGCCGGTGCAAAACCGTAATTGTGCTGCTCGGGCGCGTAGGACTCATTCCTGCGGAATGATTGGCCCGGACCGCCTCCATGCCGCCGCGGTGGTGGCGCCGGCAGTGCCAACGGATGTCCATAATTTGGAGACGACCCTCCATCGTAGTTGCTGCTTCCCCCCATTGAACTGTTGCCGATGCTCAATGGACGTCGCTGAGAAGGCCAAATTTTTAAAAAATATTTAAAGTACCTGTACAAATTATGACGTTTTCTATGAAAATGTCCGAAAAAATGTTTATAAAATTCACTTACTTTTTGAGATAGGTTATGGCGCAATGAAAAAAATAGAGAATACGTTGGACATTTTATTTTTCCCTACCATTTTTAAAATTACAATAAGATTTAAAAGTAAAAACAAATACACTTTTTGATGAAAACTAATGATAGTTTAATTAAATGAGATTAAAATCATAAAAATCAATTTTCGGAATTGAATTTTAAAAAAAAACATAACTATTTTTTAATCTAAAAAAAACGATTGTCATCAAAGAATTAAAAAAATATATTTTTGTTCTCACACACCCCTGTGCGAGAAGGCGAATGCGTTTGCTGCTGCTGCTGATCCATTGATGGAAAGGGTCCCGAAGACGGTGACTTGTCGTATTGTAAAGGACGTCGTCCTCCAGTTTTGGTACGTTCCATCGTTGACTGTCGCTGTGTTGGGATGGATCCATTAGCAATATGCTTTGCGGATCAGTGTCGGGGTGAGTCCCAAAATGTCGAGGTTTTTCGGGGTGTGGGGGTTTTTCGGGGTACTTCGGGATGTCGGGGTTCTTCGAGGTGTCGAGGTTCTACGGGGTGTCAGGGTTCTTCGGAGGGGTTCTTTGGGGTGTCGGGGTTCTTCGGGGTACTTCGTGGTACTTCGGGGTTCTTCGGGGTGTCGGGGTTCTTCGGGGTGTCGGGGTTCTTCGGGGTGTCGGGGTTCTTCGGGGTACTTCGGGGTTTCGGGGTGTCTGGGTTCTTCGGGGTTCTTCGGTGTTCTTCGGGTTGTCGGGATTCTTCGGAGGGGTTCTTCGGTGTGCCGGGGTTCGTCCGGGGCAACATGTCGGGGCCGGGGATGAAGCCCAAAAATGTCAGGGCGTTAGGGGCAACCCTGATCAAAGCCATTCTTCAAAAAAATGTTAGGTTTAAAAATTTAAATTGAATTGCAAATTCAAATTGTAATCAAATCTTTTCACACACCCCGGCCGATGTTGGTTGACTGGTCGCATAAACTTCTTGTCGTTGGTCAGAAAAATTGATTGGTTTTCTACCACTTTTAGTGCCCAGAGGGCTCGGCGGCTTTTGTTTACTAAAAAAATTCAACCAAATTTGTGAAAAATGCAGCTTTTCAAAGTTGAATTAATGAAAATATTATGTAGGAGGCAATTTATATATTTTTTTAAAACTCCATTTTAATATGCAATTATCAGAATATAGTTAAAAAAATTAAAATTTCTTTTTTAAACAGTCCCAATTCAACCAAATTAGTGAAATATCCATTACTTTTTCAAAGAATTAATGAACATATTATTTAGGATGAAATATTCATATTTTAATTTAAAAATATATCTCCATTTTAATATGCAATAAACAGAATTTAGTTAAGCCAATTTAAAAAAATTAAAATTTATTTTTTAAACACCCCCAAATCCCCGGCAGCCAAACTTTTGTTGAGCTTGTGCGGGTTGTTGTTGTTGATAAGCCTGGTGCATATTGAAGCTACCAGCTGGTGACAACGGTTGTTGTTGAGGTGTCGCATATTGAGGCGAAATAAAGCTATCGGTTGGCAACAACGAGGGCGCTGGTTGTGAATATTGGATCCTAAAATTGGGAGTTTAAATTTTAATTAATTCAGAAATCAAAATTTAAAAACTATTTTTGGGAAATCTGAGATCTAACCCGATTCGCCGTCTTTTGATGCAAAAAAGCATTAAACTCAATCGTTTTGTGTTTTTTTTTGTGGTTTTTTAAACAAAAATGTTCAAAAAATATTTTCCGTTTTTTGTTTTGTTTTATCAGAATTCTTTTCTTGATAATTTGGAAAATGCTTCAATTATTGTATAAATGTTTTCCAATTTTATTAAATTCCAAGAAACAAACAAAAAACAAAGACTTATCTTTGTGACTGATTTCCAACATTTGTCATTGGCTGTTGTTGTTGTTGTTGTTGTGTTGCAGCAAAAAAGGTATTCATGTCGAAGCTCATATTGCCAGTCGGACTCGAAATTGCCTGCTGCTGCTGCTGCTTCATTGACGGAAACTGCTGCTGCAGTTGAGGGTGTTGCGCAACACTTTGGCTTTGTTGTTGTTGTGGTTGTGCCATGTTGTAAGTGCCGCTGCTATTGCCAACCGGGAGCCCGAGCGTTCCTGCTTGCATCTGCGGTGGTTGATTGCCGCCGCCGCCGCCGCTAGCGAGTGCATGCTTCTGCATAGACAGCATTTGCTGCAGTCGTTCACCAGATTGTTGTCCAACAACTTGGTGTTGTTTTTGTGGTGCAATCATATAGTTGCTGCTGTTGCTGCCAACCTGCTGGTACCCAATGTTTCCTGTCATTGGATGTTGAACAGCTTGAGGTTGTTGATGTGATTGAAAGCTTGCGCTTCCTTGTGGATTGGACAGTTGTTGATGCAATTGAAAGCTTGTGCTTCCATCTCCTTGAAGTTGAGTTCTTTGCAGTGACAGTTGCTGTTGAAGGTACTGTTGTTGTTGTTGCTCAACTGCTTGATGTTGATGATGCGGTTGTTGTTGTTGTTGTTGTTGCTGGACTGCCTGTTGTTGAATGGACATATTGGCCATGGACTCTGTCATGTTGCTGTGTTGTTTAGCAGTTTTTTTCTTTCTTGGCGGTTTTTGTGGTGATGCCATGGGTGGCGACGATTGTGGAGCAGCAGCAGCAGCAGCAAACGGATTTATATCCCCGAACTCGTCCTTAAAGTAGTTGTAACTTCCAGCATTGGCTTCCTGCTGGCCAACTGTTGACGGGACAGGGGGGGCTGAGCCTGGGCCCAACGAATTGCCACCAGACCCAAACAAATTAGGAAATCCGCCCCCCAGCGTATTGTTCCGTTCCATTGCAAACGCACAAAATTTGCTGCAATTGATGGCAACAAAAATACCAATTATAAATGCAATAAATGGTTTAAGCATGTTTCTTAAAACAAAATATAAGCGAATATTAATCTTTAAATGCAAAACTAAACCGATTAAAGCACTGTTCTACACCAGAAAATTTTGTTAAATTTGTTTCTTGCTTGGGTCAAGGACGAAATTTTTTTGAAATTTCTATAGGAAAATAGATTTATTAAGGTTTCTATTGTTTTCTAATGGTTACCACTAGCTATGGCATGTATGTGTTGTATAAATTCATATGCCTTTGAATATATTGATTCATTTTATGCCAATTTTTACTTTTTCATTGGGCAAAGAAGTCATGAAAGACTCAATTACACGTAGCTATGCTGCTTCATGTAAAGTTGGCATTTTGCCTGCAACAATACGTGCCGTGCCGTCGACGACAAGCGCCATTGTGACGAGGGTGGGTGAGGGGCGGGGGGGGGGGGGGGCGTTGAAGGAAGGATTATCTAAGGGAAAGGGGGGAGGGAGCCAAGGAAATAATGAAAAAATTGATCAAAAATCTCTAAAATAAAATAAATAACTAGTCAAAAAGTATTAATCCAAAATTTAAAAAAATGACAAGTTTAAATGTGTAAAATACACATTATCCTTTCTATTAATTTTTTGCTATTATATATAAAAATGGTTAAAAAATCTTTTTCCTGAAGATGTTATCAGAATAGTCCAAAATTATTAACCGTAAAAAATGTTCTTTTGATTTTTCCTAAATTTGCCAAAAAAAAAAATTTACGATCAGTCGTTTTGCCTTTCGTCGATCACAACGGTTGAACGTCGGGCTCCAGCGGCTGAATTATGCATTTGCTGGGCCAAAAAAGGGATCCCGAAAGCCAAAGCGTTGGCGGATCCTGTGGAGTACTCTAAAAAACAGAAAAATTCTTGATCACTTCTTGGTTTAAGATTGATCCTTTTTTTTAAATGCATCAGTCCCGTACAATCCCGTTCAATTTTTCACGAGAATCCCGGAAACAAAAAAAATTAATAAAAAATCTTACATTTTTTGGTAGGCACTTGTCATAAATTGTGATATACAATTGGAGGGCCCGACGGCATCGACAGGCGCCATTGGCAAAATTTTTTAACATTTTTGTTAAGAAAATTGTGCAAAAATATCAAAAATTTTGAACAGAATAGTGCATATTTTTGAGGGCTTCAGCGGTGCCGATAGGCGCCGCTGTCAAAAAATTTTTAATTTTTTGTGATACAAATTGGTCCAATTGTTAAATTTCTAAAACACTTTGCCAAGGGACTATAATCCGGAACGGTAAAAAGACTAAAATAAATTTCCGGGAACGGGAACACGGGTTTTCAAATTAAATTTGGACGGGAATCCCGATCGGGCATCCCGTACTTTTCTCGGGGAATCCCGTTCCCGCCGTTCTCTTCAAACACCGATATTTCTCATTATGTTATCGTTGCATTTGCTGGCAGGATGACCACCTGTAAAATCAAAAAATCGGGGATAATTTGCGCGAATATTAATTAATTTGAAATAAACAGCGTGTAAATGAGATGGCATATATTGGAATTGCGAAGTGGAATTTGAGATATTTTCTTCTTATCTTCCAAAATTTGGGTATAAAAATTGTAACCCCGGGTGGGACTCGAACCCACGACCTTCACCCAATCCGTGGGCAGCTCTTCCCACTGAGCTACCGGGCGGGTGTCTTACTTGGATCTTGTGCCGCCGCCCGAGGCGTTTTAGCTGCGACCAGCCGAAGTTCAAATTACAAACAATTATTATAAATGGACGGATGGATAAACTTTTAGTTTTTGATACAGTAACATTGCACTTTTCTATTCGCGCGTGCCGCCAATTAAAATGCTATTGACAATTAAGTAGAGTAAATTGTTTTGCTCTGAAATTAAATGTAACTGCAACTGTGCGTTACTAATTGCTCATTAGTTTAGAACAAATGTTGAGTAAAATGAACGTCAAATTTCTTGTCATTATGTTTCCTAAAGATATAAGCAAAGTTCTAAAAGAAAGTATATTAATTTTTAAATACTTGAAGGTACTGCGAATAAATTTAGCCGTTTGAATGCCATAAATTCAATACAAAATTTGTCAAATGAGAAAGTAGAAAAAAAAGTAATTTATTGCGTTTTATTATTTGAACTCCTGTTCTTTAGATTCATAATGGATTTTGTCGATTGGTTCATCTCGATTCAAATTCCAATCATCTACTTAACCATTTGTATAAGCATCCCGTCAATGGCACTTTATATTGCCCAAATTTTCACCATCGTTCGGCACAAAAAGTTCCACAACTCATTCTATGCCCTTTTTGTTATGCGCGCAATTCCGGTAACAAATTCAAATTAGAAATAGCTAATTATTAAAATTGTTAGCTTTTTTTCTAAAATGTTTCAGGATTTGCTGTACGTGTTGAACTCTTTTTACGGTCAACGATTGCCCTCCATAATCGGTGCCGTGCTTTACCCCATTTATTCAAAGTTCCCGAATTGGATGCTCGCAATATTCTTGTTTTTTGCCGGTCAAACATTCTTTGCGAATAATTTGGTCACGGCTTTTATACTGCTGAACCGACTGACCGCAATTATAATGCCAATAAAACATGAGAAGGTAGATTTTAATAGTAAAACTAATAGCGCTTTTTATTACTAGGGATAGGATTTTTATGTTATAACATATTTTTTTCGTGGATTCCTTACCATGAGAGAAGCCCAAAAATAGTATTTGTTTTGAACAATTTTTGAATTAGGGCGATTTTTGAGCACATATTTCGCCATTTTTCAAATGCAATAAAAACGAAACACCACCCCTAAGGATTGACTTTTTAAAAATTTTCAAAAATGCACCCCTAAAAAATGACTTTTTCTTGGACCAAAAATCCACACACAAAGATCGACATTTTCCCTAAAATTTTTTACTTTTGATTTTTTATAAAATTTTCCAAAACATGTGAAAAATAGTATATTTACAACTGTAGGAGCAAAATTAATAAAGATAGATGAATTTTGAAGGTTTTTATGCATAAATTGACTAGATTTTGGCCATTTTTGGCACATATTTTGCTTTTTTGGGATTTTTAGCACATATTTTGGCATTTTTTAGCACATAAAAACATACATACCGTATTTCCTGTAATAGTAGACCCGGGTCTATTATTGTTCAACCCCCCTCTAAAGGGGTCTATTATTTGAGGGGGGCCCACTAATTGAGGGGGGTCTATTATTGTTCAACCCTTTCTTTTAAAGGGGTCTATTATTAGGAGGGGGGTCTACTAATTGAGGGGGGTCTATTATTGTTCAACCCTTTTTTTTGAAAAATTATTCAAAGAAATGTAAAAACTTGGCTTTTTCATAAAAATTAAGCAATTTCCCAGTTTTCTTATTGATCAGCATCTTTTTATAAATCTGATCGATATACCTATTCTCAACAACAGCAAAATTTTAACAAGCAAAATAAACTCATGCTAATATAACTTTTAATACTGATCAAAAAAGATAATTGGGCCAAGTTGCTACAACACCTCCTTCATGGAGATCCGGAGACCCCAAAATACACTGAAATGGGGTTCATTTTGGGGAAAAAATCCCCGAGGGCTTGGAAAAATTTCTGAAAAAACCTTTATAAGGGATAAGTAGCCCACAAAATCTCTACAAAACCCAAAAAACCGCTAAGCTAACTCTTTTCACCGATGAGCTAAGGGTGTTTTCACAACCTTAGTGGGTGACCGTCCGCAGGGGGTACTGTATAGTAGTACAATAATTGTCGAATTTAAAAATCGTGTTTTCTCACTTGAAATGCAAGTTTTTATTTGCCTAATTATTTAAAAAGCCTTAAAAACTTATTATAATGATTTATTAGGCATTTATCTTTTTCAAAAGCGCCAAATTATCTTTTTTGATCAGTATTAATGTTATATTAGCATGAATTTTTTTAGATTTTTATTATTGTTTCTAATAGGTGAAATAAATTTACTGCATAAACATATGACCACCAAAAAACTGTAAATAATAACTTATGCAATTTGCGCTCAATTTGTCCTGACATAAAATGAAAAATAATGAATATGCAAATAGGTAGGTAGGTATGTAGTAACATTTTTAAGCGCCTGTTTATAACATGGGAATTTTATGACCCAAAAAGTTATGGGGGTCTATTATTAAGGGGGGTCTACTAATTAAGGGGGATCTATTATTGTTCAACCCCTCTCCAAAGGGGTCTATTATTAGGGGGGGTCTACTAATTGAGGGGGGTCTATTATTGTTCAACCCCTCTCCAAAGGGGTCTATTATTAGAGGTGGGTCTACTAATTGAGGGGGGTCTACTATTACAGGAAATACGGTATTTTGGGTTTTTTAGCACATATAAATCCTATCCCTATTTATTACTGTTGGAGAGAGGGGACTCAGTTGTCCCGTGATCGATATTTTCATATTGTTATTGGTGATCTCACTCCCCCGCCCTTCCCCCTTGACTCACTGTCTTTATAAGGCACCCCCTGTCCAGTACAGGGGTCACTCTTTCATTTGGTCACTGATTGACTCCCTTCAATTATTTGTTCCTTTCCTCCTGAGACGATCAATAAATTATTTGATATTTGTTGTGCAATTGGGCAAAGGACACAACAAATTTCGCGCAGTCAGCAGCCATTCTTCCCCATTGAAGAATATCGGCGTGCACACAACTATTAGCACGACCGCTGTGCATCACCAATCTACAAAAACCAATAGATCCCTGGCGGATTGAGGTCCGCGAAACGCGGGTTTATCTACAAAAAACCGATAGATCCCTGGTGGGTTGAGGTTCCGCTAGGTGCGGTTTTCTACTCGACGAAAAACCAATAGATTCCTGGTGGGTTGAGGTTCCGCTAGGTGCGGTTTTCTACTCGACGAAAAACCAATAGATTCCTGGTGGGTTGAGGTTCCGCTAGGTGCGGTTTTCTACTCGACGAAAAACCAATAGATTCTTGGTGGGTTGAGGTTCCGCTAGGTGCGGTTTACTCTTCAAGCGACAAAATCTGCAACCACCGATCAGCTTCGCCACCATTGCAGCATGGACCCGGCACAGCTCCAACAAATTCTCACTGCAGTGTTAGCTCACGCATCCGGCACAAACCACGCGAGTTTAGCTAACTCCATCGGCTCTCGCATTACGGAGTTCCACTACGACGCCGAAAATGGAAACACTTTTGCGGAGTGGTTCAACTGATTCGGCGCTCTGATTGAGGAGGACGGAAAAGATCTGCAGAAGCAAACCGAAGTCAGATTGCTACTTGGAAAGCTGGGCGAGGAGGAATACGCCAAATATCGGGACAGCATCAGTCCGACCCAACCAGACAAGGCTAAATGGAAGGACACAATTGATAAACTGAAAACGTTATTTGCGGAGACCCGCTCACTTTTCGTCCGTCGATATGAATGCTTCCAAATCCGACAGCAACCAAACCAGGCCATTTCATCATTGATCGCACACATCAATGCATCCTGCGAGAAGAGCAATCTGAACTTGACGAAAACAGCTCAAATGCATGATTCTAGTCATCGCACTGAGGGACGAGCACCACGACTTGCGGCAGAAATGTCTCAAAATGCTGGAAGAGGCAGATAAACTGCACCCGCCTTCCTCTCCAAAAGTTGGAAAAGGAGTTGAGAGCGATTCAGCTCGTCAAGGACAGACAGGGGTCACTCTTTCATTTGGTCACTGATTGACTCGCTTCAATTATTTGTTCCTTTCTTCCTGAGACGATCAATAAATTATTTGTTGTGCAATTGGGCAAAGGACACACAATTACAACAAATAATTGTCTATTTTAAGTTATGGCAAAAATTTCTTCCGTTTATAACAATTTTTGTTTATTTTGTGCCGACATTGTTGTTTTTGCCGCTGTTAAAAATGAATGCAATTCTTATATTGAATTATCCAAATTCAACGACTGACCGCAGTTTCTTCATCTACGAAGCTGGAGATGTAATTCTTCTTAACAATTTCATTAAGCTTGGGGTATTTAAATTCAGAATTAAATTATTTAACTAAATTTGGCTGACTATTGTTTACTTTAAAATGTTCATTAAGACACCGAATGTCAACTATATGTCTTGTATTGATGCCGTCTTCTCTGTCATTTTTATGGTAATATGCGTTTTGCTAAACATTGGCACATTCGTGGCATACAAACAACATTTGAAGAAAATTGCAATAAATGGCAACAACGAATATTTAATTGAAAAAAGATTGCTGATTTATGCATTGGCAACTTTTTTGGGGCACGCGCTTGTTGCAAGCATCTTTTTGGTAAATGAAAGTCATTAATTAATATTAAAGTGGAAATCCAATTTTGATTAGCAATTAAAATATTAACATTACAGATTAATATTATTACTAACACCGGCGATACTAAAACAGTGCAATTTTTGTACATCTACTATCTACTGCATATGGACATAGGTGATAGGAATTGAAGACATCTTCAGTTTCCGACTTGGGCCCACTAATTTCTGATTGACGGTAACATCACAACAGGTACTGTAGTGCTCTCCAGCTGGTTACTGTTGTGGGCCAGCAGCACAATTCGTCAACAGCTGATCAATGATTTTACGATCTTTTGCAAAACAAATATTCAAAATAATCGTGTCGATGCACTGGAGGGGCCTCGAAACAATAATCATCGGGCAGTCGGAGGAGCTGTTGGCCATCAATTGCAGAACAGATTTTGCAGTTCCGTACAACAATTGCCCACGATTTCTTAATTTTATATAAAAAATCTGTACTGAAATTTATTATGCCCATGATTTAATAATTTCATATTAAGTAAAAAACAAAGAAGCCATATAAAGTTAATTTTAAACGCCGCAATCAATGATTACTTTTTGGGGAAATTTGAAGGCCATAAAATGGCTTGAACTGATAGGGTCCGTCCCTTTTTAGTTTAAAATATTATTCAATATGAAATTAAGCGAATTTGATAAATAATTAAAGATTTCTTAACGAGATCGCTTAATTTTACGACACCTATTTTCTTTAATTAAGTTTCAAAAATTTTCACTAATACCCACGAATCGTTTACGAACGGCCTGTGTCCATAATCAATGTGTAGTATATGAAAAATATGGCATTTGTATTCAGATAATTTAATTAGCTAATAATGAGAATCTGTGGTGTTACAATTTTTTTTCTAATCAACAATCAAACCAAGGTGTCTATTGTTTAAATTTGGTTATAATTTATTTTTTTAATATTAATGACTTTTATTTACCAAATACTGGCTTGCGACGAGCGCGTGACCCAAAAAAGTTGCCAATGCATAAATCAACAATTTTTTCTCAAGGCCATCGAAGTTGTTGTTCTCGTTTATGCTAACTTTTTTTATATGTAATTTGTAGGCCACAAATGTGCAAATGTTTAACAAAATGTATAAACCCATAAAAATGACAGAGAAAACGGCACAAATATATATAAAATTTTAATAATAAAATTTTAAATAAAATTCACTTCAATTCTATTTCCTAATGTCTTTACATGCATCATCAAGACTTAAAGTTAATTTTGGTAAATATCGTTCATACGGTCCAGACTCAAAATCGGACGAAATATATATCAATCGACTCCTCTCGGTCTGCGATGTAAGAAACCGGAAAAAAAATTTCGCGGAGACAAGGCCTATAAAACTATACTGACCAAATATTGAAGGGCAATTTTCTACCGATACAATGGTCAGACTCTACGCAAATAATCACCCAACCTTCGTAATGCTAGTATCCCAGTCGGTTTTTTTACGTTACGTTCAGGTTCATTAACAAATTTTTGCATTATATCTTTTTTTTTTTAAAGCTACATGGATTTATTCAAAATTATGAAAATGAAGAATTCCGAAAATTTGTCCGGCCATTGCCAGCTTTATCTTTTATTCAAACAGCTCCAGTAGAACCTTATTATGATGTTCTGCTCGCACATGCTCCCCAGGAAAAGCCCGTACTGACGAGGCCCGCCCTTCCTATTACAAAAAAAATTGTGTTTTTAACATTTAATTTTTTTAATTAAATAATTTTTTTTTTGCAGATCAACCGTCCGCAAATGTCCGTCCGCAAAAGCGCGCGCACTGCAACATGGCGAGGCAAGAAGCTTTGGCCAGTAAATGCTGCTGACCAGCAGCGATCACCCGTTGATCATGATTAGGGTTCGGATTTATATGCACATGCATATTTTTTCCCCGAACTAAAAACGGTGTAAAACGCACGAAAAAAAAAACGTGTTTTCAGCTTGGTTTGAAGCTTTTAGAACGCATTTTCATATGCAAATTTTGCATATTTTTGCATATTTCACGATTTATGTGCATATATTGCTATTTATATGCATATTTTTTTCATTTTATGTGCATATTTTGGCATTTTGCAAAAATTCTTCACAAAAAAGCAAAAAAACAAAAATTTTTAGCATTCTACTATATTTATCTACTTTTTTGTCAGGTTGGCTTATGTCTCAAAAAAACCTTAGCAGCCTGGCTTCGGCATTGGATTACCAGAATTCAGGGAACTTCTGTTTACAGATGGGCGTGTAATTTTCTGTTTTTAGTAGCTATACCAGCACAACCAAACTTCGAAACATTTGAAGAACATACAGCAACTCAAAGAGAAACAAAAAACATTGCAACAATCAGCACAAACATCCCTGACCAATTCACCATCCCCTTCAACATGAAAAGAACAATTTCCAAAATTTCCTTCAAAAAAATTGCGGCAGGAATGCACCATTTCGTTTCAAGACTTTACGAATAAAATGCCGGATTTGCCTTTACTACCAAACCAGTTTTAACAAGATGGTGAACGTGGCTCTGTGCTGCCTCTTATTATTGGGAGCATTTCCAATCTGTTAAACGGTTAGTTTTTAAGTGCAAAATGTAGGTGGTTGACGCATTTGACCCGAATGATGCGGTTTGCATTGAGGACAGTCAAGCGTGCTTTTATGATTTGGTGTGGCAAGATTTGGCGTACATTCACTCAAATTTTGGGCGTTTGAGTCAGGCAATAGCCAAATTGGAAACCCAAGGGCTTACCATCAATAAGTCCTTTGAAATCTTGCGAGTGTACAAAACGAGATGGACAATGCGCTCGGTGAAAAAGCAGAACGGATCAGCGAAAAATTTTCTTACATTATTTCTAACAACTCTGGCCTTGAAGCAATCGCTCAATTTTTTCAAATCATCGCAGGAAAAAATACCCAATGCGATGTGCCCGCAAATTTCATTCCATATTACAAATTTTTGTTTTTTCCTTGTTCAGCAAGGACAATAAGATTCCCAATATTGAATAATAGATTCACTTTTGGAAACCATCAAAAAAATGATTGAAAATCTCGAAAAATCTCGTGAGATTTTTCGAGATTCGAGATAAACGAGATTCTCCATCGAAATTGAAGACAATTCTGAAAATGCTTTACATTTTTTCCATTAAAAAAAAATTTTAATGACAATTCACAAGTTTGTTGGGCAAAATCAAAAAACCAAACCATAGGCCTTTTGTTTTGCAACATTCCTAATTTTTGGACCAATTTTCTTAACAAATCTTGTTCAATCTTCAAGAAAAAATTTTCCCGCAGCGCTTATTGGCGGCGCCGGACTTTTACCACTTCTAAAACTTCTGCAAAAATTGCCGTATTTTTAAAATTTTGGTTGCAAATCTCTTAATGATGGATGAGGCTATAAAATTGAAGAAAAAACGAGAACGATATTTATAATAATAAAGAAAAAATTTATTTTACCATACAAAAAAATTTTCCTCCGGGTTAATCCCGATCAGGGCTGGACGTCATGACGCTGACGCTGACGCCGATGACGCCAATGACGCCGTTTTTGAGCGGCGTCATGACGTATGACGCTGACGGCGTCACTGGCATTTTGCGTCATTTTTGCGTCACTAGTAGGGTAGGACAGTACCGGTTAAAAACCGGTACCTCCGGTTTTCGGTTAACCGGGTTTTCAGAGACCCGGTTTTTGTAACCGGTTTAGAACTTTTCACCGGTTAACCGACCGGGTTTTTTTTCGGTTTATGGCCAGTCTTTTCTTGTGCCAACTTTTTTGAATTTGTTCTATTCTTAAAAACGTTTATTAAAAATAATTAGATATTTTAATTTTCATTAATTTTCAAGTAATTTTTGTAAATTTTCATGCCGATTCTGTTTTTGGGTTTAGTTTTACTTAATTAGTTAAGAGATTTGCATCAAAATTTTTAAAAACGGTGATCTTTGGTGCCGATAGGTGACGCTGGGGAAAAATGAAAGTTTTAGTAAATTCACTTAGTAAAATGTGCCTAAAATTTGCAAAAAAAAAATCCACATTTATAAGGCTGGTTAAGAATGTTGAAGTAAGATTTTTTTACAAAAGTATCTGCTAGAAGTTTTTAAATTTAGGTAAGATGGAATAGCATAGGTATTTCTTATTCTTGACAGGTTTGTCCAAAATCGGATAAAAAAATGTTAATTAAAAAATAAGTGGATTTTTGAAAAATTAAAAATTTTAACCAGTGACGCTGACGCTGACGCCGATGACGCCAATGACGCCGTTTTTGAGCGGCGTCATGACGCATGACGCTGACGCCGTCACTGGCCTTTCTAAAAAAATGACGCTGACGCGTGACGCGGACTCAGGGACCGGTGACGTCCAGCCCTGATCCCGATCCCGGTTTTTGAAAAGTCGAAATCCCGATCCCGGTTTAACTTGTTAAGAAAATTGCGCAAAAATATCGAAAATTTTCAACAGAATAGTGCATATTTTTGGGGGCTTCAGCGGTGCCGATAGGCGCCGCTGTCAACAAATTTTAAAATTTAAGGGTTTTTGTGATTAGGGTTCTCGGTTCCGAACCAAACCGGACCGTAGAACCGGGATTTTTTTGGGTCGGTTATCCGAAAAATTCCGGTTCTAAATTTCCGTGAACGGGAACACGGGTTTTCATATTTAACTGGTCGGGAATACCGAACGGGCATACCGTACTTTTCGCGCGGGGGAATCGCTGGCAGGATGACCACCTGTAAAATCAAAAAATCAGGGATATTTTGCGCGAATACTAATTAATTAAAAATAAACAATTTTTTATTCAATCTGTATTTGCGTAAATTAGATGGTATATATTGGAATTGCGAAGCGGAATTTGAGATATTTTCTTCTTATCTTCCAAAATTTGGGATAAAAATTGTAACCCCGGGTGGGACTCGAACCCACGACCTTCACCCAATCCGTGGGCAGCTCTTCCCACTGAGCTACCGGGCGGGTGTCTTACTTGGATCTTGTGCCGCCGCCCGAGGTGTTTTAGCTGCGATCAGCCGAAGTTCAAATTACAAACAATTATTATAAATGGACGGGTGGATAAACATTTAGTTTTTGATACAGTAACATTGCACTTTTCTATTCGTGCGTGCCGCCAATTAAAATGTTATTGCCAATTAAGTAGAGTAAATTGTTTTGCTCTGAAATTAAATGTAACTGCAACTGTGCGTTACTAATTGCTCATTAGTTTAGAACAAATGCTCAGTAAAATGAATGACAGCTTTCTTGTCATTATGTTTCCTAAAGATATAAGCAAAGTTCTAAAAGAAAGTATATTAATTTTGCATATTAATTTTTAAAATACTTGAAGGCACTGATATGCAAATACATTTAGCCGTTTGAATGCCATAAATTCAATACAAAATTTGTCAAATGAGAAAGTAGAAAAAAGTAATTTGTTGCGTTTTATTATTTGAACTCCTGTTCTTTTTGATTCATAATGGATTTTGTCGATTGGTTTATCTCAAATCAAAATCAAATCATCTACTTATCCTTCTGTATAAGCATTCCGTCAATGGCACTTTATATTGCCCAAATTGTCACCATCGTTCGGCACAAAAAGTTCCACAACTCATTCTATGCCCTTTTTGTTATGCGCGCAATTCCGGTAACAAATTAAAATTTATAGGTCAAAATTCCAAATTGTTTATAGAAAGAATTAAGAGAATTATCTAATCATTAAAATTGATCAGCTTTTTTTTCTAAAATGTTCCAGGATTCGCTGTACGTATTGAACTCTTTTTACGGTCAACGATTGCCCTCCATACTCGGTGCCGTGCTTTACCCCATTTATTCAAATTTCCCAAATTGGATGTTCGCAATGTTCTATTTTTTTGCCGGGCAAACATTGCAAGTGAATAATTTGGTCACGGCTTTTATACTGCTGAACCGACTGACCGCAATTATAATGCCGATAAAACATGAAAAGGTTTTTATCTGTTTTTTAACTAATACTTTATATTGTAAGCAGTTTATAGTTTTGCTATTTTTAAGATATGGCAAAAATTTCTTCCGCTTTTAATAATTTTTGTTTACTTTGTGCCAACATTGTTCTTTTGGTCTTTGTTCAAAATGGATGCAATTCTTATATTGAATTATCCAAATTCAACGACTGACCGCAGTTTCATCATCTACGAAGCTGGAGATGTAATTATTTTTAACAATTTCATTATAGATTGGGGCATTTAAAGTCAGAATTAAATTATTTAACTAAATTTTGCTGACTATTGTTTCCTTTAAATATTCATTAAGGCACCGTACTGCGGCTATTTGACTTATATTTGTGCCGTTTTCTCTGTCATTTTTATGGGTTTATGCATTTTTCTAAACATTGGCACTTTTGTGTCCTACAAATTACATGTGAAGAGAATTGCCACAAATGGCAACAACGAAAATTTAATTGAAAAGAAATTACTGATTTATGCAGTGACAACTTTTTTCGGTCACGCGCTCGTCGCAAGCATCTTTTTGGTAAATAAAAGTCATTAATATTAAAGTCGAATAAATTTAACTCCAATTTTGATTAGCAATTAAAATTACAGCTTGCTATTTTTACTAACAACGGCGATGCGAAAACAGTGGACATTTTGTACATCTTATACCTACTGCTTATGGACACAGGTGATAGGAAATGAAGAAATCTTCAGTTTCGAACTTGGACCCACTAATTTCTGATTGACGGTAACATCACAACAGGTACTGTAGTGCTCTCCAGCTGGTTACTGTTGTGGGCCAGCAGCATATTCCGTCAACAGCTAATCAAAGATTTTACGATCTTTCGCAAAACAAATATTCAAAATAATCGTGTCGATGCACAGGAAGCGCCCAGAAACAATAATCATCGGCCAATTGGAGGAGCTGTTGGCCATCAATTGCAAAACAGATTTTGCAGTTCCGTACAACAATTGCCCACGATTTATTAATTTTACATAAAAAATTTGTACTGAAAACGAAATTTAAGCACATTTAAAAAATAATTAAAGATTGTTGGCCACTAAAGTCATTAAGTAGAATTTAGGCTCTATTCATGTTTAGATTTGGCGTTATTCATTCTATAGGCTCTAGTCTTGCTTCTTGTGCATTTAAATTCAACTGTTAGGTTTTTGGGGCATTTAATGTTATGGATTCTGTTAGTTACAGCTTTGGCGACTGCAACAACCCAACGGAAAGAGGTCGATTTGCTAATGTATTCGTTATCCCCGATTTCAACCAAACGCGCATACGTCCCAAAAAGCTGAGACACTAGGTTAATTATTGTAAGCATTGAATTTTTTTCTTTTTTTAATATATTTTTGTTTTGCATTTTTTCTTTTTTGTTGTTTGACAAATGGGCGCCTTCTCGACCCGGCTCTGCGTTTGGTGCAGTCGCGGGCAGGATGACATTTCATATACGCGACATTTCATATACTAAGCAAAAAAAACGACATTTCATATACTAATCCAAAAAACGACACTTCATATACGCGACATTTCATATACTAAGCAAAAAAACGACATTTTATATACTAACCCAAAATACGACACTTCATACATATACGTGCTTCGGGCCCATACAAATGCTTTCATTTTTAACTCACCTGTGGCGAGATGCACAAAACATTGAAGGTAAACAAGAAAAATTTTACGAAAAAATTCATAAAACGAAAAATACAAGCCATTTAAACACGATTATATATTTTTTGTTTTGATAAAAATAAGAGTACTGTTTCAAACTGAACCCCGGCTAGCCTAAAGTGTTAGGAAACCCGACTTGTAACCGTGCGTCTTTTTCTCATTGCTTCGTATATGAGATTCGGCATATATGAAGTGTCGTTTTTTGGGTTAGTATATGAAATGTCGTTTTTTTGCTTAGTATATGAAATGTCGCGTATATGAAGTGTCAGTATATGAAGTGTCGCGTATATGAAATGTCGGCGCCCCCAGTACTCCCGAAACTGTTTGAACCATCTTTGCGCTTGTCGAGTAGAGATGACATCCGCCCCGACTTACAGCATTGAGGTTTTGCGGCGCCTGCGCCATTTTTTTACCGGTTTCTAGTATCGAGGCCATTGCCGAGCACTAATCACGATATTCTTACATGTATTTCACTCAATATTCTTTCGAAATAATGGACAATATTTCTCATTATTTTATATAGCAAAACAGTACTTTTAGCTAATCTATCGAACAATGGCTGTGCGTGACTAAAAGCACAATAAAAAATTTAAACAATGAAAATTTTGTCAAAAAAAAGCGAATTAATAATTCTATTGGTCTTATTAAATTATGATTGACTTTGTCAAATGCATTGTTTGTAGTTTTGCACGCATGAAAACCGTGTGTGAAACAAAAAATGTAAATGCGTGACTAAAAACGCAACAGAAAAAAAGGTATGAATTTAATTTCATAATTTTCGTTTGAATGTTTCAACACAAATTTTGGCAAATGAGATTTTAGAAAAAAAGATTATTTCTAAATAATTGCTACTGCCCTTTATTGAATCATTATGGACTTTGTCGATTGGTTCATCTCAATTCAAAACCCGGTTAATCGAAAACCGGTTACCCAAACCGGCGGTTTAAGCACCCCTAGTTATTGGACTTTTTTATTAATTTAAATGATATTTAATTTGCATTATTGGAATTTTTTTGGTTAATTTTAAGATTTTTAATTTGCATTTTATTCAATGTAAGTGTAGCTCAGTGGTTAAACGGATGTATCTTTTAATATTCATCGGAGTTTCTACTACCTAATTGGAAGTCCTTTTTATTCTTTTAATTTAATAAAACTTATTCATCGGAGTTTCTACTACCTAATTGGAAGTCCTTTTTATTCTTTTAATTTAATAAAACTTATTCATCGGAGTTTCTACTACCTAATTGGAAGTCCTTTTTATTCTTTTAATTTAATAAGTACTCCTTTTTACAACAGAAAAAATCACTCAGAAACCTTATAAATGTTGATTTTTTGTTGTTGAAAATTCTAAGCACATTTTCCCAAGTGAATTCACTAAACCTTCATTCCCGCGGTAGACCTCTCACATTCTTAAAAAGCTTCATAAAATTACCGTACCGAAAAAGTCCAAAAAGGTTCGGTCGGTACTTTTCGGGAAAGTATGTCGGTACTTTTTCGGGTTTCGGTACCAAAATTTTTATATTAACTTTTCAACAAAAAAGCGTTAATTTTGGAAATTTTGGCTTTATTAATATTTATAATTGAGTATTGGGAGATTGCGGTTCAAATTATCATTTCGACCTGTTCCTGTTCTGTGACAAGATTTTTAATAGTTTTAGGATCAGTTCAAAAAAAAACAGAAACAATTCTTAATCACTTCCTGGTTTAAGATTGACATTTTTCAAAATGCGTTAGTAAGACAAGCCATTAAATATTGTTGGGTCCAAACGAGAGATCGGTAAAATACCGGGAACGGGGTTTTCAAGAATTTGAGATATTATCTTCTTATCTTCCAAAATTTGGTTGGTAAAAATTGTAACCTCGAGTGGGACTTGAACCCACCACTTTCACCTAATCCGTGGGGAGTTCTTCCCACTGAGCTACCGGGCGGGCGTCTTACTTGGATCTTGTGCCGCCGCCCGAGGCGTTTTAACGGCGTACAACCAGCGGCAATTATAAATGGACGGGTGGATAAACATTTCTTTTTGATACAGTAACATTGCACTTTTCTATTCGTGCGTGCCACCAATAAAATGCTACTTATATGCGAATACATTTAGCCGTTTGAATGCCATAAATTCAATACAAAATTTGTCAAATGAGAAAGTTGAAAAAAGTAATTTGTTGCGTTTTATTATTTGAACTCCTGTTCTTTTTGATTCATAATGGATTTTGTCGATTGGTTCATCTCAAATCAAAAACAAATCATCTACTTAACCTTTTGTATAAGCATCCCGTCAATGGCACTTTATTTTTGTTTTTTTTTTACCATTGCATTACAAAAAATTTTCTTCCTTGAAAAGTCCCGGTTGGTCCCGGTCCCGGTCCCGGTTGAAAATGTTGGTCCCGGTCCCGGTCCCGGTTTTTCTGGTCCCGGCAAGTCCCGGTCCCGGTTTTTCCCAAAAGTCCCGGTCCCGTCCTACCCTAATATTAAGTAAAAATCACAGAAACCATATAAAGTTAATTTTAACGCCGCAAGCAATGGGTACTTTTTTGGGGAAATTTGAAGGGCCATAAATAGGCTTAAACTGATAGGATCCGTCCCTTTTTTGTTTAAAATATTATTCAATATGAAATTAAACGAATTTAAAAAATAATTAAAGATTGTTGACTAAATTAAAGTCATTGAGTAGAATTTAGGCTCTATTCATGTTTAGATTTGGGCTCTATTCTTGTCTTCTTCTGCATAGCAAAAAACCGAAAACCGGGGTCGCAAAACCGGTACCCCCGGTTTAAAACTGACCGTGACCCACCCTACTTTCAAACATCATAACTCCTTTCTTTGACAACCAAATGTTAAAAATTTAGTAACATTCAAAAGCTTAAGTGCTGTAAAATTAATGGTTAAGTGGACTAAATGCTTCATTAACTTTTGAGAAAGTCAGAAAATAAAATTTTTGAAAATTTCGACTTTTTCGTGATCAGTAGTCTATAACATTTTTGCTCAAATGTCATAAACATTTATCGGATAGATTGCACAGAATGCCACAAGAAAGACAGAACCATTGTACTTAAAAATAGTGGCAGAACGCCATTGTAAGATTCCGAATTAAAAAAAAAGATCCGCTTTCAATTTTGGCTATACGAGTCCGGATTGCAACTAATAACCAACCAAAATAATTCCAAGCATGCCTTATCACATGAAAATGCGCAGTTGGCCGTTAATGTTGCAGCGACAAATGGGGCATTGTTTCCCGAGCATGGGATTTGTTGCACAATTGTTGCATACACAATGACCACATGGCATGAACGCGCTTTCAACCTGAAAATTTCTGCTTCTACCAATTTTACTTAAATGTTATATATGTACCTTGAAAAACTTTTTTAAAACCTTTATGTTTCAAGTTTTTTCAATGCACCGAGACTCTAGACCAAGAAATGTCCCGAGACTCGAGATCTTGCCCCAAAAAACCCGAGAAATTTCTCGACTCGAGACCAGGAACTAAAGTTTTGGCATTAATTCGTGTATTTACACTACTAAAAAATATTCCTGCTTTTTGTATAGGCCGATCTTGCCTTTTTCCTGATTTTTCAGCTGCTTCTTTTGGGGTTTACAGGTGGATGGCCCACCTGCTTGAGCGAGACCCGAGCCGCCCTGCTTTTTGGGTTTCACAGGTGGCCACCCTGCTCGAGACACAAGACTTTTCATAAAAAAAATTTGATTTTAGGAATGTTTTTTTGATTTATTGCATTTTTTTGTTAAGCAAATTGGTCAATACAAGTTTTTTTTTTGCGAATTTTGCTTGACTTTTGGGGGGGGGGGGGGGTCGGCGGCTCCGCCGGGAAAATTTTCAATTTTTTATTTAATTTGTTAAGAGATTTGCATCAACATTTTTAAAAACGGTGCCGCTGGGGAAAAAAGAAAGTTTTAGTGAATTAACTTAGGAAAATGTGCCTAAATTTGCAAAAAAAAATCAACATTTATAAGGTTTCTGAGTGATTTTTTTTGTTGTAAAAAGGAGTACTTATTAAATTAAAAGAATAAAAAGGACTTCCAATTAGGTAGTAGAAACTCCGATGAATAAGTTTTATTAAATTAAAAGAATAAAAAGGACTTCCAATTAGGTAGTAGAAACTCCGATGAATATTAAAAGATACATCCGTTTAACCACTGAGCCACACTTACATACATTGATAAATGCAAATTAAAAATCTTTTAAAATTAACCAAAAAAATTCCAATAATGCAAATTAAATATCATTTAAATTAATAAAAAAGTCCAATAACTAGGGGTGCACAAACCGCCGGTTTGGGCACCAGGTTTTCGGTTAACCAGGATTTTGAAAACCCGGTTTTTGTAACCGGTTAATTTCCCTAAACCCGGTTTTCGTAACCGGTTAATTTCCCAAAATACCCGGTTTTCGTAACCGGTTAATTTCCCAAAGTACCCGGTTTTCGTAACCGGTTAATTTCCCTAAACCCGGTTTTCGTAACCGGTTAATTTCCCAAAATACCCGGGTTTCGTAACCGGTTAATTTCCCAAAGTACCCGGTTTTCGTAACCGGTTAATTTCCCAAAATACCCGGTTTTCGTAACCAGTTAATTTCCCAAAGTACCCGGTTTTCGTAACCGGTTAATTTCCAAATTACTCGGTTTTCGTAACCGGTTAATTTCCCAAAATACCCCGTTTTTGTAACCGGTTAATTTCCCAAAATACCCTGTTTTCGTAACCGGTTAATTTCCCAAAATACCCGGTTTTCGTGACCGGTTAATTTCCCAAAATACCCGGTTAATTTCCCAAAATACCCGGTTTTTGTAACCGGTTAATTTCCCAAAGTACCCGGTTTTCGTAACCGGTTAATTTCCCAAAATGCCCGGTTTTCGTAACCGGTTAATTTCCCAAAATACCCGGTTTTTGTAACCGGTTAATTTCCCAAAATACCCGCTTTTAGTAACCGGTTAATTTCCCAAAATACCCGGTTTTCGTAACCGGTTAATTTCCCAAAATACCCGGTTAATTTCCCAAAATACCCGGTTTTCGTAACCGGTTAATTTCCAAAAATACCCGGTTTTTGGCTGTTTTCGTAACCGGTTAATTTCCCAAAATACCCGGTTTTCGTGACCGGTTAATTTCCCAAAATACCCGGTTTTTGTAACCGGTTAATTTCCCAAATACCCGATTTTAGTAACCGGTTAATTTCCCAAAATACCCGGTTTTCGTGGCCGGTTAATTTCCCAAAATACCCGGTTAATTTCCCAAAATACCCGGTTTTCGTAACCGGTTAATTTCCCAAAATACCCGGTTTTCGTAACCGGTTAATTTCCCAAAATACCCGGTTTTCGTAACCGGTTAATTTCCCAAAATACCCGGTTTTTGGCTGTTTTCGTAACCGGTTAATTTCCCAAAATACCCGGTTTTCGTGACCGGTTAATTTCCCAAAATACCCGATTTTAGTAACCGGTTAATTTCCCAAAATACCCGGTTTTCGTAACCGGTTAATTTCCCAAAATACCCGGTTTTTGTAACCGGTTAATTTCCCAAAATACCCGGTTAATTTCCCAAAATACCCGGTTTTCGTAACCGGTTAATTTCCCAAAATACCCGGTTTTTGTAACCGGTTAATTTCCCAAAGTACCCGATTTTCGTAACCGGTTAATTTCCCAAAATGCCAGGTTTTCGTAACCGGTTAATTTCCCAAAATACCCGATTTTAATAACCGGTTAATTTCCCAAAATACCCGGTTTTCGTAACCGGTTAATTTCCCAAAATACCCGGTTAATTTCCCAAAATACCTAGTTTTCGTAACCGGTTAATTTCCCAAAATACCCGGTTTTCGTAACCGGTTTATTTCCCAAAATACCCGGTTTTTGTAACCGGCTAATTTCCCAAAATACCCGGTTTTCGTAACCGGTTAATTTCCCAAAATACCCGGTTTTCGTAACCGGTTAATTTCCCAAAATACCCGGTTTTCGTAACCGGTTAATTTCCCAAAATACCCGGTTTTCGTAACCGGTTAATTTCCCAAAATACCCGGTTTTTGTAACCGGTTAATTTCCCAAAATACCCGGTTTTCGTAACCGGTTAATTTCCCAAAATACCCGGTTTTCGTAACCGGTTAATTTCCCAAAATACCCGGTTTTTGTAACCGGTTAATTTCCCAAAGTACCCGGTTTTTGTAACCGGTTAATTTCTCAAAATGCCCGGTTTTCGTAACCGGTTAATTTCCCAAAATGCCCGGTTTTCGTAACCGGTTAATTTCCCAAAATACCCGGTTTTTGTAACCGGTTAATTTCTCAAAATGCCCGGTTTTCGTAACCGGTTAATTTCCCAAAATGCCCGGTTTTCGTAACCGGTTAATTTCCTAGCTTCAGCTCTTGAGGAGCTTTCAAATACCGATAATAATGTCTGAATATGTCAAAGTTAAAACAAGTTATTGCCCGATCTGTATTCGGGCCGATCTGGATTCGGATCAATTTATGCTTGGTCTGGATTCGGACCATTCTGGATTCGGTCCGTACGCCCATTAAAGCATGAAATGCATTTGCACATATTATCAGGGGATGATAATGATTTCTTTATTATACAAATAACCCAGAGATTAACTATTATTATAGAAAATTCACTGACTCAAAATGTTTGGGAAGTTATCCAGCCGAATTTAATTAGTTTTAGCACATTTTTAAATCAATATTTTGACACTTTTTGGGGTTTTTGGTCAATATTTTGAGGATTTTTTGTTCAATATTTTAAGTCAATATTTTTGCGTTTTTTAGTCAATATAAATGCCAGCTCTAATCATAACAATAATTTTAACTAAACTCCATATTTCTCATTATTTTGTCATAGCAAACTGCACTTTAGATCAATGGCACTTTATATTGCCGAAATTGTCACCATCGTTCGGCACAAAAAGTTCCACAACTCATTCTATGCGATTTTTGTTATGCGAGCAATTTCGGTAACAAATTTTAAATGATAAGCAGATACCCGGGCGGGTATTTGCGCTTCGGGTACTCGCCCGACTCGGGTATCCGTCCGCACCCTAGGTAGCACGGGGCCAGGACGGAACATAACAGATTGACTGTTCTAAAAGTCTTCTCTGTAATTTTTTTGGTTTTATGCGTTTTGCTAAACATTGGCACTTTCGTCGCACACAAATTACATTTGATGAAAGTTGGCGCAAACGGAAACAACGAATATTTAATTGGAAAAAAATTGTTGATTTACGCATTGGCAACTTTTTTGGATCACGCGTTCATTGCAAGCCTGTTTTTGGTAAATGAAAACTAACACCGGCGATATTAAAACAGTGCAATTTTTGTACATCTACTATTTACTGCATATGGACATAGGTGATAGGAATTGAAGACATCTTCAGTTTCCGACTTGGACCCACTAATTTCTGATTGACGGTAACATCACAACATGTGGGCCAGCAGCACAATTCGTCAACAGCTAATCAAAGATTTTACGATCTTTCGAAAAACAAATATTCAAAATAATCGTGTCGATGCACTGGAGGGGCCCCGAAGCAATAATCATCGTGCAGTTGGAGGAGCTGTTGGCCATCTATTCCAGAATAGTTCTGTCGGCCAATTGCCAACAGTTTCATAAACTTAAAAACGCATCCAATTAAATAGTAGATATCTGATCAGTTTACATTTCGTGTCGCTAAAGTGGAAAAATTAATTGGAAATTTTAATTATTTGGATTTCATAATGACATAGATTTGCTTTCGTTTTGTCAAATTTTTGATCAGTGATTAGACCATTAATTTTCAACAATAGCTGAAAAAACGGCGTATTATATTCTTTGATATTCTTAGGTAAGATTATTGTATTTGAATTTTAAAATAAATGTGTTTATTTAGAATTACGGTTTCAGGCGTTCTGCGAAATTTGTATTTGTTTTCACTAATGTGCAAATCAATACATTTTATAATTTCATATTAATAAAAATCAAAGCCAGATAAGGTTAATTTTAACGTCGCAATGCTATAAAAATGTTGAAAAACAATCTTTTTGCCGGAAGAACTCTTTTCTGAACCAAGATCGTGGGTAGGGTAGGACAGTACCGGTTAAACGGTTACGAAACCGATTACGAAAACCGGGTATTTTGGGAAATTAACCGGTTACGAAAACCGGGTATTTTGGGAAATTAACCGGTTACGAAAACCGGGTATTTTGGGAAATTAACCGGTTACGAAAACCGGGTACTTTGGGAAATTAACCGGTTACAAAACCCGGGTACTTTGGGAAATTAACCGGTTACAAAAACCGGGTATTTTGGGAAATTAACCGGTTACTAAAATCGGGTATTTTGGGAAATTAAACGGTTACGAAAACCGGGTATTTTGGGAAATTAACCGGTTACAAAAACCGGGTATTTTGGGAAATTAACCGGTTACGAAAACCGGGTATTTTGGGAAATTAACCGGTTACGAAAACCGGGTATTTTGGGAAATTAACCGGTTACGAAAACCGGGTACTTTGGGAAATTAACCGGTTACGAAAACCGGGTACTTTGGGAAATTAGCCATTTTCAAATCAAAAAAATTTTTTTAACGAATTCAATTTTTTCAAAAAAGTTCAATTTTCAGTCATTTTTAATTAACTTGTGAATTTCTGGTTTTTTTCTCTAAAAAACCAGAAATCAGAATTCTGGTTGCAAAATAACCAGAAAGCAGAATTCTGGTGCCCAAAATCACCAGAAATTCTGATAAATCAGAACAGAACAGAGCACATCCCTGGTCACGATTTGGTGTTCGGCACGGTAAAATTTACCGCGGTAAAAACCGGTAAAAATTCACGGTAAATTTACCGATTTACCGGTCGTTTTTGGGCCACGAACGGTAAAAAACCGGTAACGGTAATTACCGGTTTTACCGTTACCGTTCCGGAAAATGCCATTTGACTAATTATTATTTTGAACAGGTTAATGTCAAGGTTGAAGCAAGTTATTGCCCAATCTGTCCCGGTCTGGATTCGGTTCGGTAGCCCTTTAATGTGCTATTTTTCTTTAACCAAAATTGTTCGTTTCTATCGGTAATAATGGTCTCAAAATGTTTTTTAGAACATGTTGCCAACTTAATTATCTCGCCGAGATAGAGTCTTTCAAGCTGAAATGCCCAATTTTTCTCTTCAACTGTTTGATTGTTTGTAGTGACAAAGAGCTTTTCCTTTTGCATGCAGAAGGTTTTTTCAACTGAGACCAAATCACAATTTGGTAAGCACTCGGTGGAGAAATCTAAACAAAATGCATCAAATTATGAAAAAGAAAATTTGAATCAAATATATAAAAATTTTAAAATCTTTTACGTTTTGTTTTGGTTTCTTTTGTCAATTTTCTAATAATCAATTATTCTTACCTCGCCAAATCATAATCTTTTTTTGTTTGGTTGCCGTCGGTAAGCCTAACGAAAAACCGAATCCCGGGGTGGTTTAGGCCTAAGCCTAACGAACCCCAAGCCAGTGTGGCTTAGGCCTAAGCCTAATGAACCCCTAAGTCTCTAACTTTTTCCCAGTTATCCTATTCGGCTTTGGAGTTAGGTACATAAACAGAACTCGTTTTTCCTTAATTTTCAAAGCAAGCGATTCAAAGACTGCATTTCTTTTGTCAATTTAATATGTCAATTATTCTCACCATAGCCAAATGATAATCCTTTTTTGTTTGGTTGCCGCGGGTTTCTTTATATCCGAGGATCAGTTTGCCTATGGCAAATGCCATCATTAAAAAAATTATGGACAATAAAAAATGTAAACTAAAAAAAATTAAAGACAACGAAGAGCGGTTGGCTGCCGCGAAGCGGCAGTCAAGCGCTCGTATATAATTATGTATTATAGAAGTCAAAAAATTTAAAAAATTTTATGGCATTCATTTTTTCTTGTCGAAGTGTCGTTGTCGAAGTGTTGTTGTCGAAATGTCGTTGTCGAAGTGTCATTGTCGAAGTGTCCATTCGTAGTAAATTCCGGGTTCGGATGGTTGATCAATAGCCGGTCTAGTGATTACTTTCACCACTTGAATAATACCCACACAAAACAACACGATTATTTATTAATTAACGGTCTCCAAAACTCCGTAATATCGACGATGACGAACTTATACAATTACGAATAATCCGAAGAGTCCGAAGAGTGATGAGACCAACCAAAAGGGGATGAGAACCAAAATACTGAGAACAAAATTGGATAAAAAGTCACAACAACGATAAAACGCCAACAATTAACCAAATTCAAAAGAGAGTCAAATCCCAATTCTAACACATCCTCGGCCTGCGACGAGCGATGTCCTCAGCGCTCGGACGTTCGTCGGTTGGCATTCGGCATCCGAAAGGGGTGGAACTGGTGACGATCAACGGCGGCGTGCAATACGGATGCTGCATGGCCCCGGCCGACCTGCGAAAAGTGCGCTTCCGTCCCCCAGGGCGGAAAGGCGTCTGTTCCGGGCGGCTGCTACGCTTCTCAAACTGACCACTTGTCCCTGACTTCGCTTCGTCCAGCTTCTTCCCATTGCTCTGCTTCTCTTCATCCGGCACTTCCTTCTCCATGCCCAACTCTTCGTCCCCCTGAAAGCCCCTCCCTTGCCTAATTAGCCCAACCTTCAGCATGTTCGGTCCCTTCTCTTTCCCCTTTCTATCCGTCGTCACGTGGTCGGCGTTGTACCCCCCCTCAACACCTCCTGAGAAAGCAATTGTCCTCAATTGACCGATTCTTCCCGCTTTTGCGAATCGTCCAACCGAGTCCTTATTTCCCTCGGTTCCTCCGGTTTCTTTCGGGCTTTTGTTTGTCTTTCCGACTTTATTTTCCTTCCACTTGCCCGAATCCAGTCGTTCCTTTCTTCCGAAACATTCAAACTTTTCCGATTCTTCATCTTTCACAGGTTGTTGGTGTTTTCCACCCTTCGCGGTGAGCTGGTTGTAAATATCGGCCATCTTTCGCTCAAATCCTTTGGTTTTGCCAATTACGAGTGCCAAATCCGTTGTTAAGCGGAGATTTGTCTTAGAAAGTTCGGCACCTTTCGCGGTGTTCAGTTCAAGCTCCCGTCGAAGATTTTTGATTTCGGTCTGACATTGTGCTCCGCTAAGTCGGCCCTCATATCGGTTCTTCTTCACTGCTCTGTGGTTTTGTCCATATTTGTTCGGTTCGTCTTCTAATTTGCCGTTCCCGTTCTCGCCAACATTGGTCCCGATCAGCTTGACTGTGCTGGGTTCGACGTGTGTCGAAAATATTACCCGATCGGCGCCTTCTTGAATTTGCTTCGCTTTCTCAAATTTAATCATCTCTTTATTCGCCGAATCGTACAGAAGGAACCCCAAATCAGAGAGAGCATTGGTACCGAATAGCAGGTTGAATCCGAATTCTGCGTCCGTTATATGGAGGCAAATATTTATCGGGAGGCATCCTTTGCGCGAGATTGGCAATGAGAGCACTCCGAGACATTTGAGTCTTTGTCCGTTTACACTGACGATCCGAGCTGCCGTTCGCGAAAATCCGGCTTTTTGAAGGTCCAGGCCTTTCTCTTTGATCAGTCCATATAGAAATTTTGCTCCAATCAGAGATGTCTGAGCGCCTCCGTCCAGCATTGCGTCCGTTTCAACCCCGTGCGTCTCTACTTTGATCGCCAAAATTTGTCCCACTCGGCTCGCTTCCTTACATGTTGACTCCTCGCTTTCTTTTCCTTCACTTAGCTGTTTCTCGAAAAAATTTGTGATTTCCGATGTCAGTTGCACGCCGTGACAAAATGCGTTTGGCGGTGCTTCTTCTTGCATGACGATGCAATTTTGTTTAAGGAAATTCTGTGACCTTGCCGATGTTTGTTGTGGCGCGAAATTCTGCTGCGTGTTTCTGTTCGCCTCACCAACATTTCGTAGTGGAGTGTTGTTTTCCGATCCCGTTCCGGCAGGATATCGACTTTGCCCCTGACCCGAGTTGAACCTTCCCTGGCTTTGGGGTTGCCGACAGTCACGTGAGAAATGTCCCGGTCCGTTGCAGTTGTAGCAAACAATTCCACTCGATTGTTGCATCGCGTTGAAACTTGTGCTTCCTCCTTGGAATCTGTTCTGACTGCTTGCTGTCGGGTAGAATTTCCTTGGTTCGGTGTTTCTGTACTCATTTGCCGTGCTTTTGGTTGCTTTCTGAATTGACTCTGCCCGTGCGGCTAAAGCGACAAATTCGTCGTAGGGCATTCCCGGCCTGCGTGACATCTCAAGTGTGAGCGACAGTTCCGGATTTGCGAGCGCTCGGATCAGGTGTTTCACCGAGTAATCGTCGCACAGGTTCTGCGTCAGTCCCGGGTATGCACGGGAAACTAAACTTTGTACGCGGTCCGACAATGCATCAACGTCTTCATTTGGCTTTCGCCTCACTCCACTCATAAGCTCGTCGAAGGCTCCCATCTCTCGGCAATCAGTTTCCTCCAATTGTGCTGCCATTGCTCTTCGAATGCTGTCGAATCTGTACGGTTGGTTTGCGACGGCCGCATTAAAAGCTCGTTCCGCTCTCCCCGAAATTTTTGCTTCCAACGCCGAAATTCTTCTACGCTCTGGCCAACCTTCCGTCGCTGATGAAATTTTCTTGAAGAATTGTTTCACTTTATCAGCGCCTTCGTTTCCTCTCAATTCCGGAAGTCGGTCCAAAGTGAGGACGTACTCCAAATTTCCTATTTGTAGCTGTTGTGGCTCTTGGCGATTCAAATTGTTGCCTTGTCCTCTCGCTTGGTGGAAATTTTGTCCGTAATTTCCGTAGTGCGGCTCATTGACTCCCGGGTTTGGGTGCCACGCCGGCTCTTCGTGGTGAAATTGTTGATACTGTTGCTGAGCTTGATGGACAGCTGGGTGCGGGCGGTACACGTAAGAAACCTGTTGGTACTGCGCGTGCAAACCCGGTGGTGGCGCTGCCTGTATCTGCGGAGGCAGTGGTCTACGCTGTTGCTGTGTTGCTCTCACTTGTTGGTTCTGTTCAACATTTACGTTCTGGTAACGGACAGCGCTAACGTTATGCAGAAGCAATTCGGGGTGACTCGGGTTTCGGTTGGGTAAAAGTGCGTGGGGCGTCGAAGTGACGGGTTGATTTCCGACATTATCGCCGTTTCTCGCCATCGGACCGAAATCTTCCTCGAAAATCGGTGCTTCCTCGAGCACAATCGGAAACTCTCCCCCTAGCGCACGATTTTCATTTAAAACCTGAATACCATTGTTGTCCAGAAGCGCGTGCTCCTCCAAATTGAGTGCGTCGTCCAGGTCGATCACGTTCTGTTGCTGTTCCGCTGCCATCAGTCTTCGTCTGACTTCCTCGCTTCCAAGAATTGAAGAGGCCTCTGAAGAAATAGAGTTTCTCCGGCTTTCGAAATTCTGATGTAAATTTGGAGGAAGAATCGGATTTTGCTCCTGCTGTTCGTCTCTCAGAAGAAGCCCGAGGTTTAGCGTCCTCTGACGAGTTACGGCTGGCGACCCGTGCGTAGGTGCTGTTCTCATTCTTCTATTTTGTGGTGGCGTGCGTAGTATAGGCATTACTTCGCCTTTTTCTAATTCCGGATTTTTTTGTAGTCCGAGAGTTCCGTTCCAAAAGCTTTACTTTGCTCTTTTTTCCAAAAAAAAATTCACAAACTCAAATTCCCGAAGCTGATGAGTAGACCGCAATTCCGCTCGATTTCAGCTCCACAATCTTTGTGGTGCGAACACTCAATCTTTGAGTTTCGCAAAAACTCCAGCTCCTTTTGTCGGTTGATGAAAGTTGAGGCACGGATTTGCTTTTCCGTTTCGGTCGAATCAAAGTTGGCGAGAAGAATTCTGCTTGTTGAGAACGTGAGTTACTTTTCACTTTTATGTCGACACTCCGTGTGAGTTACTTTTCACTTTTACCGTTGATTGACGCTTACCCGTCCGATTTCCTCTTCCTCAAAATTTCGCAACCGTCGTTGACCTCACCTTATTCCGGGAGCGCCACGTAGTAAATTCCGGGTTCGGATGGTTGATCAATAGCCGGTCTAGTGATTACTTTCACCACTTGAATAATACCCACACAAAACAACACGATTATTTATTAATTAACGGTCTCCAAAACTCCGTAATATCGACGATGACGAACTTATACAATTACGAATAATCCGAAGAGTCCGAAGAGTGATGAGACCAACCAAAAGGGGATGAGAACCAAAATACTGAGAACAAAATTGGATAAAAAGTCACAACAACGATAAAACGCCAACAATTAACCAAATTCAAAAGAGAGTCAAATCCCAATTCTAACACACATTGTCGAAGTGTCCATTGTCGAAATGTCGTGCCACCGAAATTTAATCTAAATTTTTAAATGTTATGTTCTTTACGAAAATTTAAAAGCATTTCTTTTTAAACACTATGCTAACAATTTCTAAATTTAAAAATAGATTATTTAAAAACTTTACTTTTTCAGTAAAATCACCCTATTGGAAACTTGACGCAAAAAAATTCGGATAACAATCTTTTATCAGAGCACTTGTCTTTAAATGTAACACCCTGTAATAAAAATTTTAAATTTCTAAAATTTAACTGACATTTGAGAATTTGGATAAAATCAATTTTTATTGACAAACAATTTGGTTGTAACTTTATTAACTATTTCAATCTCTTTATTGGACAGGTGCAACTTGTAGTTCTTGATGACCAAATTCTTTGCGAAAGGCTCTGCGATATTGGGCACTAAAATAAGCATAAAAAAATTAATTTAAATCCAATATTCCTTTTATATTTAGAAATTCATATTTACTTGCAAAAGTAGAGAACCGGAGCACTGCTTCCGTATGCCATCGATTGCAAAACAAGACTTATTGGTAAAACAAAATCCCCAATTATAAATGCGTCCAAATTGAGTAAGGGAATTATTGCTTCTACGAAAAAGACATTCTTAAACAAGGGTTTAAAAATAAATACTGAATGGAATTATTTGTTAGCCAACCAATATGTAGCATATCAGACCAACCGACATCAGAACACTTAGCGACAGTGTTAACTTTTTCATATTTTCCGGGACTAAATGGAAAAGATAAAAAATATTTGTTGAACAAAATATAAAAACTCGTTGATTTTCGGCGCCAAATGATCAGCAAAATCAGTGTGTAACATAAAAATTCGCCACAATAAATAACTAATGCGCTAATATTAGTGAAATATTTATTTTCGGGTTGTTGGTTGGGTTCACCAAGTAAGCACATCACCGGTCTAAAAATTATTTTTTAAATTAATTTTTGCAAAAATGCTAACTTTTCCCAATTCGCAGAGCTTCCAATATAGGTATTGATCCCATTTATTATCGATCTAGTGCAACAAATGCCAATGGCAAATTTACAAGTGACGTATTTTCCACTTGCTTTATACCTTAAACATATTTAATGCTACAATTAATAATAGCTTTATCACCAGAATGGAAAAATAACTCCGATCAGACGGTCGATTCCAATGCATAACTGAAGCGTCAAAGTAATTGCGGAGCCAATTAGGGGAACAAATTGTATATAATAGCACGTCCGCAGTGTGATGTAATTAATTCCAAACACAAAAATGACGAATTTGACGCAACTTCCAAAAAGGAGGAATGAGGCAAAAAATGCATACAAAGCGATCAGAATTTGGCAAGGCGAATGGAGTGTTCTGATCGGATAAATGTTAAAACTTTTTGCATTATGAGCTATATCGAGATACGACTAGCAAGATTGGTGCCCACAAAAATCATTCAGTCCGATTTTGGTTAACCGAAAGCTCGGGTTTGGGTTTTTGCTGTGCATTTTTGATGAAGTGTTCAAACAAATTTCAAAATTTTAACGGAGAAAGTCCCAAAAAACAGCAACCCTTTAGTAACAATCAGTTTTAAGATGGAACGCGATTAATTTTAGTTTGGGGCTAGAATTCGATACTTTGTTTTGATGGTCACATAGACGAGAGACGAGTTTAGGCAAATTCCGACACAACAAATCAAAGCAATGACTCCGGTTGTAACAATTTCTCTTGGCACCAAGGCTTTGTTCATGTAAAGCTTAAAAAAAAAATTTACAATTAATTAAATAAATAATATTACCGGATCAACGGGTGGCGCCATTGTAATTTAAAATTTGAAAATTTTAAGATTGTGAATGTTATAGCACTCAATATTTCTCAAATTCAAGTTATAATTAAATAAATTTTCCGAACAAAATATGTTTTTGCATTATTACTGCTTACATTTTTCATTGTGCAAGGATGGAATATTTTATTAAACTTCTGATACCTAATTAACATTTTATTTCACTTATCAAATTATAAAAATTTACTTTTGCCCTTTGGCAAATTCAGTCATCTTCTTCAGCTAACCACAATACACACAAATGAGACTAAATGCCCTAATTACACATTCGGTTAATTTGCATATGTCATTTTGAGAAAAAGTTTCCTTTGTAATTAATGTAATCTTAGAGGATTTAATATTCTGTTAGACCGCAATTACGGAGAAAAAAGCTCCGCCATTCCTCCGTAATTGCGGCCTAACAAAATGTTGAATCAACAAAATTTCATTAATTATGCAGGACACTTTCTTAGAACGACATACGCAAATTAACCGAACGCGTAATTAGATAGTCTACTTAATGTGTTTGTGTGTTTTAATTATCTGTTGGAGGTGCGACTAAATCTTTATGGCTAAAAATTGATCAAATCTCGAAATTGAGTTAGGGGTTCTTAATTACTATAGAGCTCATTTTCATGTAACATAGATTACAATAACCAATAAATACCTATTTCTCGTCGAATTAAACTTTTTCATTGCCGTTTCATAAAAATATTAGATAAAAAAATATTTAGCATAATTTCAAATACTTTTAACTTCAATGGCTTTTGCCGAATGGTCCCTCTCAGTTGAATTTCCAATTATTTACATAAACAGTTGTATAACCTTTCCGTCAATGGCACTTTATATTGCCGAAATTGTCACCATTGTTCGGCACAAAAAGTTCCACAATTCTTTTTATGCGCTTTTTGTTATGCGGGCAATTACGGTAACCAAATTCAAATTGACATGAGTCAGAATTACGATTTGTTTAACGTAAGAATAAGAAAAATTTGTAATCTTTAAGTTTTTATTCAACCTTTTTTTCTCAAAAAAAAAAGTTGAAGGATTGCTTGGGCAGTATTGGACTTTTTCTACTGTCAAAGATCAAACATTTTTAATAAAAATGATCAAAAAATAAATTTTTGAATTGTTAAGCAAATTAGTGCAATAGAAGTGCCATTTTTTGGTGCATATTTCGGCATTTTTTGCATATTATGTTGCATGTTTTTATCGATAAATTAGCTTAATACTTGCACAAATATATGTCGGCATTCTTCGAGGCAACATGTCGGAGGCCGGGGTGACAAATTTGTGAAATATCCATGACTTTTAATGAACATATTATTTAGGAGGCAATATTCATATTTAATTAAGTTGTTTTAAAAAAAATTTATCTCTATTTTAATATACAATAAAACAGAATATGGTTGAAGCAATTTACCAAAATTAAAATTTATTTTTTAAACAGCCCAAAATCCCACTTCTAATAGAGCCCCCACTAATTTTAGAGCCCCATGGCGCTCAATTGTAGGAAATACGGTAGTTGTTTAAGGGTTGGTTAAAATTATGAAATTGCTGGCAATTGTCGTATTGAACTGCTAAATCTGTTCTGCAATTGATGGCCAACAGCTCCTCCAATTGGCCGATGATTATTGTTTCGGGGCCCCTCCAGTGCATCGACACGATTATTTTGAATATTTGTTTTTCGAAAGATCGTAAAATCATTGATTAGCTGTTGACGAATTGTGCTGCTGGCCCACAACAGTAACCAACTGGAGAGCACTACAGTACCTGTTGGTAATGGTAATGTTTGAATGTTATAATTTGCTGTCTTTAAATTATAGAGGACAATTTTAATTATTAGACCACACTTCTTAACGAGATCGCTTAATTTTATGACACCTATTTTGTTTAATTATGAGTTTCAAAAATTTTCAATCTAATACCCACGAATCGTTTACGAACTACCTGTGTCCATAATCAATGTGTAGTATATGAAGAACATAGCATTTGTATTCAGATAATTTAATTTGCTAATAATGAGAATCTGTGATGTTACAATTTATTAGAATTGCAATCAATCTAGATCGATACGTCTATGTTTATTTTAAATTTGGTTAACTTTAATATTAATAACTTTCAACTACCAAAAACTGGCTTGCGACGAGCATGTGACCAAAAAAAGTTGCCAATGCATAAAATAACAATTTCTTCTCAATGTCATCGCCGTTGTTGTCACCGTTTATGCTAACTTTTTTCATATGTTGTTTGTATGCCACAAATGTGCAAATGTTTAACAAAATGCATAAAAATAAAAAAATGACAGAGAAAACGGCACAAATATAAGCCAAATAGTTGATATTCGGTGCCTTAATAAAAATTTTAAGAGGAAACAATTAGTTAAATAATTTATTCTGAATTTGAATGCCCCAAGCTTAATGAATTGTTAAAAATAATTACATCTCCAGCTTCGTAGATGAAGAAACTGCGGTTAATAGTTGAATTTGGATCATTCAATATAAGAATTGCATCCATTTTAAACATCGGCAAAACCAATAATGTTGGCACAAAATAAACAAAAATTGTTATAAACGGAAGAAATTTGCGCCACAACTTAAAGCATTAAGTATAAATCTTTAATATGGTTATATCACTTTTTGGGCTCCGATCGATTTAGAAAGTTTCGGTGCCCAAATTACTGGAGTTACCAATTAATTTTAATATTAAAAATCGACCTTTTCATGTTTTGTTGGCATTATGATTGCGGTCAGTCGGTTCAACAGTATAAAAGCCGTGACCAAATTATTCGCTAGAAATGTGTGTCCGGCAATAAAAAAGTACATTTCGAACATCCAATTTGAGAACTTTGAATAAATCGGGTAAAGCATGGAACCGATTATAGTAGGCAGCCGATCGACGTACAAAGAATTCAATAGGTACAGCAAATCCTCAAATATTTTAGAAAAAAAAGCTTATTAATTTTAATAATTAGCTAATTCTAACTGATTCATTTCTATAAACAATTTGGAATTATGAGACTATCAATTTGAATTTGGTTACCGGAATTGAGCGCATAATAAAAAGCGCATAGAATGAGTTGTGGAACTTTTTGTGCCGAACAATGGTGACAATTTCGGCAATATAAAGTGCCATTGACGGAATGGTTATACAAATGGTTAAGTAGATGATTGGAATTTGAATTGAGATGGACCAATTGACAAAGTCCATTATGATGCAAAAAAAGTGCAGAAGAAATTATTTAGAAATAATCTTTTCTCTAAAATCTCATTTGACAAAATTTGTGTTGAATTTCCGGCATTCAAGCGGCAAAATGTATTTGCTTTGCTTGACAATTTTTTTCTTTTGCCTTTTTTTTGTTCTTAATTTTTTTATAATTATTTGAAAATAATCAAATAATACGAGGAGTTAGTAATATTTGAATATCTTCACAAAATTGATTTTTTTGTAAAAATTCGAATTTTACTAATAAAAATAAGGAAAAATTGTATTAGTAAGAATTTGAGTTTAAAAATAATTTTTTATTCAAATTTACTAACTTCTCGTATTATATGAATATTTTCAAATATGAAATTCGAATAAGCAATGAATGAGGAATAACGCAAAGACTCATCATCTGAATTTTGTTTCCATGCCATGCATAAGTGCAACTACAAAATTTCCTCTTTACGAATTTAAGAAACATTTAAATAAAATTATGAAATCATTCTTTTCATTTTTTGTGCTTTTAGTCACGCACAGCGATTGTTGAATCCGGCTCAAGGGGTGAGGTTCCGCCACCGAAAATTTTAACTTATTAAGTCTCAACTTTATCACCCAAATAAAATTAATTAACAAAAAACAGGGTAAATACCGGTCCAGAGCCAAAATCGAACGAAATATATATATATCAATCGACTTTTCACGGTTTGCAATGTAAGAATCCGAAAAAAAAATTTTGGGTAAGCGGTAAAATTATGGAAATTTCAAAATTTCCCCTAACTTTTTGGACAATACTTTTGCCAATCTCCTCCAAGTGATTGCAGTTAAAGGCAAATCAGGGAGCGTGGTTGAGAAATTCAAGCCCCCTTTTCACAAATAATCGCGCGCGAGGTTCGCGTCTCGCCACTCGTCATTCGCCTCTCGCCACTTGCATTCGCGTCTCGCCACTTGCATTCGCGTCTCGCCACTCGTCATTCGCGTCTCGCCACTTGCATTCGCGTCTCGCCACTCGTCATTCGCGTCTCGCCACTCGTCATTCGCGTCTCGCCACTCGTCATTCGCCTCTCGCCACTTGCATTCGCGTCTCGCCACTTGCATTCGCGTCTCGCCACTCGTCATTCGCGTCTCGCCACTTGCATTCGCGTCTCGCCACTCGTCATTCGCGTCTCGCCACTTGCATTCGCGTCTCGCCACTCGCTATTCGCGTCTCGCCACTCGCGTCTTGCTTCTCGCCAATCGCGCCTTGCCACTGGCGTCTTAATACAAAAAAAACCACTCCCGTCACATCCACTTTTTTTATTTTTTTGTACATGATTAATAAACCAAAATTAAAATTTTCTAATCAAATTTATATTTTGTTTGCTAATGCATTCGTTATCACCGATTTCAACCAAAGGCGCATACGTCCCGAAAAGCTGAGACACTAGCTTAATTATTGTAAGCACTGAATTTTTTCTTCTTTTTTTAATATATTTCTTTTTGCATTTTTACTTTTTTGTTGTTCGACAAATGGTCGCCTTCCCGACCAGGGCTGGGCGAAACTCGGCACGCACCCGAAGCCGAAACTCGAAACGAAACAAAATTTTTTCCCGAACCCGAAATACGAAACTCGAAACCCAAAATACCCGAAATTTGGGGTTTACCCGAAACCGAAACCGAAATTTTTAAAAAAAATTTTCATTACTGTCCCCAATCCCGTGCAACCCTACATTTAAATAAACTATGAGACAGAATTCAACCAATGAGCCAACAACTGTCACATGCAGAATCATGCAAAACATATTAAATTAACGATTTCTAAAATTTGATTTATGTATTTTTCGATCTTTCAGGCTCAGAATCTGTAATGAATTCTCACCAAATAAGTCAATCGTACAGTTATTGCAAATTTCAAATATTTTTTGAGCACCTTTCAAAAATTTCTTCAGTCCAAAAATCCGATCTTTAGGGTTGCATCTTCCCCGAAATTTCGGGTAATTACCTTACCCGAACCCGAAACTCGAAACTCCAAAATACCCGAAATTTCGGGTGTCACCCGAAAGCGAAATTTCGCCCAGCCCTGTTCCCGACCCGGCTCTGCGTTTGGTGCTGTCGCGTCCCTCCCGAAAGTGTTTGAACCATCTTTGCGCTTGTCGAGTTGAGATGACATCCGCCCGACTTACAGCATTGAGGTTTCGCGCCGCCTGCGCCGCTCTTTCCCCATTTTGGAACTGGATCAGGGCTGGACGTCATGACGCTGACGCTGACGCCAATTACGGCCTTTTTGAGCGGTGTCATGACGTATACGCTGACGCCGTCACTGGCATTTCTAAAAAAAATTACGCTGGCGCGTGACGCGAACTCAGGGGCCGGTGACGTTCAGCCCTGAACTGGATGTGTCAAAGGGTGCGCCGCACGTTCTCCTTGTCTTCGGCCATTCTCTGGTAGTGTACAATGAGTGAACATGACAAATTTGGTATCAAAATGTTAAGACATTCAGGCGAACAAAATACATTTATTTAAAAAACAAAAAAGATGCTGTAAACAAAAAGCGACCTTTTTTATGAAACGACCTAGTACTTGGAACGAAAAAGGCAAAATTAATTTTTTATCAAACTAAATAATTTATCGTGCTTCTGAAAGCCAAGAATCGAATTCCCGATTATGATTACTGATACCAAAAAATACCGGGCAAAACAAATTCGGTTTACCGACCGGTATTCGGTTTTTTTGGGCATTTTGAAATGCTTACAGAAATTGAAAAGAATAATTTCGCCAGTGCGGCCGAACCCCAAACTGACTCCCAACAGACCTACATACCACTCACCACTACACCACACTGTTGGCGAATAGTGAAAAGTTGTTCAAAAGTATCCAATTTTCAAAAATACCGAATACCAAAAAATACCGCGGTATTCCAAGATGGCTCGGTATCGGTATTTTGGTAAATACCGACCGAAATCTAAAAATTTCTTTGGTCGGCATACCGAATCGGTAATACCGTAAAATACCGCGGTAATACCGTAAAATACCGCGGTAATACCGTAAAATATCGCGGTAATACCGTAAAAACCGGTAAAAATTGACGGTAAATTTACCGATTTACCGTTACCGGTCGTTTTGGGCCACGAACGGTAAAAAACCGGTAACGGCAATTACCGGTTTTACCGTTACCGTTTCCGAAAAATGCCATTTGACTAATTATTATTATTCAGAACAGGTTATTTAAGGTCTCTTCCTATTTAAAGAAATTTACTTGAGAGTTCGGAATACGGCAAAATTATTCATTTAATTAGTAAATTTTTCTTAACAAAACTGCACTTTTAATAGCTAATTTAACAACAATGGCTGTGCGGGACTAAAATACACAAAAAAAATGTAGACAAAGAAGTAAAGCGAATACATTTTGTGCCCTTTGCGTGCCAGAAATTCAATTGAAAAAATTTGTTGCGTTTTATAATTTTAAAATAAATTTACTGCTCTTGCAATGGTTGTGGAGATCACCCCGGCTACAACTGGTACACTCCCCTCACCCCCCCCCCCCCAATTACGCCAGTTCCGGTAGCAATTGAAATTTTTGTATATCCAGTGACGCACATCAATGTTGATACTTTGGTTGGTATCAGGTGCCGTGTTGCAATGAGAAAATAATGAGGAAGGTAGGTTTATTACTAATTGCTCATTAGTTGTTTAGAACGAATGTTGAAATGAATGTGAGATTTCTTGTCATTTTGTCTCCTAAAGACATAAAAAAAAACGTGCTCCCACATTTGCGCCCCCACATTTGCGCCCCCCACATTTGCGCCCCCACATTTGCGCCCCCACATTTGCGCCCCCACATTTGCGCCTTCACATTTGCGCCCCCACATTTGCGCCACCCACATTTGCGCCACCCACATTTGCGCCACCCACATTTGCGCCACCCACATTTGCGCCCCCAGATGGAGAAAAAAAAATAAAAAATTCATTTTTGATAAAATCGCCTTTCCCAAGGGCCAACAGGGATCAATGTGTTTCAGTTACACAAATAGAGTTCAAAACATTTGTTCTTCATAAGTGCATACATAAGAAGCAATGGCATATTTTGCACGTCTTTGTGCAATTCTTTCATTTCTCCGTCTACGCCGTAAAAGCAGATTCGGTCTAACTCCCTTCGCTCAGTCATTTTTTCAAACAGTGCAAACAGATGCTCAAGCTCGAAATGTTCCTGATCTATGAGCAATTCTCCGCCGGCAATGACAAACGTTAGCGGAAAAAGTGCCGAATACAAATCGGCTGAAAAATAGAAAACTAGGTTAATAATAATATAAAGACCTTTTTTGGTTAGTTGTTCAATTATCGTTTCGATAATTTGTGATAAAGCTGCGCCGCCAGCCACTCCGATGCCGGCTGAGACCGCAGCTTCTGCTGTTTTGAGTGATTTCAATGCTCTCAAAAGACGCAAAGATGTTCCAGCAATTGATACCGGAAATCCACTGATGGAAACAATGAAAATTGAAGAAAATAAAAAATAAAAGAGAATTTGCATGGTTTTTTGTATATTTTTTCTCAAAATTTTGTACTTTTATAGTGCACAAAAAACGCTAAATTGCTATAAGAATGTTACAATGTTTAAGACAAAATGCGCAACAACAAACATTTTGCGTAAATGCCCTACGGCTAATCAAAGAGATGGACTAGCACAAGTTTATCTGCAAGACATTGACTTTCGAAAAGCTGTTCGCTCTTTGTCAGCCCTTTCATTTCTGCCTTTGCATGAACTTGAGTATGGGTACCAAATTCTTCGCAATCATGCACCAGCTACGGCTATTCCGGTTTACAATTATTTCGAAGCGTAAGTTAAAGATATGTGATTAGTAAGCACCAATACTAGGGCCTACATTTTTCGCGTTGATGGTAATGGAAACCGCAGAGCCGCTTTGTTTGTCCCAGCTTCTTGGAATATGCATGATTCAGTTCTTGCGGACATCGGAAGGACAAATAATGGACTAGAAGGGTTTCATTCAAGTTTCAATAAACGATTTGCAGCACCAAAACCTCCTTTGGCAACGTGCTTTAAATTTCAGTAAAAATAAAATTCAAAAATTTAGCTTTATATCGCGTATCAAAGACGAAGAAGAATATCAGCGGAACAGAATGAGGCCTCACGAGCTTGATCCGACCAGGCCCGTCGCCGAAATCCCTCGTTCCAAAAAATATCTGGAAAATGACAGATCTATTAGAGATTTAGTCGAACGTTTCGACCAACAAAATCCCAATGAGCGAAACGATCAAGCTTGGATCACCCATCTCCATGCCCTTTCATTTCGTCTAACAACAAAAGGAATAGACAACTGGCTTGATTAATTAGCAAACTAAAAGTTCATTAGAACGATGTTTGGCTGTGCATGATTTTATGATTTGTCGATACAATCCCTGTTGGCCCTTGGGAAAGGCGATTTATCGGAAATGAATTTTTTATTTTTTTTCTCCATCTGGGGGCGCAAATGTGGGGGCGCAAATGTGGGGGCGCAAATGTGGGGGGCGCAAATGTGGAGGCGCAAATGTGGGGGGCGCAAATGTGGAAGCGCAAATGTGGGGGCGCAAATGTGGGGGGCGCAAATGTGGGGGCGCAAATGTGGGGGGCGCAAATGTGGAGGCGCAAATGTGGGCTAACCAAAAAAAAATTCATATTAATTTTCAAATAATTGTATTACGAGCCGTGTTGCGCGAGAAAATAATGGGAAATTGAGATTTATTACTGCTCATTAGTTTTTTTAAATGTATGTTGAGCGAATTCATTAATTCATAAATACTGCCATCTGAAATGTTTTTAAAATGTTTAGAAATTGTTTTCTCCACCATAGAATGCTTACCGAAATTGAAAATTTCGCCAGTGCGGCTCAGAACCACATGTTCAAAACTATCCAATTTTCAAAAATACCGAATAACCAAAAATACCGCGGTAATATCGTACCGTGCCGAACACTAGTATCGAGTAGAGACCGGCGGAAACGGGATTCCCGCTCCCGTTCCCGCACTTTTTTGCCGAGCGGGCATTTCACTCAACATTCTTTCGAAATAATGGACAAATAATTTCTCATTATTTTATATAGCAAACCAGCACTTTTAGCTAATCTATCAACAATGTCTGTGCGTGACAAAAAGCACAATAAAAAATTTAGACAATGAAAATTTGTCAAAAAAAAAGCGATTTACCCGTTGAGTGTCAGAATTCAATACAAAATTGACAAATGAAATTTTAGAAAGAAAAAGATTTATTTACAATTCAAAATTATTCTACTGGCCTTATTCAATTATGATGGACTTTGTCGAATGCATTGTTTATAGTTGCACGCATGAAAACCGTGTGTGAAACAAAAAAATGTAAATGCGTGACTAAAAACGGAAACAAAAAAAAAAAGAAAGTATGAATTTAATCTTGCATAATTTTATTTAATATTGTGTCGAACACAAAGTGTAAGTGTTACACAAAAAAACTTTTGTCAAAAGAAAAGCGGTTATTCAACACAAATTTTGTCAAATGAGATTTTAGTAAATAATTTCTGCTTATCTTTATTGAATCATAATGGACTTTTTCGAATGGTCCATCTCCGTTCAAATTCCAATCATCTACTTAACCATTTGTATGACCTTTCCGTCAATGGCAATTTATATTGCCCAAATTGTCACCATCGTTCGGCACAAAAAGTTCCACAACTCATTTTATGGCCTTTTTGTTATGCGGGCTATTCTGGTAACAACTTAAAATTGTCAAGCATAGAATTTCGATTTGTTTTATGAATGAATAAGAATTAGCTAAGATTTTGATCAGTTTTTTTTCTAAATTGTTTCAGTTCAGGATTTGCTGTACGTAATGGACTCTTTCTACGGTAATCGGCTGCCGTTGATAATCGGTGCCGTGCTTTACCCGATTTATTCAAATTTGCCAAATTGGATGCTTGCAATGTTATTGCTTATTGACGGACAAACATTCTTTGCGAATTATTTGGTCACTGCTTTTATACTGCTTAACCGTTTGACCGCAATTATAATGCCAATAAACCATGAAAAGGTCGTTTAATATTTAACAACTAATAAGGATTTTATAACAAACAATTATTAACTGTTTAAAGATATGGCAAAAATGTCTTCCGTTTATAACAATTTTTGTTTATTTTGTGCCAACTTTGTTGTTTTTGCCGATGTTAAAAATGAATACGATCCTTATATTGAATTCTCCAAATTCAACGACTGACCGCAGTTTCTTCATCTACGAAGCTGGAGATGTAATTTTTCAAACATTACGCAATATTTATAGCTTGTGCCATTCATTTTCAAAATTAATTTTTAAATTTCAAATTGTTGAAAAAATCTTTATTAAGGCTTCGTATATAAACAATTCCATTTACGCTTGTACCGTCTTCTCTGTAATTTTTTTGGTTTTATGCGTTTTGCTAAACATTGGCACTTTTGTCGCATACAAATTACATTTGATGAAAGTTGGCGTAAACGGAAACAACGAATATTTAATTGGAAAGAAATTACTGATTTACGCATTGACAACTTTTTTGGGTCACGCGCTCATTGCAAGCCTGTTTTTGGTAAATGAAAGTCATTAATATTAAAGTCGACAAATTTAACTCCAATTTTAATTATAAAATATTAACATTACAGATTAATATTATTAATAGCAATTAAAATATTAACATTACAGATTAATATTATTACTGACACCGGCAATACGAAAACAGTGAGAATTTTGTACATCTACTATCCACTGCTTATGGACACAGGTGATAGGAATTGAAGACATCTTGAGTTTGCGACTTGGACCCATTAATTTCTGATTGACGGTCACATCACAACAGGTACTGTAGTGCTCTCCAGCTGGTTACTGTTGTGGGCCAGCGGCACATTCCGTCAACAGCTGATCAAAGATTTTACGATCATTCGCAAAACAAATATTCAAAATAATCGTGTCGATGCAATGGATGGGCCCCGAAACAATAATCATCGGGCAGTTGGAGGAGCTGTTGGCCAACAATTCCAGAATAGTTCTGTCAACCAATTGCCAAAAGTTGCATAAACTTCAAAAACAGTAATCTATAAAATAGCAGATATGCAATTTTCATTGATGTTAGTGGCACTAGAAGAGCAACAAACCAATAAAATATAGAATTGCTTTGATTTGAATTTCTTCTGTTTTTCACTCCCATCCTTTCGTATTGTCTTTGTGTCTGATCTCTCATGGGAGAGTCAGACCATCGATTATTTATATTAGAAGTAAGTTGAGATGCGACTTACTACTACAAACCGGAAAGTTGGACCCAAACAAAATTTGGTCAATAATATTGGGTTTAATAGGATCCAACAACTGGCGACGCCCGTGCTGAAATCGAGCAACAAAAAATTCATCAATTGCGGACAGGTCCCGAATTGTTTGAGATACCTCTCTTCGGAAGTACCTCGAGAGTCGCGGAGGAGTTGGAAAGCTAAGCACGAGCCAAAGCCATAATTCCATCTTGTCACATTTCATTGTCGGAGAGACGTCGGCGGAATAAAGCACTTATTACCAACTGTCCAATTCGGCTGGAGGAAGAACCATCAGATCCAGGGCCCGGATCCTTCCCCTGAATATTTCCGAATTCCATCTAAGTCATGCCCAGGGCTGGACGCCATGACGCTGACGGTTACGCCGACCACTCCACTTATAGCTCAAAATTGTGGAAATAAATAATGAAATTGGCGCCTGCTAATTGGTAGTTTTTGGACTAAAAAGTTTGGTTCAAGTGAAATTGAATTATGATCATTAGGGATAGGATTTTTATGTTATAACATATTTTTTTCGTGGATTCCTTACCATGAGAGAAGCCCAAAAATAGTATTTGTTTTGAAACATTTTTGAATTAGGGCGACTTTTTAAACATATTAAAACATATTTTGGGGGTATTTTTTAGCACATATTTACTGACATATTTTAAGCTTTTTCAGAGTTTTAGCACATATTTCGCCATTTTTCAAAAATTCCTTAACAAAAATGCAATAAAAATGAAAAATACACCCCTAAGGATCGACTTTTTAAAAATTTTCAAAAATGCACCCCTAAAAAATGACTTTTTCTTGGACCAAAAATCCACACACAAAGATCGACATTTTCCCTAAAATTTTTTACTTTTGATATTTTTTATAAATTTTCCAAAACATATGAAAAATATTAAATTTACAACTGTAGGAGCAAAATTAATAAAGATAGATGAATTTTGAAGGTTTTAATGCATAAACTGACTAGATTTTGGCCATTTTTAGCACATGTTTAAGCACATATTTTGGCTTTTTTGGGATTTTTAGCACATATTTTGGCATTTTTTAGCACATAAAAACATACATATTTTGGGTTTTTAGCACATATAAATCCTATCCCTAATGATCATAATTGTTCCGAATTTTATAATTTTTTTTTTCCACCCCAGAATTGTTGAGTAAAATTATTCGTGTAGAGAAATATGGTTAAAAACGCACAATTCATGCAAAAAATAATGATTTACTATATTTTGAAACATTTTGTAAAATGTCCTTATTTCTGACCCCAAAATCTTATTTTTTGCCCTTGATGTCTTTATTTTAAAAGTTTTAGTTACGACCCCTGCTCTAACCGCACGCTATTTGGACCAAAAATGCCGACCAAAATTCTAAGTCATTAGCACAAAAGCCATAAAAGGACCGATTTTTTTTTCTGGTTTTAGTTTTTTTAACCAGTTACGCCGCGTACGCCGTTTTTAAGCGCCGTCATGACGTATTACGCTGACGCCGTCACTGGCATTTCTAAAAAGAAGCAGAATTTGCAAAAAAAAAATAAATAGTATTTTTGAAAATTCCTTAACAAAATAGCAGTAAAACGGAAAATGCACCATTAAATTATTGTTTCGGGCCCCTCCAGTGCATCGACACGAATATTTTGAATATTTGTTTTGCGAATGATCGTAAAATCTTTGATCATCTGTTGACGGATTGTGCTGCTGGCCCACAACAGTAAGCAGCTGGAGAGCACTACAGTACCTGTTGGTGATGTAACCGTTTAAATTTGTGTCTTGAAATTAGAGGGTCCAAAAATTAATTTAAAAACCAAGATTTCTTCAATTCCTTTCACCTATGTTCGACTTTAATATTAATTAATGACTCATTTACCAAAAACAGGCTTGCAATGAGCGCGTGACCCAAAAAAGTTGTCACTGCGTAAATCAGTAATTTCTTTTCAATTAAATATTCGTTGTTGCCATTTATTGCAATTCTCTTCACATGTAATTTGTAGGCAACAAATGTGCCAATGTTTAGCAAAACGCATATTACCATAAAAATGACAGAGAAAACGGCACAAATATAAGCCAAATAGTGCCAGTACGGTGCCTTAATAAACATTTTAAAGGAAACAATAGTCAGCAAAATTAGGGTCTTTCTAAACAATTTTAAATTTTCCAGACAAGGCCTCATCCTTTAACCAAGATCTAGCCCCGCGGCCACGGCCGAGTACTTTCTACAAAAAGTAAAATATACAAAATAAACCCGTTTTCGAATTCCTCTTTTTTTTCCGGCTTTTTTGAGCCTATTTTCTTTATGGGCTATTACGTAGGCGTAACCTCGGGAAGCTAGAAATAAATAAACAACAAACTTCTTGAAGAAGATAAAAAAAATAACTAAAAAAAATTAGACACTCGTTCAACCAAACTTTTTAATAAAAAATTAAAAGGTATAGCTTTTTTTTTAGTTTTTTTTTTAGATTTAGAAAAACTGCAAAATAGAAAACAAAACCTAGAAATAATTTTTTTTATTTATTTTTTTTTTGCTGAAAATAAAATAATAAAAGAAAAAAAACATAGTTTGGACCCAACAGTTCTTGGTTTTTCTTCGTTCTGTTAAAATTCTTTGGCTATCGACACCCTCGGCCTTAATCTTTTCGGGAAGGTGGGGGAGGAACGGAAAATAAAATCTTAAAAAGGGAATGACTATGGCAGCAATATCTTTAGTGTTTACTTGAATTAGTTTTGGGAGTCTACAGACATAGCGTTACGAGCCAGTATAAGTTAAAAAAGCACCTTAGAATAATGAATACTAAAGACTGTAAAAAAATTAATCTCCGAAAATAAAAAAAAGACGGGGTGCTGGATAGAGCAAGTCTTAGTTGTTGGCCCCTTTTGTGGTCTTGAGGGGGGAGCATGGAAAATCTCTCCAACAAAAAAGAATCTATTTTTAAGGTTTTAGATGCTTTGGAGAAACTGGGGTTGTTTTAATGATATTGTTGGTTGGGGGTTTTTTTTGATGCTATGGATAAATTCTGTTGAAAAGTCTAAGAGTTTTTTTTTTCCGACTTAATTTATTCTTGATAAATTCGTAGAGCTTCTTTTAATTAAGGAGAAACCTGGCTAACCACCCGGGGTCGTCCAATTGAAGGATTCCAACCATTTTAAATAGGGTTCCTCCCAGACCCCGACCCCGAGCCGAAAAACCCGACCCCGACCCCGTCCCCGACCTTTTTTGGGTCGGTGATCGGCGGTGAACAAACACCCCTAAAGATCTGACTTTTTTAGCGAGCAATGACTTTGAAAATTGATTGGCATTGTGAAGCAATTTTATTTACACGATAACCAAACTTATTTATTACTTTATTTTTATTATATTTTTGACGTTTTTAAATAAATAGCAGAAAGCGCCATTTTATTTAAGCATGACGACAAAAACCCAAGAAATCTGTAATTTTTTTACTAAATTGGCGGATGACGCCGCAAAATGCTTGTACTGGTGAAGCCAAGTTATCATGCAAAAACGCCTCCATCAAGGGCTTGTGGGACCATTTTAAGTCAATGCATGCGGCGGAATATGAGAAGCGCAAAGAAACCCCAACTGCATTGACGGTAAATAGTTGTTTTTTATTTAATTTTATAAAACAATTACAGTCAAAGCATCACCAAAATGGACGGATGGATAAACAATTTAGTTTTTGATACAGTAACATTGCACTTTTCTATTCGCGCGTGTCGCCAATTAAAATGTTATTGACAATTAAGAGAGTAAATTGTTTTGCTCTGAAATTAAATGTAACTGCAACAGTGCGTTACTAATTGCTAATTAGTTTAGAACAAATGTTGAGTAAAAACTGAATGTCAGATTTCTTGTCATATTTGTTGCGTTTTATTATTTGAACTCCTGTTCTTTTTGAATCATTAAATGGGCTTTGTCGATTGGTTCATCTCAATTCAAATTCCAATCATTTACTTAACCATTTGTATAAGCATTCCGTCAATGGCACTTTATATTGCCCAAATTGTCACCATCGTTCGGCACAAAAAGTTTCACAACTCAAAAGTTATTAATATTAAAGTCGAACAAATTTAACTCCAATTTTGATTAGCAATTAAAATATTAACATTACAGATTAATATTATTATTAACACCGGCGATACTAAAACATTGGAATTTTTGTACTTCTACTATCTACTGCATATGGACATAGGTGATAGGAATTGATAAAATCTTGTTTCCCGATCCTAATTCTTTAATGAAGACTGAGAATTTAAACAATCAATATCACCAACCGGTACTGTAGTGCTTTCCAGCTGGTTACTGTTGTGGGCCAGCGACACATTCCGCCAACAGCTAATCAAAGATTTTGCGATCATTCGAAAAACAAATATTCAAAATATTCGTGTCGATGCAATGGAGGGGCCCCGAAACAATAATCATCGGGCAGTTGGAGGAGCTGTTGGCCATCAATTGCAGAACAGATTTTGCAGTTCCGTAAACAATTGCCCACGATTTCTTAATTTTACATAAAAAATCTACTGAAATTTATGCCCATGATTTAATAATTTCATATTAAGTAAAAACCAAAAAAGCCATATAAAGTTAATTTTAAACGCCGCAATCAATGGGTACTTTTCGGGGTGTCGGGTTCTTCGGGATGTCGGGGTTCTTTGGGGTACTTCGGGGTTTCGGGGTTCTTCGGAGGGGTTCTTTGGGATGTCGGGGTTCTTTGGGGTACTTCGGGGTGTCGGTGTTCTTCGGGGTTCTTCGGTGTGCCGGGGTTCGTCCGGGGCATCATGTCGGGGCCGGGAATGAAGCCCAAAAATGCCAGGGCGTTAGGGGCAACCCTGATCAAAGGCATTCTTCAAAAAAAATGTTAGGTTCAAAAATAATTTAAATTGCATTGCAAATTCAAATTGTAATCAAATCTTTTCACACACCCCGGCCGATGTTGGTTGACTGGTCGCATAAACTTCTTGTCGTTGGTGTGGTGACAACGGTTGTTGTTGAGGCGAAATGAAGCTGTCGGGTGGTTTTTTTTAAATTTTTAAAAAAAAGTTTTATTCAACGCATTTTGCTTTACTAGGGGTGGTCGGCGGTGGACAGCCGGACCTGCGGCCCGCCTGAGCAGCAGGCGAATTCTTTGTCCCCTCATTCTTTTGTTTTGTTCGGTCGTAGTAATTGTGTTAATTTGACATTTTTCTGTGGTTCATTTAAAATTGGTTCTCACATTGGCATTCTGTTAGGATCTTTTGTCTCCCCCAAATTTGGTTGTACTATTTTCACTTCGCCCGCTTTCACACTCTTCTTCACCGGTCTCAAGAAAAGTTGATATCTTTTTATAATTGGAGGAATAAATAATCTAGGCTTTGGTGGAGCGAGTCGTCTCAATTATTTATTGAAGTTCAACCCGGACGGGCAAATTCCTACCCCCATCCCGGTTCTATTATCCTGACCCGACAGCAATAGCGATTTATTTAATATTTGGCGCTTCCGCTAACCCACCCTGGCTTGGGGTTTGTTAGGCTTAGGCCTAAGCCACTCTTTCCTGATTATGGCTAGCAATGGTGATGAAAGAAAAGGTAAATAGAAAAATTCTGGGATGAATTTTGCCATTTTTTTTCCTCACGGAGAGCAATTTTCCGGGTTGGAGAGAAATTTTCCGATAGCAATTTTCCTCTTTTTTTCACGGAGAGCAATTTTCCGAAAATGGTCGGAGAGCAATTTACCAGAGAGTAATTTACATAGACAACTTTGAGTCAAAAATGGTGAATTTAAGAAAAAAAACTGCATTTCAAAAAAAAAGTTTGGATTCCGGTCCGGGCTTCGGATTGGTCAAAACGGATGTCGGATTCGGATTCTACGACCAGAACAACCTATAGAAACTAGTTTCTCTCGACATTGATTACTAAATTTATTTTTTCAAAAAGGGGGGGGGGGGTACCATCTAAATAATTACTCATTTTGAAATTTTAAGGGGTTAATTATGAAAATTGTCCAAAATTGTAAAATTTCTGAAACACTTCGGCAATAAGCGGGAACGGGAAAAAGAATAAAATAAATTTCCGGGAATGCACCACTGGCAGGATGAGCACCTGTAAAATAAAAAATCAAAGGGATTTTCCTTTCTTCCAAAATTTGGGTGGTAAAAACGGTCAACTCGGGTGAGGATCGAACCCACGACCTTCACCCAATCCGTGAGCAGCTCATCCCACTGAGCTACCGGGCGTCTTGAATCTTGTGCCGCCGCCCGAGGCGTTTTAGCCGCGTCCAACCAACGGAATCTAACTTCTTTACCGTTCAAAAATGTACACAAATTTCTTCACCAACTTTTCTTGTTAAACACTTACAATTGTTTCGTCATATATTTCGTGTGTGCAAATTACAAACAATTATTATAAATGGACGGGTGGATAAACATTTAGTTTTTGATACAGTAATATTGCACTTTTCTATTCGTGCGTGCCGCCAATTAAAATGTTATTGACAATTAAGTAGAGTAAATTGTTTTGCTCTGAAATTAAATGTAACTGCAACTGTGCGTTACTAATTGCTCATTAGTTTAGAACAAATGTTGAGTAAAATGAATGTCAGATTTCTTGGCATTATGTTTTCTAAAGATATAAGCAAAGTTCTAAAAGAAAGTATATTAATTTTTTAAATACTTGAGAGTACTTTTATGCGAATACATTTATCCATTTGAATGCCATAAATTCAATACAAAATTGAGATGAGAAAGTAGAAAAAAGTAATTTGTTGCGTTTTATTAATTGAACTCCTGTTCTTTTTGAATCATTAAATGGACTTTGTCGATTGGTTCATCTCACATCAAAATCAAATCATCTACTTATCCTTCTCTATAAGCATCCCGTCAATGGCACTTTATATTGCCCAAATTGTCACCATCGTTCGGCACAAAAAGTTCCACAACTCATTCTATACACTTTTTGTTATGCGGGCAATTCCGGTAACAAATTCAAATTGATAGTGTTAAAATTCCGATTTGTTTATAGAAAGAATTAGAATTAGGTAATAATTAAAATTGATCAGTTTTCTTCTAAATTGTTTCAGGATTTGCTGTACGTGTTGAACTCTTTCTACGGTCAACGATTGCCCTTTATAATCGGTACCGTGCTTTACCCGATTTATATAAATTTCCCAAATTGGATGCTCGTAATGTTCTTTTTTCTTGGCGGGCACATATTACAAGTGAATAATTTGGTCACGGCTTTTATACTGCTGAACCGACTGACCGCAATTATAATGCCAATTAAACATGAAAAGGTTGTTTATGTTTTTTAAATAATACTTTGTATTGTAAGCGGTTTATAGGTTTGATATCTTTAAGATGTGGCACAAATTTCTTCCGATTTTAATCATTTTTGTTTACATTGTGCCTGCTTTGTTCTTTTGGTCTTTGTTCAAAATGGATGCAATTCTTATATTGAATTATCCAAATTCAACGACTAACCGCAGTTTCTTCATCTACGAAGCTGGGGATGTAATTATTCTTAACAATTTAATTAAAGATTAGGACATTCAAGTTATAATTAAATTATTAATTTTGCTGACTATTGTTTCCTTTAAAATGTTTATTAAGGCACCGTACTGGCACAACGAATATTTAATTGAAAAGAAATTACTGTTTTATGCATTGGCAACTTTTTTGGGGGCACGCGCTCGTCGCATTCAACTTTTTGGTAAATGAAAGTCATTAATATTAAAGTCGAACAAATTTAACTCCAATTTTGATTAGCAATTAAAATTACAGCTTGCTATTTTTATTAACACCGACGATGCAAAAACAGTGGATATTTTGCACATCTTATACCTACTGCTTGTGGACACAGGTGATAGGAATTGAAGAAAGCTTGGTAATTCCGATAATAATTCTTTGACCCAATGAAATTTCAAGACTGCAATTGAAACGCTCAAACATCACAACAGGTACTGTAGTGCTCTCCAGCTGGTTACTGTTGTGGGCCAGCGGCACCTTTCGCCAACAGCTGATCAAAGATTTTGCTATCATTCGCAAAACAAATATTCAAAATAATCGTGTCGATGCACTGGATGGGCCCCGAAACAATAATCATCGGCCAGTTGGAGGAGCTGTTGGCCATCAATTGCAGAACAGATTTTGCAGTTCCGTACAACAATTGCCCACGATTTCTTAATTTTACATTAAAAAACTGTACTGAATTTCATGTCGATGATTTAATAATTGCATACCATATAAAGTTAATTTTAAAACGCCGCAATCAATGGGTACTTTTTGGGAGAAATTTTAAGGACCATAAATTGGCCTAAACTGATAGGATCCGTCCCTTTTTTGTTTAAAATATTATTCAAAACGAAATTAAACGAAAATACGGCAACTTTTTGTGCTTTTTAAAAATGGGATGGGATGGCGGTTTCTGAATTTAGACAAACTCGAAAATTAGCAAAACCCGGATACCGGTCCCTGATAATTTGCCCAAAACACCCGGATACCGGTCCCGGTTCCGGGTACCCGTTCTTGTCCAACCCTATTAAAAAAAAACCAAAAATGTGCCTCTTAATAATCAAAATTTTTTTAAACTAAAAAATTTTGTTTTTAATAAAAATCCACCCCAACGATCGGAATTTTCCTTGAAATTTTTTTATTTGATAATTTTATAAAATTTTCTAAAACATGTGATATTACTTAAATTCGTGTTTTTGTTTTGTTTTGAATTTTTGAGTGTAAATTAATAAAGAATGAAGTATTTTGAAGGTTTTCACGGAAAATGGACCGAATTTGGTTAGTTTTTGCACATTTTTAAATCATTATTTTGGCACTTTTGGGGTTTTTGCTCAATATTTTTGGGGTTTTTGGCCAATATTTTAAGTCATATTTTGCGTTTTTATTCAATATAAATGCCAGCTCTAATCATACAATAATTTTAAGAATCAAAAACCATATTTCTCATGATTTTATCATAGCAAACTGCACTTTAGTACTCATTTATCAACAATTGCAGTGCGTGACTAAAAGCACAAAAAAGTAAAGAATGGCAATATTTTAATGTTTTATAATTTTATTTAAATGTTTTAAAGTTCATAACAAGACAAAACTTTGTAATTGCACTTATTGAATATCGTGTGAAACAAAGTATAATTGTTAGACAAAAAATTTGTCATAAGACAAGCGAATACATTTTGCCTCAGAAATTCAATACAAAAGTTGGTTAATGAGTTTTAGGAAAAAGCTCATTTGTTGGGTTTTGGCTGATAGCTTATTATTAAGTGCCGTGTTTTAATGAGTTAACTGCTGAACCGGCTGACCTGCACCAACTGGCCAATTAAGAAAAAGTAAAAAATTTGCACATTATTTCAGGTACTTTCCTATTTTGCGACCCTTTCCCCAAATTTTGTGAGTGCTGATCACGAATCTGACAATATTTTTAAGATTTGACAGATCTAAGGTTTTGAAAATCTATGATTTTTATTTTTATTTTTTCACTATTAAAGAGACTTAGGGGTTTGTTAGGCTTAGGCCTAAGCCACCCTAGCCTGGCGTTCGTTAGGTTTAAGCCTAAGCCACCCTGGCCTGGGTTCCCCCAAGGGGGTGGCTTAGGTCTAAGCCTAACGACCCCAAGCCATGGTGGAAACCCCATATATGATGTTTCCAGAAAATTTGGGGAGGGTTCGCAAACAGGAACCGACTTTTAAATACTTAAATGTGTTTTTATTTTTGAACAATTCAGCGTAATTTATATTGAATCTTATAGTGATGATGGACTTTGTCGATTCGTTCATCTCAATTCAAAATCAGATCATCGCCTTAACCATTTGTATAACCTTTCCATCAATGGCACTTTGTATTGCCCAAATTGTCACCATCATTCGGCACAAAAAGTTCCACAACTCATTCTACGCCCTTTTTGCTATGCGAGCAATTTCGGTAACAAATTTAAAATGATAAGCAGATACCCGGGCGGGTATTTGCGCGTCGGGTACTCGCCCGACTCGGGTATCCGTCCGCACCCTAGGTAGCACGGGGCCGGGACGGAACAGAACAAATTGACTGTTCTAAAATTTGAGAACAGAACAGTAACAGGAACAGATCCAAAATTATTGGAACAGCAAAACACTGACGTTTACAAAAGTTTATCAAAATAAATTAGCTAATCATTAAGTCAGTTTTTCTCCAAAAAATGTTTCAGGATTTGCTGTACGTATTGGTGACTTTCTACGGCGATCGGCTGCCTTTCATAATCGGTGCCGTGCTTTATCCGATTTATTCAAATTTGCCAAATTGGATGCTCGCAATGTTCTATTTTCTTTCCGGGCACACATTCCTTGCGAATATGTTGGTCACTGCTTTTATAATGCTTAACCGTTTGACCGCAATCATAATGCCAATAAAACATGAAAAGGTCGTTTAAGGCTTTTATAACAAACAATTATTAACTATTTAAAGATATGGCAAAAATGTCTTCCGTTTATAACAATTTTTGTTTATTTGGTGCCAACATTGGTGTATTGGCCGATGTTCAAAATGGATGCAATTCTTAAAGTGAATTCTCCAAATTCAACGACTGACCGCAGTTTTTCCATAAACGAAGCTGGAGATGTAATTTTACCTACAATTTTCCAAATTTTATTTGCGCTAGTGGCATTCATATTCAAAATTAATTATCCAATTAAAAATTGCTGAAACCCTTCCCCTAAAAATTTTAATTAAGTTACCGTACGGCAATTATTTGGCTTATATTTGTGCCGTCTCCTCTGCAATTTTTATGGCTTTATGCGTTTTGCTAAACATTGGCACTTTTGTCGCATACAAATTACATATGAAAAAAGCTGACACAAACGTGGACAACAACTTTAACGCTATTAAGAAGAAATTGGTGGTTTATGCAATGGCAACATTTTTGGGTCACGCGCTCGTTGCAAGCTTGTTTTTTGTAAATGAACTTCATACCTAAGCTGATTATTAGCAATAAATGTATTTAACATTCACAGATTCCCATTATTATTCATATTCATCTTGATCCGAAAGCAATGGCTATGTTCTTCGTTTACTTCCCATTAGTTATGGACGCAGGTGATAGGAATTGAAGAAATCATAGTTTTTAACAGGCGTGGGCACTTCGTATCCGTATCCGTCCGTCCTCAAAATCTCATATCCGTTATCCGTCCGTATCCGGATATATCCGCGGATATCCGTGCCCACGCCTGGTTTTTAAATTAATTTTTGGACCCACTAATTTCAAGACACAAAAATTTAAACGGTTACATCACCCCCAACAGGTACTTTAGTGCTCTCCAGCTGGTTACTGTTGTGGGCCAGCGGCACAATTCGTCAACAGCTGATCAAAGATTTTGCGATCATTCGCAAAACAAATATTCAAAATAATCGTATCGGTCCAATGGATGGGCCACGAAACAATAATCATCGGGCAGTTGGAGGAGCTTTTGGCCAACAATTCCAGAATAGTTCTGTCGGCCAATTGCCAACAGTTTCATAAAACGCATCAATTAAGTAGTAGATATCTTGATCAGTTTACATTTTGTGTCGCTGAAGTAGAAAAATTTTAATTATTTGGATCTAATTATGACATAGAATTGCTTTTGCTTTCGTTTTGTCAAATTTTTGATCAGTGATTAGAGCATTAATTTTCAGTAATAGCTGAAGAAAAGGCGTATTATTTGATATTCTTGGGTAAGATTATTGTTTTTGAATTTTAAAAAAATGTGTTTATTTAGAATTACGGTTTCATAGCAATTTGTATTTGTTTTCACTAATGTGCAAATCAATACATTTTATAATTTTATTTTAAATAAAAATCAAAGCCAGATAAAGTTAATTTTAACGCCGCAATGCATTGTCTCGTTGCCGCGCCTTCATTTCAACCGAACTCGGATCCACAACGGACACTTCGACACGAACAGTTCGACAACGGACACTTCGACACGGACAGTTCGACAATGGACACTTCGACACGGACAATTCGACAACGTCAATTCAATTTAAAAGTTTGATTGAGAAATCTCATAACAATAACAAATAAAGTTAAAAAAGATTTCGGGATTGGAGCGATCGGGATTTATCCGGGATCCCAATCCCAACTCTAGTGTACATAAGGTATGCGGTCTAGCTTTAAAATCGATAATTTAAGAATGCAATTTAATTGACATTAATTATACTACTATTTATAAAAATGTTGAAAACCCAATTTTTTGCCGGAAGAACTCTTTTCTGAACCAAACCCACTATGAATTATAAATAAGTATTGTGTAATTAAAATTTGCGACTCAGCAAAATATCATTTAAAAAATTGACAAAAAAAGAGAAGCATTAAAACAAAATTATTTGGCTCTGCCAATAGAGTCCTTTTTTTTTAAATCTCAAAATAAATTGCAAAAAAAACAACAAAAAAAAACCGTTCCCAAAGTAATCACTATGCCAGGCCAGACAAACAAACACACACTCGGAGGGACAAAAGAATAGAAACAAAAAATGAATTTGCTCAAAAAGTCGGAGTTTTCCCCAAATTTTCAACAAACAAAGCTTTTTTTACAAAAAGAATCCCCAACCTATGACATTCATGAAGAATAGGTAAGTCGTATTTTAAGAGAGAGAAAGGACAGAAAAATTTTTGTTTTAAAATTTTCTTTATTACATTTTTAAAATCAAAAGATTATTAGGTGCTAAAAATCTCGTTTTAGGTATTTTTTAGTCCATATATCAATCATTAGTTCTAATTGTTAACCAGGTAAATAGGTAATCAAATTAAAACAATTATTCGGAACAGTTGTAAAAATTTAAAAAAAAAGCCTTTGGAGTTGTAAAAAATATTTCATTTTATTTTTTATTTTTCTCAAGAAAAAACCAAAATAAGTGCTAAAACTCCAAAATAGGTTAGTAAACAGTCCAATTTTTGGTTTATAAATTTTTATTTTTGTGTATAAAATGGAAATGAAATATATAAACCTTAAATCCAAGCCCTAAGGCCCATTTTGTCCGTCCGCCCGTAATCCGCCCTCATTCATCCGCCCCCACAAATCCAAAAAAAAAAACACTCCAAGGTCAGCCCACTTCAACAACATTTTCGTCTTTCAAAACTCTTTTTCTTTCTTTTTTTTACACTTAAACAGTTGTTGTTGGGGGAGTCGGCATTCATTTTATTGCACTGCCGAATGTTTAATTGCACCAAAAAATGTTTTATTTTGGATTCGTCCGAGTCAAAAATATATTTTTTTATAAATTGTTTTGTTTTGTTTTGGCGCCCATCTGATCGAGCCTCAAAATAACTTTTACTGCATATATTATTCCGCTTTTTGTCAAAACAATGAAATATAAACAATATGAACAAATCAATTAAAAAAATGATTTTAAAATTTTCAATCAGCTATTTTAATATTGATTTTGTCTAAATGTATTACGTACTTAAAGGTTCAACTTAAAAACACATTTCTGGTGGGTTAATTAGGCTTCTAATCGCGAATATGAAGTTATTTTTTGAATTTGGCATCATCAAATTTGTTCAAATCATTTTTAAAAACACACAATTTTTTCAAAATAAACCATTAATAATTATGCGTCTCATTTTGGCATGAAATCAGAAAATAGGCTTAGCCCCTAAGCCTAACAAGCATTTGCTTAGACCTTATTTGTTTGTGTACGGATTAATTGAAATTGGACAAATGGAGGGGGTTTTATTTTTATTACTCGACCTTAAATACCTCCAAAAAATCTTAAAATTTCGCTTAAAACATTTTAATTTTTCATAAATTAGCATATTAAAAATACACATACAAATATTTTTTTTTAAATTCTATAAAGACACTAAAACCACCTATATTTATGAAAAATAATTTTAAAAAATATATATAAATGAAATTTTGCGCGGTGATTTTATTTTTTCCAACGGTTTACCATGCAAAATTTGTTCAGACTCCTCCACATCAGCAGAGCCACCAGTCCATCCATTATTTATCGCTTTCACCCACATCTGCAAAAAAAGTTGACGGGGGGTAAATCCCCGCCATTGGCCCTCCCGCGCCACCCGCCCCCCTTGACGGGGGTAAATCCCCGCCATTGGCCCTCCCGCGCCACCCGCCCCCCTTGACGGGGGCAAATCCCCGCCATTGGCCCTCCCGCGCCACCCGCCCCCCTTGACGGGGGTAAATCCCCGCCATTGGCCCTCCCGCGCCACCCGCCCCCCTTGACGGGGGCAAATCCCCGCCATTGGCCCTCCCGCGCCACCCGCCCCCCTTGACGGGGGTAAATCCCCGCCATTGGCCCTCCCGCGCCACCCGCCCCCCTTGACGGGGGTAAATCCCCGCCATTGGCCCTCCCGCGCCACCCGCCCCCCTTGACGGGGGCAAATCCCCGCCATTGGCCCTCCCGCGCCACCCGCCCCCCTTGACGGGGGTAAATCCCCGCCATTGGCCCTCCCGCGCCACCCGCCCCCCTTGACGGGGGCAAATCCCCGCCATTGGCCCTCCCGCGCCACCCGCCCCCCTTGACGGGGGTAAATCCCCGCCATTGGCCCTCCCGCGCCACCCGCCCCCCTTGACGGGGGTAAATCCCCGCCATTGGCCCTCCCGCGCCACCCGCCCCCCTTGACGGGGGTAAATCCCCGCCATTGGCCCTCCCGCGCCACCCGCCCCCCTTGACGGGGGTAAATCCCCGCCATTGGCCCTCCCGCGCCACCCGCCCCCCTTGACGGGGGCAAATCCCCGCCATTGCTCTCTCCCGCCTCCCCCTCCCCTTCTTGACGGGGGCAAATCCCCGCCATTACCCTCCCCCGCCTCCCCCCCCCCCCCCTCCCCCGCCATTTCCACGTCAAACACCTGCACACCACAGCGGGCATTTGTCATCCACCACAGCTGTCTTGACATTTCTGGCCTCCCCCAAATTGTGATATTTAATCCAAAACACCCCCCCCCCCCACTATACAATGCAAAAGCATGGCGTATGATGACGTTTTTTTGACCCCGCCGGCAGGCGTCAAAAATTGACATTTTGTCTTTCCCCTGACATTATGTCCAATACCTAAGCCTAAAACTGGCATGTCCGTCATTCAAACATCAATTTGTCCTAGTCAATAAACAGACACTTGAACCATTTGACAATTCGACAAAACGCTAAAACAATGACATTTCGACTATTTCTCATTATAATCTACAAAAGGGGTCATTTAAATAATCCGAACCAAAAAAATTTAAGAAACTCGAAAGTTACAAATTCTATTCCACGACATTTTGTCACAATCTAACTTAAAAATCTGTGTTTACTTTAAATTTTATTTTCCTGCCACTTTGCACTTTTGTCCAATGAATACCTTTTTTTTAATTGCGTTTCAATTTTCACACGGCTCCATTATCTCGTTGTATGTGTTGTCTGTTGTCCCCCATTATTCTTTAAAATGCCACAAATGCACGAACCCAACATGCCTTTTTCTCATTCCCATCATAAGACCGCACTCATTTTGCGTTGCTTTATTTTTTTTTTTTGCTCAAATTGCTATAGGTAAAATTTTATTTTATTTTTAATTTTTTGTTTGTTTTTGGTTGAGTTTGAAAAAATTGATAGCAATTTAAATTTGTTGGCACTGAAGTGATGTGCACCGTTTTCCACAATTCCGCTATTTTAAACGCAAATTTCGAAGATAAATTATTTGTTATTTATATTTACCAAAAAGAAATTTGTTCAGAACAAATATTATGTTTAATCATGGCCAAAAACGATGATGGTCACCAGGTGATCAGCGGAGATGACGACGTCATGTGCACTGAAAAGCAGGTAGAACAAATCGAGCGTGCTGGGTCGTTTCCTAAATTCCGCCACTATGGGCGTTTCCTAAATCCGCCAGGGCGTTTCCTAAATCCGCCAGGGCGTTTCCTAAATCCGCCAGGGCGTTTCCTAAATCCGCCGCATACACTTTTTGAAGTAGTTTTAGACATCATAACTTTATTCATACCGCACTAAATCACTTAAGTTTTATACCAATGGAAAGCTCTAAATGAGTAAACTATTTGTTAAACATAACTAAGCGGCAAATTAAAGTTTTAAAAAGTTATGATCAGAAAACCACGAAAAAGTTCGATATTTGCCCAGTTTACATTATAACTTTTTTGAAACTTATCAAAACACTTCAACTTTGCTGTAATGCTTTTTTACTCATCTAGAGCTTTCCAATGGTATAAGGTTTAACTGATTTATTGCGGTGTAAATAAAGTTATAAGCTAAAACTGCCAAAAATCGGACTTTTTCGTGGTTTTCTGATCATAACTTTTTCAAACTTTGATTTACTGCTTAGTTTAGTTTTACAAATAGTTTCTACTCATTTAGAGCTTTCCATTGGTATAAAACTTAAGTGATTTAGTGCGGTATGAATAAAGTTATGATGTCTAAAACTACTTCAAAAAGTGTATGTGGCGGATTTAGGAAACGCCCTGGCGGATTTAGGAAACGCCCTGGCGGATTTAGGAAACGCCCTGGCGGATTTAGGAAACGCCCTGGCGGATTTAGGAAACGCCCTGGCGGATTTAGGAAACGCCCTGGCGGATTTAGGAAACGCCCATAGTGGCGGAATTTAGGAAACGACCTAGCACCCAAATCGAGATATGCATTAAAATGTTGTGTTTTTTTAACGTTTTTAAAAAATACTTTTATTGAATTAATTATTATTCATATGTCAAGATGATTGTTGAAAAGTGCAACAATTCCGCCCGAACACTTCAAAATGTGCCACCAAAGAAGCGGTGGACTTCGGCACTGCGTGTCGTCACCGCAATGGCACGCTTCAAGCACATGTCAAAGGTCAGACAGAATTAGTGATTCGATTTCTTTTTTTAAATATTTAATTAATCAAAAAATTATAATATAAATACAAAAATATTATGTTTGGATATAAAACAACAATATTATTCTTTTAACGAACATAGTTTATATCAGGGTTCGTATACGTCGTTTTTATTTGCAAAGGGCGTCTTTCGAAAATGGTCATAATCCATTTAAAGTGACAAAAATTAAAAGTTCAAAAGAAAAAACAAAAAAATTGTAATTTGCATTGTTAAAATGCACTTTTAATTCTGCATTTCTTAACAAATTCCGTCTAAAATTTAAAACTTTCCCCTGCGGCACCCCGTCCAATAATTGTTAGTCAAAATAAATCGGGTCGTATCAAAAAACCCGGGTTTGTCTTTGGATTCCATAAAATTGGCCCGCTTGTGGTCCTTGGAATCACCTTATTTTTGCCTTTGGCTCTAATGCTTTTATCGGATACCAGCCCTGTTTTATATATTTTATAATATAAATTAATTTATTTTACTATTTAATTAGTGTAAAAAATATTGCAATTGAATAAACGCTCCTCGGTAAATGGTCGTGTTATTAGATTGCTAAAAAAAAATTTATGTATAAAACATTATATCTTAAAAGTAATAAAAACAAAAGATTGTTTCCTAAAAAAAAATAAAAAATTTCAAAAAGAATTTGTAATTCAAACATTTTGTTTAAACACATAGCGAAGACTATTTTTAATTAAGTGGCCCGTCAATTGCTTTCGTTTCTGTCTGGCACGTTTAATTGGACCTTTTTTGCTCTCATTTCACATGGCGGCGCAGCGGCGCAATTTCCGCGATGAAAATTTTAGTTTTTTTTAGCTGCAAAAAAACAACAATTTTTATGGCAAAAATGCCCTCTTAAAGGGCCGGACGGACGGACGGCACGGATGTGCAATTTTTATTGTGTGCCAAAAGCTAAACAAATTACCCTATGCACTTTTGCCGCCCCCCCCCCATTTTCATCACTCAAAAATGCCCGCCCCACACCCCCACTCCCATACATCGGCCGGCTGTACTTTGACTTCTTTTTAATCATCAAAAATGTGGGAATTTTTATTTTTTTGCAAAAATAAAGCTTCTCTTTGAGTCAAACAAAAATGTTTTTTTTCCATAAAATGTTATGGCAAAAAATACAGCAGCAATTTGTTTGCAAAAAGTTATGCATTTATGTGACTTTATACCGGCTTAGATTTATAAGAACTTTTAAATTTATTTTATGATTGGATTTTTTTATGAAAATCGATTTTTTTTGATTGTTAAAAAATCATAAAAATTTCAAAAAATGCACAATACGACTCACTCCAGTTTTTCGTGACAATTTTTAGATTTTTGAACAATAATTTTGGTTGAAAAATGAAGCTGTTTAAGTACATAATATGCGAAAAGTCCAACTTCAAAAAATAAAATTTCTAATTTTGTTTTAAACATTTAATAATATTCGAATTTAATTTATTCGAGACTTTTTCTAACAAGCAATAAATTTAAGAATATTAAAATACTTTTTTTAATTTGTCATTATAGCAGCAAAATTTGGGGTTTCTTTGGTATTTTTTTAATAAATTTTTAATTAAAATTAAATAATTATTTGTCATTTGTTTGCCTATAAAGGGCTTTGTTGAGGCGATAAATGCTCCTTTTTATTGGTTTTTGTTCCTTCGCCTCTGCTTAATTTAATTCAAATAAAATGCCAAAAATTGCATCAAAATGGCAATATCTGACATAATTTGATGCCATTTTTTGCTGAAACAATTAATGTTTTTTAGCAGAAAGTAATAAAATAATGTTTATATAATTAATAAAGAAAGAAGCAAAAATAAAAAATAAAAATTTCAAAATAGGACCACGTCGTATATCATCATCAATTTTTTTGACATTTTCTTTTTACTATTTTTGATTTCTTATGACATAAAATTGCTAAATTTGGAACGAATTTCTGCGGTAGGAAAAAACATAAAACTCGAGAAGAAATTGGATATTTCTTTGCTGAATTGGCCCAGTTAATCCCCCCCGAGGGGGGCCAATGAATGCTTTTTGCCTAGGCCACAAATTACGCCACACTCTGTGGCCCCAAAATTTTATTTTATTTATTTTCTTTGTTTGATCTTGGACTCGGAGGCAAATTTTTCTGCAAGAATTTATTTTGGCAATTTGTTGTTTTTTCACTTGTAAATATTTCTGATTTTATGAAATTTTTTGAATGTTCTTTTGTTTGGATTAAATGATTTTTAAATTTGTTTAAAAAACAAATAATGTAAATTAAATTGAAATTTATTAAATTATTTTGCCACTTTGTTTTTTAATTTTTAAACTTTTTAATAAATAGTAAAAGAAGCCATTCATATAATTTGCAATCAATATTATTAACGCCGACTGTTTAGTTATGAAAAATGGAAATTAGCAGAGTGTTTTATTGTTTCCAAATTTTTTTGACAAAAATATTTTGAAATAAAAATCTCTCTTTTTTTTTGCATTTTACGGAATTCCGTAAATTTTGACGCATCAGCTCATTTTTCATCCTGGTTTGCCCTATATTTTTCGAAACTTTGTTTATTTAAAAAATAAACATTGGTCCCCCCATTTTTGAATTTGATTTAATTTTAATTTTTTTTGATGTCCAATTAATGAAAATGTTTTTAGAATTCAAATTGTTTCCAATATACTACGGCGCTGCAATAAATGTCGAAATTGCTAAATTCGCATGATCGACTCTTTGGACAACAAATTCTGCTGGCTGCTAAACCAGTGCCGTGCTGCGGCAATCGACGACGTGCCAGCATGGGCCATCTGTCAAATTGGCTGGCCGATTATTGCCAGCCGGCCTCCATTCCGGAACAAAGCGTTGTCGTCGATGATCTGCTGTGGCAGCAATCAAATCCAGCGTTGATCATTGATCACCACTTTCGTAAGCGCGAATCGTGCGGTCAGCTGAACTCGCGCAAACAAAAAGCGTCGCGCGGACGGAATGCCAACGCCTCGTGCCAGCCGGACAGGAATTATGCTGCTGCTGCTGCTGGAGGCAGCAACCATCCATTTTACAGTCAGCCCAACTCGCGCAAGTCGTCGTCCAGTCTGAATGTTGGCGGTGGAGGTGAAGCATACGGAACGCTTCGGCACGTGCCCTCACAGCCGGCACTGTCGCGGTTGGCACGTGCGTTGCCGTCAGCAATTTTGCCCGCAATCGCTGCCCTCCGGCGGGGGAGCGGCGGCGGCTGCTCGTCGCCTTTTGGCCCGCGGCAACAGCAGCATCCTTCTCCACCTCCTCGTGCGCGGGGCGGACGTCGTCAGTACTCATTGCAGTCACCGCCGCAGCAACGGCAGCAGCAGCACAAGCGTTTTCAGCCCGTTGGGGTTATTCAAAAAAATAAATAAAAATAAAACCCACTGTTTTCTAATAAAAATTTATTTTTAAACATTTTTTAATCAAAATTCTTTTGACCCACCACTACGGTTCCAGTCAACAACAACTTTGTTTGGCAACGGCCGCCCACGAAAGATGAGTGCCGACCCATCTTTTTGTACACCATCTTTAAGCAATGGACCATTTTATGTAATTGGGCATTAATTGTAATTTTTATAGGGATTGCGCAGCTCATTGTTGTTTTTCAACTTTTTTTTTGAAAGTTTGACAACATTTTGAAGTTTTTTGTCTCTTTATTCACTACAACATTTTTTTGTGTTTGTAAATGGAACTGTAATTTTTGTTTTTTTCTATTTTTGAACTTAACTTAGGACGAAACCCAACCGCAACAACAGCAGAAAACAAAGTTTTGCAACGCCAGTTTTGGCGTCAATTCAAATAACACGACCATTTGCCGTAGCGGTGGCGTCGCCGCAGGCGGCGCAGTTGAGCGTCGCGTTGCGTTACGACGCTGCCCGCAAAGTGACCTTGGCACGCGTTTTCAGCATCAACATCATGATGGCGGCGACGGCACTGGCATGAATGCGCAAACGGGAACGAGTCGAACCGCTTCATCCTCATTTTCCGGCTCCAACGAGTCGATGCCGACGAACAGCGGCAGTCGAAATGGTGAAACAGCAACTGAACAAGGTGGCGATTTAAAAATTCAAAAATGCCAAAAAATTAAAAGAATATATATTTTTTTATTTCTTGAACAAATTCTTGAAAATATTATTTATTTTAACTGCAATTTATTTAGCCCATTTATATATTTTTTCCATTTTTTTCAAATTAGCTCATTCATATCTTGACTAAAATGCTAATATTTTTTTTAAAGTCAAAATATTTGCGAATAACATATATTTAGCTTTTATTATTCAAAAAACTTTTTTCCCAAGAGTCTGAATCAAACATCGACCCCGTGTATTTGGCATTGAAACAAGCGACCGAAAAATATGGAAGTCGTGGAGGTATTAAAAAAAATCTTTCAAATATTACAACATTTAATCATCATTAAAAATTAAACGAAATAAATTGAAGAAAATGATTTGGATTTCTCCTATTAATGAATTCGAATATAATAAAGTAGAATAATTAAAAAATCAATGATGCATTATTATCATTTTTAATTTTCTTTTTTAATTAACAGCTAACAATAGTCGTCGTAGCTCACAACTCATTGCCGCCGGTGAATCAACAACGCCGAGCAGTACGCGCAACTTGTCGCAGGCGTCGCTGCTCGACTCGGGCACCTTCTCGTGCAGCGGTGAAGTGTGCAGCGGTTACGGAGGGTCCACCACCAGTTCAAACCTCATGACCGGCGGGTCAACCCCGCAATTGCAAGCCGGTAGAGAACATTTTTGGATTGGAACTTTTTGTTTTGCAAAAACTTAAAAAATTATCTTTTACCTAAAAATTTTTATTTAAAATAAAATGATACAACCTCCAAAAACACATCGATTATGATAAGATTTCGGTCATTAAAGCCTAAATTTTTCTTAATCCACTATTATTTAAAATTTTTAAATTCTAATTGTCCAACTTTTTTTCTCCAAATTTAAATTCGTCTTCAAGGTTCATTGATAATTTTTAAAATCTTTGGTTTTTTGATAAACAAAATTGTTTGTTTTTTCGGTTTTTAGCTCTTTTCCGACAAGTGTCAATTTAATTATACGCATTCTTTCATTTTCACAAGAATAAATTAAATTAGCACTCAAATTTCCTCTTTTTGTTATTTTTATTGAATTAACAATTTTGAAAATGTAATTAATGAATCTAACTCTCTCTCATTTTCCTTTTTTACCTTTTCTTTTATTAAAAATTTATTTTAATTAAGCAATTTTTGATTTCAAAAGGCGCCCTTTTTTGACCGACCGCAATTTTCTTTTGTTTGAGTCGAGCAAATTTCACCAATGCTTTGTGCCGCCGTAATTCAATAAAAAAAATGTAATTAATTCGCGATTTTTCGTTAACCTATCACGCAAAATTACATCATTTTCTGAAAATTTGTCCATTTATGGAATTTTAGACCATTTATTAAATAATTGGCATTTAAACCATTCATTAAAAAATTGGCATTTAAAGGCACCTGCCTATAAATTTTGAATGTTTTATAACTGGAATTTGTCGCGATTTCGTCAACCCATCACGCGAAATTACCTCATTCCGATTACTTTCTGAAAATTTGGCCATTTATGGAATTTTAAACTATTAATTAAAAAAAAATTGGCGTTTCATTCATTAAGGCACCTGCCTATAAATTTTAAATGTTTTATAACTCGAATTTGTCGAGATTTTTCGTCAACCTATCACGCAAAATTACATCATCCGATTACTTTTTCTGAAAATTTGGCCATTATGGAATTTTAAACTATTCATTAAAAAATTGGCATTTCATTCATTAAGGCACCTGCCTATAAATTTTGAATATTTTATTACTAGAATTTGTCGCAATTTGCCTATAAATTAAAGACTTTTTTCAATTTAATTACATTTTGCCAACCGATGTGTCGGGGAGCAACCCTAGTTTATGAATAGTCCAGTAGTCAGTCATAGGTTTGCCAAACTTTCTGATTTAATAGAATTTTAAAGTTTCAAAATAGTTTTTTTTTCAAATTTATTGACTGGAAACAAAAAGCTTATATTTATCTTTAAACAATTTTTAAATTAATCATAAAATGTGATCTGTGAATAGTGAAACAAAATTTTGAATAGAAAATAAAAATGCGATGAATTGCGTCAAATTTTTAATGAATACATTTTTCTGTGTCATAAACATAGTCATAGAGAGGCTTGTCAAATTTTTGTTTTTATTTTTTAACAAAAAATCAGTGAAAAGGAAAAAATGTAGTCTTAGCACCTAGGGGCCTGTGTAATATCCGCACTAATCCCCCATAATTGAAGAGAAAGTGGTGGCCAAATCGAACATTTTGAGTGGGCAATATGGCCAATTCATTCGATAGAAAATGTTTTAATCCTTCAAAAGCATCAACAAATATGGTGGCACGAAAAGGTTGGGCAAATAAATGCATTATTCAATTAGAATTAAGTCGAAAATGGGCTAATTCCACTAAAAATAATTATAAATTTAAAACAATCAATAAAATGTTATAAAAATTTTGTGTAAATGGAGTAAAATTTAAAATTTAATATTGTATTTTTTCCAAGTTTTAGGCCACCAGCCCAGCACACCCACCACTGCAAGCCGTGGACACACCAAATTGACGGAAAAGATGAAATCATTCTCTTTGGATTGTGCCGAACCGCCGTCTCATCTACAGGGGGGCAGCGGCGGCGGCGTGTTCCCGCATCACAGTAAGTGGGCGGGCGGGCGGGTGGGCGGGCGGGCGGGCGGGCGGCAAGGCGTAAAATGCCGGGTTTTCCAAGTTATCTCGCTTTCTCTTTTTTTGCTCTCTAATTGATTTACACTCATAATCTCTGTTTTCTGCTTCTCTCTAAAAAAGGAATGGATCGCGCGCGGTGCGTCTGTGTCAGGGAATGTAACCGGAAGTCAAAAAAGTGTCCGGAATTCCGGATTAAAAAATGTTCAAAATCCGGAATAAAATGTCCAAAATCCGGAATAAAAAGTCCGGAATCCGGTTACATCCCTGGTCCTTGTGCGCCGAAGAACCGAGCCGAAACTTTTTGATTGTCCAAACCAAACCTAAACTCCGGGTTTTACGGTTTGGTTCTTGAAGCGCCAACCCTAAAATTAGTGACCAATAAATTCGAATGATCTTTATGGGCAACACACAAAAAAAGATTGCATATGCTTTAGGGATGAAGCCGCTGAGGTCCGCGCGTGCCTTCACCACTGGAGCCGGCAGTTTAGATCATTGTGCCGAGCGCAGCACATCGCCTGCAAACAACTATTTTGCCCGACGTCCCCCACGGCGTTTGCCATCCGTTCCTGGCCAGCAACAGCAGCAGCAGCAAACTGTTGCTGTACAACAACAACCCATTCAAAGTTCGATTGGTACCGACCGTGATTTTGTTTTTATAAATTTTGTAAATAAATTTAAGCAATTCCACAAATTTTGCACATTGTGACGCATGAGTACATTGGCGGCGTTGCATGTTCACTTCGTCCGGGTGAACGTTTGGTGGTGGTGGACAACGGAGACCCGGACTGGAAGCACGGCTTTAAGGTCCAAAAATTTAAATGGAAAAATTTTGTAGCGAATTTTCAAATAGAATCCGATTTTCCAAAATAAACCTTCCGGGGCTTCTGCCTATTTATTTAAATAGACCCCCCCCCCTCTGGGCTTTTACGGTATTTTCTAAAATACCCCCCCGGGGCCTCTATTTTTGAAGATTCGGTAGATTTAAATAAAATTTAAATACCTATTTTATTGAAAATCTATAATTTCTAAGGATAAGTTTCAACAAATTAAAAATTTCTTTATAGCTAAATTATTGTTCCGAGAAGCTGCTCACCTTTCCCAGCGCATGCATCGCCGCCTACAAGACGGAGGAGGAGCAACCAATGCGTGTGACCCAAACTTGCAATTTGGTGGACCAAAAAATGCGTCTTTATCGAGACCAGGTATGCGCTAAAATTTTTCAAAGAAAAAAATTTTAAATTTGATCATTTCAAAGGTCGTTTTTGTGCAACCAAACTCGTTGGCCGAAGACGGACGTGTGACTGTGCGAAATGAACATGACAAATTTGTACAGTGCCCACTTCAATTTTTGGTTTTGGCATAAGACCAAAATGCCACGCCACGGAGGTAATGTTTTAATGGGTGAGACAGATTACTGATCACGAAAAAGTCGACATTTTCGGACATTTATTTTCTGACAGTCTCAAAAGTTAATGAAGCATTTTGTCTGCTTAATCATTAGTTCTACAGCGCTTAAGTTGAATGTTACTAAATTTGTAAAATTTGGTTGTCAAAGGAAAGGAGTTATGTGATGTTTGGAAGAAGTCGAAAATCGCTCGGGGGGGGGGGGGGGGAGGACGAGCAGTGCCGGTTTTGAATGGGAATAATAAGTCATCACATGTTATAATAATTTATATGTAACCAGAACGGTCAAAATTCAGGACACTTTTGTCCTATAATGCCGGATTCCGGACTTTTTAGCACAAAAACCGGAAATTATACGGACATTTTCACAAAAATTGGCGGATTTTCGTTGTTTTGGAACAGTTTTTCAGATAATATTTAAACATATTAAAGAAAGTGTAAATTTTAATTGTTTTTTAATTTTATTTTATAAATATTTCAACATTTTCCGGGTTTCCGGACCTTTTTGGTTCGGGATTTCCGGATAAGGGAGCGGGAAAAATAATTTTCCGGTGCGGGAACGGAAATTTGAAATTTAGCGGGAGCGGGGCCAAACTTTAGTCTCTAGGCATTAATCATTTTATCAAATGAGATGTTTATAGCTTTTTTAAGTTTCAGTTAAGCCGCAACAATATAATTTTAAATTTTTAGAAATGTAGTAACAACAAAAGAGCCGGGCTTACGACGAGACGACTAAAATTGCCGGATGATCGTTACAACTTTACATATAACGAATTTCTTTTGCGATGGGTATAATCTTGTCTGGATACCGTATTCGTCAACATTTTGTAACCGTATTTGTCCATTTTTAATCAGACCTAAATAAAATTGGCAATTTAAGAGACAATTTTGCCGATAAAACAATTGGATTTTTTTTATTTATTCTAGAAAATTGGTTAATTTAATATAAATATATTTACAGTATTATGCAAATTTTGAATACATTCCATTGTGACACAGTTAATATGAGTTTTATTTTGTTTTTTGTCATTATTATAATTAAATAATGTATTACAATATTTATTGTAATGAATAAGATTCACAATTATTCAAGCCAAAGTGGTCAAAAATTGTATTGGACATTGAATAAATTTGTTGTGTTCATTTCGGACCAAAACGCGTCCATCACTTTCCAGCGAGTTCGGTTGGACGAATACAATCTGGCATTTTTAAATAATAAAAATATTTAATATTTCAAGAATTAAATGTTGCGATTTTTTTGTTGAATTAATTTTTAATTCATTAACACCTGATCACGATAGAGACGCATTTTTTGTTCTAGCAAATTGCAATTGCGCACAAGACGCATTGGACGTTCTTCGGGCCGATATGCGGCCACGCAGGTGCTCGGGAAGGTCACCAACCGTTCCAGATAATCATTGACCTTTAAATTTTTAATATAAATCAGCTTTAAAATTAATTTTTTAATTTAGCATTTAAAATTCGAAAATTTTTTATTCACTGTTTATTTTTGTAAAGTACGACATTATTTGAGTCTCTAACATCTATTTTGGTATTTATGACTTCTTTCTAAATTAAAAAATTGTTAATATTTTAAAACTTTAATAAATTTTGTTTAATGCTTCTATTTTTGAAATTTTGGACCTTAAAGCCGTGCTTCCAGTCCGGGTCTCCGTTGTCCACCAGCACCAAACGTTCACCCGGACGAAGTGAACATTCAACGCCACCAATGTATTCATGCGTCACAATGTGCAAAAGTTCACAAACATCTAATAATTTAATGCTCGTATAATATTTTGCTAATAATGATTGATAATAAATAATTATTGAAAAATTAATAAATTTAAAAAAACATATTCTAAATTTTTAGGTATTTTGGATAATGCCCCATTTTTATCGCTCCATTACCCAATGACGTCGACGTTTTGGCGCCGGCACGCGGCTGTGCCGAGCGTTGGCGCTGAAACGGCGGCACTGACGGAAGGCGACGCGGTTGCCGACGCGGCGCATTGACAGATGTTTGGTGTTGAAACGAATTTGAAAGCGATTGACTGCGATGATCGACGACTGGATGATCAAAATTGGTGTAATGCCCAACATGACCGACTGATCGGACGGATTTGACCACTACAAATTTGTGAACAATTTTAATTAATTTTTTTCAATCCAAATGACCAAAAGTGCAATTCTTTTATTTCGTCTTAGACTACAAAAATAGCCAGAGGCCCAAAGGTATTTCACTAATCCATTTTATTTTCTAGGGTTGCTCCCCAAGTCGCCCCCGACCCCGACATTTTTGAGCTTCATCCCCTTGACCACCGACATGCCGCCCCAATCCAGACCCCCGACATGCCTCCTTCGAAAAATTCCACCCCCGCAGAACTTCAAACCCGGCATTTTTGGGCTCACCCCCGACACCGATCCGATTTTCCGCAGAATTCTGACGTTTCGAGCTTTACTCCCGACCCCCGACACGCGGCTCCCGAAGAATCCCGACCTCCAAACCCCGACTCCCTAAAGAACCTGGAACCCAACATTTTGAGCCTCACCCCCGACACACGCCCCCCGAAGGCTCGGGGAGCAACCCTAATTGTTCACTTTATTTAATTATTTAAAAAAAATTTCCTATTTATGCATTTTTCAACTGATTTCCTAATTGAACTAATCAAAAATAAAACATTAAAATAAATATAAAAATTCGTAAAACTTGCTTTGGTGTGCATTTGTGTTTGTCCCATGCACAATCGGCGCCATTTTATGAAAGTCCATTGAAAAAAGAATTCAAATTTCTATTTTTTGAAATTGTTTTCTGTCAAAATAGCACAAAATATCATTTGTAATTAAAAGATTATTGTTAAAGTGTGGAAAAGGAAAACAGTTGCCATGTTTTCATAAAAATTAAAAATAGCGAAAAATTTATTAGGGGAAAAATGGGAAACTCAAAATTGTTTTGTCAAAAATATATCAAAAAAGTGTTTAAATGTTTTCACAATTTTAAAATTTATTCAAAAACTTAAAAACACAGTTTGGCCAAATATTTGCAAAATTTTCTACACATTTTTTGGCCTTTGTGAGAGAATTTTTGATGGAAATGTGCTAAAATGGTAGAGCAAATTTGGGGAAAAATGTATCCATTTTTTGTGTGAAAGAATTCTTAATCACAAGAATTGTTAGGACCAAAAATGGCAAGAAAATGCCTAAAAATAAATTCTTTTTGTTTAAAAATGTAAAGAATAACACTTTTTGAAATTATGCCATCCAAAAATGTTTCAATTATTTTTGTAGATTAAAAAAATAGTTAAAAATATATTTTTTTAGAGTGAACTGCCTAAAAATAAATTTTTTTTGTTTAAAAATGTAAAAGAATAACACTTTTTGAAAATTATGCCATCCAAAAATGTTTCAATTATTTTTGTAGATTAAAAAAATAGTAAAATATATTTTTTTAGAGTAAAAAATGAAAACAAAACAAAAAGAAAAAAGGGAATGCTAATGAATCAAAAATTTAAAATTCTTACGAAAGAAAATGAAATTTGAAACAATTTAGTAATTTGAGGATGAGAAAAGCTTTTTGTTAACAAAAAAAAAATTTCCCCCCTTAAAAGGAGTTGAAAATAAACGACAAATTTTTCGTTAAAAGCCTAAAATTCTCAAAAAAAGGGCCCGTATTTCGCGGTTCGCCGCTTTAAGGGGTCCCTGACAAAAAAATGGAATATATTCGCTCATTGGAGCAGAAGTTTGGGCCATAAATGCACTAAAAAAGGAATCATATCTTCGGGGGGGGGGGGGGAAATTGTTCTTTGACTCACGAGAAATTGCTATTTTCTGTCCACTTAGCATTCATAATTAGAAAACGACTTTTTCTGAATAAACCATAAATTATTCATAATGAAAATAATGCGACATAAAAATTGGTGTGACATTAAGTTTTAATATGCATAAATTAGTGTTTAGAGTTTTCATGAGTTTTCAAAAAGGTATTTTGTCGATTTAGGCACCCCTATGATGAAAATATTATAAAAAGGTTTTGCAATAAATCTTTATCTATAAAAAGCACAAAATAAATTCTTCAGTAAGGCATTGTAATTGTTAAATAATTATATAAATTGAAATTGGCCATAAATTATGTTATTTTCCTATGCAGGATCAGCATTTAGGTTATTGCTGCCAAGGCAAAAACATTTTTTAAAATATAATTTTGACGTAAATTTATTAAAATCAATAAGATTAAAAGAAAAGGCGAAATAATGTTCAAACAATTTTTTTACATATAACGACGATGCCCATTAAAGGGATTAAGATTGTACAAATAAATGTAACTGACTATGTATTTCACAGCCTCCATTAAGTGCGAATGCAATTTCGTCACAGAATTAATTCTTTCGAATAAAAAATTGATTTTGGCTATTTTTTGATTTATAATATAATTTATTTTTAATTAAAAATAAAAATTGGATTGCAAAAAAAAATGCTTACTACCTATGCGGAATTTGAGCACAAATGCAGAAATTATGCATTTTTAAAGGAGACTGGGCTCAATTTCTGAGTACAGCAGAATAATCTGTTTCCGCCATAATAACCACTAAATGTTTTCACTTTGTTGGGCCAAAATTGTGATGAAAGCGGCGGCAACAGGCACCAAAAAATCGTTGTAAATAAAATAAAATATTTTTATGTTTTTTGAAAAAAATAAATTTGGCCAAAGAAAAGGTGCATTTTCGATCAAAATGTCGTAATGAAAACCAAAAACGTTCTTGCAAATCGAATGGTTAATTTTAAAAGAATCAAATGCATCATTCTCGTCCAAATTTAACGAAATTGCTGGTGCTGGACACCCGTGGCATAGCTGTACATCTGGCCGTCATAAATGGCCTTTTTGTGAGGGTCCGTCAGCGTTTCTTTGGCCTTCATGAAGAGCTTAACAACTTTCAAAATAAATAAATTATTCAACCGGTCAAAATTAGTTGAAATGTTCTCTAAAGTCGAGTTGAAAACAGCACATTAAACAGAATTAATTATAACATTCGAAAATGAATATGAAAAATTATTGTGCCCACCCGGCTCATGGCTTTGCCGTACGGATTTTTGTCCGGATGGTAGGCCCTCATTTGATCGTAATAAGCTTTGTTGATCTCATCAATTTTTGCCTTGTCACTGACGCCCAGCAACTCGTAGTAATTCATCTAAAAAATGGTTATTTTTTTGTTAATAAATTTCAACAAAATGACGTTTTCATTCTTGCCAGCAACAAAGAACTTCTTGAAGAAGTCCATTGGCTCCTCCTGCTGATGATGGTCTGCCGTTGCGTGGTTGTGCATCTGCTGCTCATAAATGGCCTTTTTGTGAGGATCCGTCAGCGTTTCTTTGGCCTTTGAGAGGAGCTTAACAAGTTTCAAAATAAATCGTAAATTATTCCAACCAATCAGATTTGCCAGGAATTTTCTCTAAATCCAGCAAAGAGTAAAATCATTATATGTAAGGATTTATATGGATAAAAATTTGCCAAAATATGGCCACAAACATCATTTTTGGCGTTTTTACGCCATCTAAGTCTGCAGAAAATATGGACTTTCATATAATCCCAGCTCCAATTAAAACATTCGAAAATGAATATGAAAAATTATTGTGCCCACCCGGGCCATGGCTTCGCCGTACGGATTTCTGTTTGGGTGGTAGACCATCATGCGTTCGCGATATGCTTTGTTGATCTCATCGATTTTTGACTTTTCACTGACGCCCAGCAACTCGTAGTAATTCACTTGCTTAATGTTTATGTTTTATTTTATAATAAATTTCGACAAAATACGTTTTCATCTTTGCCAGCACCAAACAACAACTTCTTGAAGAAGTCAGCCATAAAGCAATTTCTAATCTCTAAACTTTTTGTTTTAACAAAAAATGACAAAAAAAATATTCGAAGCCAACGCTTATCGCTGTTTTTTTTAATTTATATATGTAAAACTTTATCCCACACATTTCACAAAATTGCTCAAAAAAGATGAGATTGGCTAACTGATAGAGTTAGGCTAGAATTGGAATGCAAGAAATATAATTTCCATAAAATCTGTTAGAATAAGACAGAATATTTTTTGTTTCTCAAATAAATTGAGAAAATATTTGATATGTGGCCCTTAAGCTCAGTGGACGCTTGTCAAAGCCTTGATCTTGCGATTGTCGCAGCAGCTAAATAAAAATTTAAATTTAAGATAATAATAGAGACTAGATTTGATCGAGATCTACTACTCGGCCCGAGATCTCAAAAATTTCAACAAGAATCTCGATCGTCGCGATTCTGGCTTCGGTATCTAGAATTTAAACCAACAAAAAACGGCAAAGATCGAATGTGTTTCAGGAAGTACACATATTCGAAATTTACCAAAAAAATAACAAAAAACAAAAATATGACCAATAAAAATGAATTTTTTGTGCTTTTACCTCGTGCCATGATGGCATTTTTCATCAGAATCCTCCGGGCAGTAGCAAAGTTCGTCAATGAACTTGATCTCCTTTTTACAACGATGACAAATCATGTTCTCCCTGAACTTTAATTAGTCAGCTTCTAACTTTGAAATGTTTAGTTATTTTAATTGTCAAAATGTATTTATAAGCAATTTTCATAATATTAGAGCCCGAAAGTACGAGTATAAGGGGGGGGGGGGGTGGCCAGTAAGGGAGGGATAAGGGTAACAAAGCCGGAAATCCCTAACTATCCGGGCTCATATTTATACACCAAACTGCACAAACTAAACTTACTCGGCGGCTTTTTTGAATGCAGCCGTGATGTTGTCCAAACCCATATCGCTGAGCAGAGTCCCGGTGTGTTCAATGGCCTTCGTGTTCTTTTAAATCATTTTATGAATAATTTAGGCGCATGGCAGCCATTCCACAGTTCAATTCACCTTGTGTTTCAAGCAGTTGTTCAGGTAGTCCATCAGATGTGGGCACCCGTTCCTGTTCAACACTTGTGAGATGGGCGGGAACAGAACATCCCGCGGAGACTGTAACGTGTCGCAGCAGCTAGATTAAAAAAAAAGAAGTAAATAATTAAATTGTCAACATTGCGACGAGAATCTGGCCCTAAAAAACCGGCATGCCGGGCTCAAAAATGTCCGAAAATTCGGAATCCGGTTATATCCCAGGTACAGACACTCAATAATTTTACCAAAAAATAACAAAAACAAAAAAATTTCACCATAAAATGAATTCTTTTGTTTTTACCCGGTGCAATGGCATCTTCCAGCGGAATCCGGGCAGTAGCAAATTTCATCGATGAGCTTGACCTGCTTGCCACAACAACTACAAATCATGTTCTCCCTGAATATTTAGTCAGCTTTTAACTCGAAAATGCGTTTATACGCAACTTTCATAACTTGTTTAGAACCCCGTAATTTTCAAAATTAAAGGGTAAGGTATGTGGATGGATAGTAAGGGATAAGGGCAAAAAACCCCGGAAATCCCTAACTATCCGGGCTCATATTTATATCAGGGTGACCCATTCCAATCCAGGGCTGGACGTCATTACGCTTATGCCGATTACGCAAATTATGCCGTTTTTAAGCGGCGTAATGACTTATTACGCTTACGCCGTAATTGGCATTTTTGCGTCACTAGTGTAAAAAAAAATGTAGCGGAACAAGCTTTTTTTTTGTTGAAAAGTCAAGCATAATATTATTTTTGGTTGCATTTCGTTGGCGCGGCCTCGGAGACCGGTTACGTCCAGCCCTGATTCCGCTAGTCAAAAATATGGCACGATTTTAAATCGATTTTTAGGGGTGTACTTTTCGTTTTTATGATAAGAAATTTTAAAATAAGAATTCGGAAAATATCGGTCATACCGCCCAGAGCCCAAATTGGACGAATTATATATATCAATCGACTCCTCTCTAAGCCTAGCGCACGAATCCGAAAAATTTTTTGTTGGGCAACCATTCCCTAAAGAGTTACAGACCCGGGACTGAAGTGTCTTTTGACTGGGGACTCAGTTGTCCACTGATTAAAAAATGGGGAAAATCACTAATATAGGCTTTTAAAATTACGCATTTGTCGATAGAAAATAAGATTAAGAATGTAAAGCGGTTTTTGAACCGGTTTAAAATTTTTTAAATTTAATTTCTAATTTTGAAAGCCAATAAGAGTGATTTTTCCCATTTTTTAATCAGTGGACAACTGAGTCCCCAGTCAAACACTTCAGTCCCGGGTCTGTAACTCTTCAGGGAATGGCTGCCCAACAAAAAATTTTTCGGATTCGTGCGCTAGGCTTAGAGTGGAGTCGAATGATATATAATTCGTCCAATTTGGGCTCTGGGCGGTATGACCGATATTTACCTAAGTATTCTGCTTGCTTCTGTTTGGGGGAGGGAAGGGTCCGGCGGTGCCGATAGGCGCCGCCGGGGGAAAAAATTTGAAGTATTACTGGCAAAATGTTCAGCAATTTAACAATTTTTGTTAAGGAAAATGAACAAAATCTTCAAAAACTGGGCTCATTTTTAAAAATGGTAAAACATAAAAATATGGCAAACATATCGCGCGGACCCCCAATGGCAGTATGCCAAAAATATGGTATTTGGGTTACTCTCATTTATATACCAAACTACAAACTTACTCGACGGCTTTTTTGAATGCTCTAGTGATGTTGTCCAAACCCAAATTGCTGAGCATATTCCCGATATGTTCAATGGCCTTCAGTTTCTTTAAAACCTTTTTATGAATAATTTTATTAAATCCTCCCACAGTTCACCTTGTATTTCAAGCAGTTGTTCAGATTGTCGATCACCTCTGGGCACCCCTTCATGGCCAACACATGTGAAATGGGCGGGGACTGAAAAAAAAATTTAGAAATTGTCAATTAGATTTAAAAAAATCAGATTTTCTTATGGTAATTCGGTGAAAATTCGGGTACTTTTCGTTTACGTGTCAACAAACAAATAAGTTTTTGTTCAAGTCGCTAAAAAGATGTTTCTGGAGGTTTTCGGGGTCGTAGAATCCAATTTATGATTTTATGTCGACTGATTTTGAACCCCGAACCCGAATTTGAAGAATTTTCACACATTTATGTTAATGGTAAGATGCGAAAAAAAGATTTTCAAATTCAGTTCCGGGAATTCGAAATGGAGGTCGGATTCGGATTCTACGACCCCGAAAACCCCTAGAAACACCTTATTGCTGTCTAAATATTATTTTTTGTTTGTTGACACATAACCGAAAAGAACCAAAATTCGATTTCTCCCGCCTTGTACAATACATTGCGAATCCGCTCCGCCGGCTTGCTACTTGTCTCACCCATTTTATTGATTTGTCGATTAAAATTTTCTATAAAAATTTAAGTTGTTATCTGCATTTACTCAAAATCAGATCTTATATGGCGATTTGATGAAAACCCAGGGATTTTTTCGGATAAATCCCGCGGAAGGCTCAAAAAACCCTGAGAGCGGCCTAACCATGTATTCTTAGCCTAAAGTGAATGTCGAATCTTTATAAGAATAGAACCTTTGATTTAAGCTAAAATCCAAATGATTTAGTAAAAGTGAATTAAAAATGAAGAAAAAGAATGTGCGTGCATAAAAACATGTAAAACAATATGACCCTTTAAGACATATGACCGAAGGCGCCGGGCGGGGAAAATGTTTTCCCATCACCGTTTTGAGAGAGAAAGAGAGGGATAGAGTGATTGTTGAAAATTAAAAACTTATTATCCGCATCTATTTGAAATCAGATTTTTTGTGGTGATTTGATGAAACCCCGGATATCTGGTGAGATTTTTTGGATAAATCCCGAAAACTTCCAAACCCAGAAATGAAAATGGTGGTGATTGGTCGGGGGGAATTGGTTACCGTACGGGGGGGATGAATGGAAAGGGCTCCGATAAACAAAAAAGACCGCCAGCAGAACAGGCAAAAAGGAATCAAAAGATGGGGAAAATGGTGAGAATAAATCAATAAACATTTGCCGGGGGGCAATGCCAAAAATGTTCAGCATGAGGACGACGCTGACCCCCGGAGGGGAGATGGGAAAAGAAAAAGTCCCCAAAAATTGTGCACAGAGGAATGATTGCGGGCAAAAGAGTAGGGATGCTCAAGAGTCTCGGTTTCGGTTCTCGAGTCGAGAAAGATCTCGGTTTCAGTTCTCGGTTTTGGGTTTTTAGGCTCGGAAAGCATTTTTGGTGAGAATTCATCCTACTCCCTCACTGACGAGGGGAACATCCCTTACTGTGACCACTCAGATCACTTTCAAACTATGCCTATCGTGTAGAGCGCCCTCGATTTACTCTTGTAAATTTTCGGCTTTTTTGGCCCGCCCACACAGTGAAGGGTCGAAAAATGCAATTTAAGTTTTTGCATGTTTTGTTGAAAACCTACTGCGCACGGACTTTAAAAAATCATATCTCGGCTCAAAGCTGGCGAAACTCCAAGATTTTGGCATCAAAAAATAGAGAAAAACAAAAAGGATTTTTTAAAAATATGTATCAATATCTAATTTAAAAAGTTTGTAAATTTAATCGGTAATAGTGGAGTTGGTCGCCCCCAGCTCATCACTTTTTTTAACAAATTATTTTTTTTTTTTCAAAATTGGGAAAAAGGTGTTTCTAGGGGTATTCAGGGGCGTAGAAGCCGAATCTGATCTTTGTTTTGCCTGATTCTAAATCTAAACCCCGAATTCGAGTATTTAAACAATTCAATGTTTTCAAATGGTTTTATTGCAGTATCTTGTCCGGCGTTCGGAATCGGCCGAAACGGAAGACAGGTATGGATTCCTCGACCTCGAATACCCCTAGAAACACCTTTTTCCCGATTTAAAAAAAAAAATTAATTTTTTAAAAAAGGGATGGGCTGGTGGTGACCATCGCTACTATTACCGCATAAACTTACAATCTTTTTAAAGCCAGGTATTCATTCTTATTTTTAAAAAAATCTCCTTGGTTTTCTCAATTTTTTAATGCTAAAATCTTGGAGTTTCAGCAGCTTTGAGCTGAGATATGATTTTTTGAAGTTGCTGCGCGGTGGTTTTTTAAGAAAACATGCAAAAATTTAAATTGCATTTTTCGACCCTTCACTGTGTGGGCGGGCCAAAAAAGCCGAAAATTTACAAGAGTAAATCGAGGGCGCTCTACACGATAGGCATAGTTTGAAATTGATCTGAGTGGTCACAGTAAGGGATGTTCCCCTCGTGAGAACCCTTTTTTATTATTTTTAATAAATTACTTGTTTTACTGATTGTTAGTCGAAAAACAGAAAACATTACAAATGGTGAATTTTTGGCTAATTTTAGCCAATGTTATTAAAAAAGTGCCAATATAGTGGACTAAATCCGCCACGATGGGCGTTTCGCAAAATCCGCCACATAAGCATTTTGCAAAATCACTAAAAATATTATTAATTTTTAATATTAAAAAAGTATATAAAAATTAATATAATCTGCATTTGAGAATTTAAAGCGGTTTTTAATCTGTTGAAATTATTTAAAATTAAGGAAACCCGACTTTTTAAGTAACCCCAAGCCGTAGAGAATAACTGGGGGAAATTTTAGGGGTTCGTTAGGCTTTTAGGCTTAGGCCTAAGCCACCTGGCTTGGGGTTCGTTAGGCTTAGGCTTAAACATTAGTACAAAAATAAAAATTTAGTAAAACATACAAAAAGCCTAGAATTTTCGATGCGGCAGAAAAGCATCTGCAAAAATTTTATGCTCTCCATCAGAGTATTGGATTTTTTGAATTTTGTGGTGTTGAGCATTAATTTTAGATGTAAATAAATATTTTAAAAAATTGTTTAAATTAAAATAAATGGCGGATTTTGCGAAACGCCCATGTGGCGGATTTTGCGAAACGCCCGCTTTTTTCTCTCCAGCGAGGTGGCGGATTTTGCGAAACGCCCATAGTGGCGGATTTTGCGAAACGACTCAGCACGGGAGATTCTGCCTCTACATATATTTTACTTCCTTTATTTTAAATAATTTAATTGACAAACTATAACTATTAAAAAATCATTCATCTCAAAATAGACACAAGAATTGAACAAAAAAATCACCAATCAGTTAATGATTAATCGAATCATGCGATTAATTGAACTTATTAATAAGTCGTCTGAGCTTCCGGAATTATTAAATTTGAAGAGTTAAAAGCGAATTTGTGCAAAAGATTTACCGTAGAACGGACCTGAACTACCAAATTTTAATCAGATAAAATCTGGACATTTAATGGATAATAAAAACAATAAAAGCATTTGAGTTCATAGAATCAGCAACATTCTCGCCCAAATTTACGAAATTAATTCGAATAAATGCCACGATTGTCTCAATGGAGACTTTTCGATCAAGTGAATTTGCCGCGTTCCTTCAAAGTCACAATGCAACAAGTGCGCGAGTTACAATGGCACTGGGTCTTGGCGTCATTGCAGTAACAAATGTCGTCCAACTCCAGCTGTTTCTTGCACTTGTTGCAGATGAAGTTCGAGCTCAACGCCTAAATTGCTGAAGTGTTATTACAGTGTTGCCCGAACATTTTGGAATTTGGGATTCAAAATCTCAAAAATTGGGAATCAATTTTTTTTTTTTTGCAGAGGCCAGAAAGTCGAAACAGATACCTTACAAAACCAAGAAATTTGTTTATGAAAACCGAGACTCTCGAATAGCAGAGCAGCAGTATGAAGTAACTGAACCAAATCACCTTAATGAACGCGTCCATCATGTTGTTCAATCCAACATCATCGAGATTATTCTGGATGTTGGCCAATAAGCACTCGTTTTCTAAGAAAAAAGAAAAAATGTAAATTTATATTCAAAATTCAAATATTTTCATGAACTTGCCTTCTGAAAGTCCGCCATATGCAGCAGCATTTACAGCCAGTTGCTCCATCATAACAGCCAAACCATCATATTGGTTCATCTTCAGCACCTCGCCGAACTTGGGGAACACGGGCTCTCCAACAGCAAAGTACATTGGCTCTTCCTGATCCATCGTTGCATAGCTGTACATCTGCCAGTCATAAGCCACGATCTTGCGCTTGTCGCAACAACTACCAAATTAATTTAAAAATGAATCAAATTTATGTTTGGAGCCGCCGTACCGGACAACCCGATTTTTCGGAATCGGATCCCGGACTAAATCCCGACCCCAGTCCCAAAAAATGGTCGGGCCTTCCAGTTAAAAATGTCACCCAATAAAAATGAATTGTTTTGTTTTTACCCGGTGCAATGGCATCTTCCAGCGGATTCCGGACAGATGCAAAGTTCATCAATTAACTTGATCTGTGTATTTACACGGTAGTTTCGTAATTGTATTCGAGCCCGGAACTTTTAAAAAATTTAGGACCGGGATGCTCGAGACTTGAACCAGAAAAACGACACCGAGACTCAAGACCGAGAAATCACCCCGAGACTCGAGACCGAGCCCCAAAAAAGAGAAAAATTTCTCGTTCAAGAACCGAGAAATTTCGAATTTTAGTTTTTGCAAATCACTAACATTTTGTATCTCCACAAAAAAATTTTCAATAAATTTTACATTAAACCATTATCCATCTAAATATATAGTGCTATTCCAGCGCAAAATAACATCCTTAAATTTTGGAAATTATAAAAATCGTATTTTAAAAAATCAACCAAAAATCAAGACAGAAGAATACTCTAAGTATTTTAAAATTTGATTTATGTATTTTTAAAAATTCCACCAAATACACCATCTTCCGGGGTAAAAAAGGCTCACCCCAAGACTAGAAAGCCGAGACTCGAGACCGAGACGAGACCCCAAAAACCCCGAAACTTTTCGAGACCCGAGATTGAGACTCTCGCATCATTATTATCCGGGCTATACCAAAAGCATAAACTTACTCGACAGCTTTTATGAACGCGGCCGAAATGTCGTCCACACACAGATCACTGAGCAGATTCCCGATGTGTTCAATGGCCTTTGGGTTCTTAAAAAGCATTTATGAATAACTTGGCGCGTGGCAGACATTCCTCAGACAGTTCACTTCACCTTGTATTTCAAGCCGTTGTTCAGGGAGTCCATCAGATGTGGACACCTCCTCATGGCCAACATTATTGAGATGGGCGGGAACAGAACGTCCTGCGGAGACAGCAACAAAAAACGTGACGACGGCATACAGTAGTCTTCTTCGAAAAGATGTGTAACAACCGCACCTGACGAAGTATCGTCACCAAAATTAGCATTGAAAGCTGGTTCCCCCGGCTCGTACAATACATTGCCAATCCACTCCACCAGCTTGCTAATCACGCTGCCCATTTTATTGATTGTTGATTAAAATTTTCTAATAAATTAGAATGTTGTTAAGGGTTGAGTCCATGGGTAATTAAAAGAATATATACGGTATCCGCATTTATTCGAAATCAGATTTTTGGTGGTGATTTGGTGAAACACCGGATATCTGGTGAGATTTTTTTTGGATAAATTCGGAAAACTTCCAAACCCAGAAATTTGAAGGCGATCAAAAAACCCTGAGCCCGGACTAGGGAATGTCGAATTCTTTAGAAAAGAAAAAGAATGTTTGTTTATGCGAAAAATCCAAATTCGTTTAAGTGGGTAAATGAAATGAACAAACAAAAAATGAATGCCAAATAATGTGCGTACAAAACAATAACAAACAATGTGACCCTTTAAAAGAAATGACCGAAGGGGCGGGCTGAAAAAATGTTTTCTCTGAGAGAGTGTTAGAAATGGTCATGAAAGTGGTGATTGGTCGGGGGAATGGTTACCGTACGGGAAATGAATGGAAAAGCTCCGGGGGATAAACAAAAAAGACGCCATCAGAACAGGCACAAAGGAACCAAAAGATGCGGGAAAATGGTGAGAATAAATCAATAAACATTTGCCGGGGGGGGGGGGGGGGGACAATGCCAAAAATGTTCAGCATGAGGACGACGCTGACCCCCGGAGGGGAGATGGTCAAAGAGAAACCCCCCAAAAATTGTGCACACAGTGTGATGATTGCGGTCAAAAACAACGGGGGGGGGGAACAAAATTAGTCGGTGATTGAGTAAAACATTTAACGAACCAAAGAAATTTTTAAAAAATATATATTTTTATTTGCTTGCGATGTGTGTGGTCGTAATCATATTAATCCAAACTGGCAAATTTTCAAGCAAATCGGGATTGGTTGAGAGAGAAATTGTACATTTCGGAGCATGCACTGTGCATTCAACGGCCCTGTTTGTAACTAATGTCTATTATAAACTTGATAATTTTTTTATTCGATTAAAGATATTTCTTTGACAAATAAAATCCATATTTAATTATAATTGTATAAGCAATTATCAATTGCTTAATTAATTTTTATGTGTTGTTATGCAGCCGGGCCGACGGTGCCGATTGGTGCCGCCGTGAAAAATTGGAATATTTTCAGTCCTTCAAGTGAAAATTATGAATGTTTGAATCAATCGGCGGTGCCGATAGGCGCCGCCGAGAAAATTTTCGCATTTTTTACTCGATTTGTTAAGAGATTCAGCTAAATTTGCAGAAGATGTGATGGCTTTTTTGCTTAAAAAAAAGGCGTTTTTTATTAAGAAAATTCCCAATTATTTCAAACCGGAAAACGCTTTTTCATTAAAAAATAAACACTAAAAAACAGAAAAACATTACGCCAAATATTCAAAATTAATAGAAATTTTCGATTTTATTAGGGAAATTCGCAAAAAGCCTCAAAAAACCTCATCAAACTCCAAAAAGCCACAAAATGAAGCTAAACCTCATTTTAAAAATTTAGCCTCATCGGACTATCAAAAAGCCACAAAATGAGGCTAAAACCTCAGATTTGCGAGCCCTGATTATAACTAAAAACAAGAAAAACAATTTTATCTTAAAACCTAAAACGGTCATATGAATAGTCAATCAATCATAGAATCAGCAACATCTCGCCCAAATTGACGAAATTATTTGGAATAAATGCCACGATTGTCTCAATGGAGACTTTTCGATCAATTGAATTTGCCGCGTTCCTTCAAAGTCACAGTGCAACAAATGCGCGAGTTACAATGGCACTTGGTTTTGGCATCATCGCAGTAGCAAATGTCGTCCAACTCCAGCTGTTTCTTGTATTTGTTGCAGATGAACTTGGAGCCCAACGCCTAAAATTACAAAAGTGTTTACCAATTTGCTTAATTGAAAACCGAGACTCTCGAATAGCAAAGCAGCATTAAGTAACTGAACCGGATTACCTTAATGAACGCGTCCATCATGTTGTTCAATCCAACATCCTCGAGATTATTCTGGATGTTGGCCAATGAGTTCTTGTCTTCTAAGAAAAAGGATAATTTCAAAAAGCGCACTCTCCTTATATATTAACTTGCCTTGTGCTGAAAGTCCGCCATATGCAGCAACATTTACAGTCAGTTGCTTCATCATTTCGGCCAATCCCTCACATTTGTTCATCTTCAGCACCTCGCCGAACTTGGGGAACACGGGATCAACAACGGCAAAATCCATTGGCTCCTCCTGCTGGTGATGGACACCCATGGCATAGCTGTACATCCGCTGGTCATAAATGGCCTTTTTGTAAGGGTCCGTCAGCGTTTTTTTGGCCTTTGTGAAGAGCTTAACAAGTTTCAAAATAAATCGTAAATTATTCCAACCAATCAGCTGTTTTGCCAGGAATTTTTTCTAAATCCAGCAAAGAGTAAAATCAGTTATATGTAAACCCAAAGGGCGACCATTGACAAAATTTGTAATTTCTGGACCAATTTTCTTATCAATTATCGTTAAATTTTCAAAAAAAAACAAAATTCTCAAGTTTTTAATTATAACCAGCTCTAATTATAAATGAATATGCAAAATCCCACCCGGGCCATGGCTTTGCCGTGCGGATTTTTGTCCGGGTGGTAGCCCCTCATTCGATCGCGATAAGCTTTGTTGATGTCATAGGTCTTCGCCTTTTCACTGACGCCCAGCAGCTGATAGTTTCACCTGCAAAATGTTTATTTATTTATTTAATTATTAATTAATTTCAGCAAAATTACGTTTTCATTTTTGCCAGCAAAGGAAAACTTCTTAAAAGGTAGTTATTTATTTATTTTTATTTATAATTTCAGCAAAATTACCTTTTCGTTCTTGCAAGCACCGAACAACAACTTCATGATGAACTCAGCCATAAAGCAATTCTAATCTTCTAATCTTTGTGTTTTAACAAAAAAAAGAGATTAAAAAATATAAGAAGCAAAAATCTTTTAATCTTTTAACATAAAAACGACTAAAAAAATATTCGAAGCCAACGGCTTATTGCTGTTTTTTAGAAATTTAAATAATGTAAAAACTTTATCTCCCACAGACAAAATTGCTCAAAAAAATGAGATTGGCTAACTGATGGTTAGCCTGAATTGGAATGTAAGAAATACAATTTGCATTAAATCCAGTTAGAAAATACGACCAAACAACATTTGATTGTCAAATAAATTGAGTAAATTTTTGATATTTGGCTCTTATGCTTAGCAGCCGCTTGTCAAACCCAATTTGATCTTGCGATTGTTGCAGCAGCTAAATAAAAAATTAAATTTAAGATAATAATAGAGACGAGATTTGATCGAGATCTACTCGGCCCAAGACCTCAAAAATTTCAACGAGAATCTCAATCGCCGCGATTCTGGCTTTAGTATCTAATTTAAACCAGTGGCCCCCATTTGTTCTTATTTGAAATGTTCTGATGGCTCAACGTTGTTATTTTATTGGGCTGGGATGATTTTCATAAAAAATTTGATCTATTCAAAAAGAGTAACTCGAAACGAATTTTTTAATTATTATTCAAATTAATCCCCACCCTTTACAAACAAAAAATTTGGCAAAATTGTACACACTTTTTTTAATATTAGCAAAAAATAACAAGAAACAAAAATATTTCAATTAAAATGAATTATTGCGCTTTTACCTGGTGCCATGATGGCATTTTTCATCAGACTCCTCCGGGCAGTAGCAAAGTTTGTCGATGGACTTGATCTCCTTTTTGCAACGATGACAAATCATGTTCTCCCTGATAAAATGTTTAGTTAATTTAATTGTTAAAAATGTATTTACACGCAATTTTTATAATTTATATTAGAGCCCGAAAGTACGAATAAGGGATGCGGCCAGTAAGGGATAAGGGCATATCCGGGGTCTCATATTTATATACCCCCAAATTGCATAAACTTACTCGACGGCTTTTTTGCATGCTTTAGTGATGTTGTCCAAACCCCGATCGCTGAGCATATTCCCGGTGTGTTCAATGGCCTTCGTGTTCTAAAAACCCATTTATGAATAATTTTATTAAATCCTCCCACGGTTTACCTTGTATTTCAAGCAGTTTTTCAGGTTGTCGAGCATCTGTGGACACCCGTTATTGACCAACACTTGTGAGATGGGCGGGAACAGAACGTCACGCGATGACGGCAACGAACGTGACGACGTATTATGCTTCTGCTGGTCCCCTCGGTTGGAATGAGCATTTGGTCGAGCTTAACAACAAGTACAAGATCACAGTCAGTCCGGGGTGTGTAGGGCGAAGGCTGTGTAGGCCTGGTCGGGTTCTCTAGACTAGTGGGTGCCCTCCCGTCTGCGTTACCTTCGTGGTGCTGTTCAGCGAGTGCGTTGTCATCGTCGTTGAAGTCCGCGTCGAAAAACGACGGGTACGTCTCTTGCGGCTGCACAATCGACTCCACATCTTCGTCGTCCAAAGCAAAAGCCTCATCCGGTTCGTGCAGCCATGCTGGCACATGCGGCTGCACACTTTGCTGTTGCTCCGCGAGTGTGTTGTCGTTGTTGTCGTCGTCGAAGTCCGCGTCGAAAAATGACGGGTACGTCTGCACATGCACATTCGGCTGACTGCGCCCTCGGTTGGAATTAGAATGAGTACGCTTTCTTTTAGGCATAGTTTATGAATATCTACACAAAAAGGGGGTTGTATGGACTTACACAGGATCACTACACATATAAGGCAGGATACACAAACGGGTTGTATGCACCTACACAGGATTACTACACACAAGAAAAAGGCTGGAACAGAGAGGAGAACTGAAGTTAGGCACCCCTTTATATACTTTACCAGCCAGCCGACCATTGGATTCTGTCAATTGTGCTTAATGCTACACAGTTTTTAAAAACCGCTTAAAAACTGTGTAGCATTAAGAACAAATAGCCAGCGTCCACTGGTCGGCTGGCTGACCGAGTAAATAAAGGGGTGCCTAAACGTCAATCGCCCTCAAAGCGACCTTTAGGTAACGTAACTACACAGCAATATGGGTTCAAACTGCGATTGTTTAAGTAAAAGTGAATGAAATGAACAAATAAAAAATGAAAGGTAATAATGTGCATAAAAACATGACGTAAAAAACAATAACAAAAAATGTGACCCTTAAAAGAAATGACCGAAGGGGTGGGACGTAGAAAATGGTACTTTTCCGTTATGGCGCCACACATTCAAATTTAAAAAATAGTTTAAGGGTGCGGATCACGAATGTGACAATATTTTTAAGATCTGACAACATCTAAGATTTTCAAATCTATGATGTATTCGTTAGGCTTAAGCTTAGACTAGGGTTGGACGGGACCGGGACTTTTGGGAAAAACCGGGACCGGGACTTGCCGGGACCAGAAAAACCGGGACCGGGACCAACATTTTCAACCGGGACCGGTTCCGGGACCAACCGGGACTTTTCAAGGAAAAAATTTTCTTTTATCAAACACTAAAAAATTTTAATTTTCCGGCAACACATATTGTTGATCTTCTTGATCTTCGATGTTATTGTCATCATCATTCTTTTTTTTGAGATTCTGCTTTACTTTTAGGGAGGGTGGGGGTCGGCGGTGCCGATAGGCGCCGCCGAGAAAATTTTTTGAAATTTTGACTCAATTGTTAAAGAAATTTTATCAAAATTTTAGCAAAATTATGAATTTTGCTTCGGAATTTCAGGGAAAAAACTGGTTTACTTAAGAGTGGAGGCTGTCCGGAGGTGCCGACAGGCGCCTCCGGAGAAATTTTACAAAAATTGAGTGGAGTCGATTGATATATGATTCATCCAATTTGGCGAGGTACCCATATACCACAATTTTTCCCAATGTTTTGCTAATTTGGGGGACCTTTTTTTAAATTTGAATGTGTGGCGCCATAACGGAAAAGTACCTAGAATTTTCATATGGCGATTTGGTAAAACCGGATAATATCTGTTAGGATTTTTCCGGAAAACCCGAAAAATGCCAACCGTAAAAATTCGGAGGGCTCAAAAAACCCTGAGCCCTAACGCAGAAAAAAGCCGGCCAATTATTTATTTTTTGAAAAGATGGTGTGACGGGCACCAGGTAAAGAATTTCCAAATATATCTGTTTCTTAAAGTCTGAAAATAAAATACGAGGTAAATGTCGATTCTTTGGGGGAAAAAAAGAATAGAACTTTTGTGCAAAAATCTAAATGTTTGAGTAAAAGTAAATGAAAATGAACAAAACAAAAAAATAAAGACAAATTGTGCATAAAAACATCAAAAAGTAAACAATAACAAAAAATGTGACCCTTTAAAAGAAATGACCAAAGGGGCCGGACGGAGAAAATGTTTTCCCATCACCGTTTTGTGAGAGAGAAATGATGCCAGCAATGTGTTGATTGGTCGGGGGAATTGGTTACCGTACGGGAGATGAATGGAAAGGCTCCGGGGGATAAACAAAAAGACGGCAGAACAAAGGTCAAAAGATGGGTAAAAATGTGACAATAAATCAATAAACATTTGCCGGGGGGGGCAATACGAAAATGTTCAGCAGAACGATGCTGATCCCCGAAGGGTAGATGGGAAAAGAAAAAGCCCCCCCCCCCAAAAAAAAATTGTGCACAAAGGGATAATTGCGGACAAAAGAAAACCGGGGGGGGCAACAAAAATTGGTCGGTGATCCCCGGGCAAAGTTGTAGATTCTCGGATTTGACACTCACACAATTGGGTTCATGCAATATTTTTCAAGTGTCTGAAATTCTAAAAATGTTCAAATTCAGTTCAGGGTTCGGTATTCGCAAAATCTAAGCTTGGATTTGTGAAAAACTCGCCAAAATGTCATCCTACCGGCCTGTACCTGTATTTTTTTACAAAGATAAGTAAAAAATTCTCCATTTTCTCAAAAAGTTTATGAAATATGATCAGTCAATTTGCAAATGAAAATAAAATGTATTCGAAATCTTAAATGATCAGTAACGGAAAACTTTGAAGAATCAACCTCTAAGTCATATTTACTTTCCAGTAATTTAAAATAATTTGTTATTAAACTTCAATTCTGCTAACGTTAATTAAAAGAAATAGTCGTCTGAGCTTCGAGAATTATTAAATTTAAGAGTTAAATAAGAAATTTGCGCATGAATTTGAAACGGGCTTAAGTTACCGAATTTTAAACATATTAAAAACTCCGGATAATCAATCTTTTAGACATTATTTCATTTTATTCTGTTTGTGATTCATATTTGTGGGAATCAACACATTTTACATTCATTTCTTCATTCATTCCAGCACTAACCTCAAAATACGCTACTTTTAAGAAGGAAGTCTTTTTTCTAAACCCCAAAACAGAAAGAAAAACGGACGCCGAAGGGGAGGAAAAATGTGCAAACAACAATTTGGGAAGGAAAGAGACAAAATGCCAATGTGTATTGAAGAGGGGGATCTTTTGTCAGTTCATCTCCCCCAACAGAATTCGATAGCATTGATTACGGTCCATTTGCCATGTTGCGTAATGCATCTTCCAATGCATATAAATGTTGCGCATTTGCCAATGTGTCAGTTTGAATACGCTCCGCATATGCCATTGTCTCAGTGCGGATACGTTCTGCAGTCGCCGTGGTCTCAGTGCGGATACGTTCCGCAGTTTCTTTTGCGTACTCCAGCCGGAGACGATTTGCCGTTGCCTGCTGCTCACGACCGATAAGTTTGCCACGTTCCCACGACTCTTTTAATATACGTTTAGAATTTTCCAACATCTCATTTATGGAATTTTGCGCATTTTCATTTGTCTGCGTGATGAAATGTGATGCATTTTCCAGTGCGGCAGCTAATTGTGCAGTTAGCACCAGTTCCGCACCCCGGGCACTTAGCAAGAATGCCCTTCCCCGTTTTATATGCGCTTTTGCCTCATTACGGACACGTATTGCATGTTCAGTTGCCTCATTAAGGGCACATTTGGAGTCTTGCACTGCATTTTCTAGCAAATCATCTGCTTCGTTTAGTCTCAACATCGACTCGTTTTTGATATTTTGCGCTTCCAATGCTTCTTCTGCATTCTTATGGGGTTTTTGCGTTGTAATTGATTTTGATTTTTGCACATCTTTCAATGCTATAGAGCAGAAACGTTGCGCGTGCTTATCCAATGCTAGATTAAGCATTTTTTGTGCATTTGCCAATAACCTATTGCGGCCAAGTTGAGCATTTCTCAATGCTTCAGTTTGTATTTGTTGCGATTTTACCAAAGCATTTTCGATAAACAGCACTCTACTTTCGACATGGTGCGGAAATTCAGCACGACATGTTGGACAAGAACTACTATATGATGCTAACCTTAATAATTTGGAGTTTTATGTATCAAAATAAAATTGGGTTTTTTCATTATATTTTTTTAAATTATTTTTTAGTATCAATAAAGAATTGCTGATTAACCACGGTATTATGCACTCTTCATGAAACAGATGCTAAATTTAAAATGAAATTAAGAAAATAAAATAATTTATGCTAATAATTTATTTGGCCAAAATAACATAAAACTTCAGGGCATGATCAATAATACATGATCCATAATAGAGTCGAGATTTATATGGACTAAAAACGTGAATGCTCGTAATAACCTTCTAAATTTGTGAAACCACTATCAGTTTCCTTCTCACAATTATTAAATTTTTTACATGGTTTGAAAACTTTTATAAAAATACCAAAATAAAATCGGAAAATATCGAACTTTTATGGGTGCATTTTTTCCTTATGTCCAAGCCGGAATTGAATTGAGGAATATGGTTAAAAACCTCACATTTCATGCAAAAATAAAAATTTACTGCAGCGAAATATGCTATTTTCGGGCTTGTCTCATGAATCATTGATAAGCTATTCGCAAAAAAACATATAAAAACTTGAAAATCTCGACTCTATTAATCAAAATGACATACGCGGCATGGCAATTGAAATTGATCATCGTTAATGATTTCGGAGATACAAATGTTACATTCGGTTGCTTTCATCTCTCCATCAGAAGAACCTTTTAAGGAATTAAAATTGAAAATCAGTTAATATACCTTTTTTGAAAATTTTTAAAGAACAAAATAATTTACACTTACCACGCCCATGTCCCGCAAAGATAAATAAAGCAATAATTTTAATGGCATACATGAACTCCAGAATTTTTAAAAGTTAAGGAATATTGACAAACAATATCAACAAATTTTTAATATAAATAAGGGTTTTTTTGGACAATGTTCAGAGATCTGTGGAGCGAATCATTCTTTATATTTTGCTCACTGAAATGTTAAATAATAAAAATTGAAATCTGCTGACTTTTTACATATGCATAACCTGCCAATGGAAAATGCTTCATAAATCGACAGAAAGATGACAACAATTATTGATTAGATCAGTTGATTATTGAATAAAAATTGGAAAGGTTTTTAATTGTGATTTTTACTTTACTATATTTTATCATAAAGAGGGTAAAATTTGTATTTTATCGGAACTTCTGAAAAGATAGAAGTGCCATGGGTGCCGGAAAACTGGACACGGAGAACGAGTCGATTAGCTTTTGCTTCCAAATTTAACGAAATTAGGTAATTCGAAAATGTGCCACGATGGCCTCAATAAACACTCCGATCAAGTGAATTTGCCGCGTTCCTTCAAAGTCACAGTGCAACAAGCGCGCGAGTTACAATGGCACTTGGTCTTGGCATCATCGCAGTAGCAAATGTCGTTCAACTCCAGCTGTTTCTTGCACTTGTTGCAGATGAAGTTCGAGCACAGCGCCTAAAATCACAAAGTGTTTTGGGAATCAAAAATCTCAGAAATTGGGCCCTCTAAAATCTTATTTTTTTGCAGAGCCCAGGAGAGTCAAATTGGATGCCACTTCCGAGAAGTTGGGATTCAAAATATCGGGCTCCCTAATATTGTAACGCCCGGTGAAACCCAGATAATCACATCCAATCGGATTGAATAATTAGAGCTCAATCAACAACTTGGCCCCAAAAAATCCGGTGGGATTTTCCCGAATAAATCTTGAAAAATCCTAGGCCCCGAAATTCGGAGGGGCTTAAAAAACCTTGAGGGGTTGAATTTTGAATTATTTATTTTTTCAAAAGACTGGTGGACGAGCTCCAACTAAAGTATTTCCCAAATTTTATTGAAAAATATTCACGGTCTATTCTTAGGGTCTGGCATTCGATTTGTAATTGGTGAGCTTTATTTGTTGTATTTCTCGTCATGACTCGTCACTAAGTAGATGAAGAAACAATTTGTAAATTTCTGTTGGTGGACATTTTTCAGTGGCAGAGAGAAATCGCCCAACTTTTGCGGATAACGAGCATTTAAATTTAAAAAACAAAATAATTTTAATCAAATTTAATGTTTAAGGAATAGATTTACTTTCTTATTGTAGCACTTCAAAACATCCGATGCCTCGTGGATGATATCTTCGAGTTAAAATATATAAAATCTGGACTCGGACCGGAAGCAGAGTAAAAAGTAAGAAATAAATATATTTAATAAAAAAATAGTATTCAATAACCTGTCATTTTATTCCTACTTATACACATTGTATGATCGATCTTACTAAAGCTTTTCCAAGGAGTTTATGCAATTTTTATATTAATATATTTATTTTATTAGTATTGGTATAAACATTCAACATAAAAATTTATATTAGTTTTATTCAATTAAAATTATTCCAAAAATGATTCTTTACTCCAATAATACTTTCAGAGCCAATTACTCAAGAAATGAATTTGTTGCTTGAATTATTTCTATTTATAAATGCAGCACATTTAATTTGGACGGTTAATGAAAGGCAATTTGAAAATCGACCAACTTTTGATGAAATATATGGGAAAGGATGGGACGAAGATCTGCATGAAAAAATAAAAGTGGAAACATCGCCGTTAAACTCGGAAGAAAATGCATTAAATGAACAAGCTGATCATGATGACAATATAGATCAGGATGTTGAAGCTTATAATTTGGATTTGACTGATCAGAATCTTACACAGAAAGACCCGGATTCTGATCAGAATCTTACACAGAAAGACCCGGATTCGACTGATCAGAATCTTACACAGAAAGACCCGGATTCGACTGATCAGAATCTGACACAGGAAGACGCGGATCGCATTGATCAAAGTGATGATGAAACAATTGAAGGAATTAAAGATAAAAATGAATTCAGTGAGAAAGAAAAACAAAAAATCATTTTCAAATTTCACGCGATGAGAAAAGAATATAAACAAAAAGGCAAATATTCAACTGCAGAAAGGGTTAAAATTGAGTCTAAGATTGGAAACAAATTGGGAGTCAATCGCGACAAAATTTATCAATGGAAAAAAGAATTTGGCTTAAATAAACCAAGTTTTTATGAAATGAAAAAGCGCGAATTTATTACAAAAATAAAAGAGACAAAAACGAGGCAACATGAAAAACAGAATAAATTTGCTAAAGAATTGGGTGTTTCTCAAAACACATTTTGTCGTTGGAAAAAAGAATTTGGACTTCCTATCGAGTGTATGCATTTAAATAATTAGTTTCAAAACTTATTAAATTTAATTTAGCACAAATTATATACTCAAAAAGCGAAAAGGTGGCTGATATTGTCAATAAGCCGAATATTGGTGCAAATACCCTATACAATTTAAAAAAACAATTTGCTCCAATTTTAAATAAAAATTCCGTTAATGAACATTCATTGCCGGAGAGCCGCCCATCTTTTGCGGATAACGAGTATTCAAATTAATAAATATTTTATTTATAAATATTTTCTTATTGTAGCACTTTTGGGCATCCGATGCCCTCGTCGGATGACAATTTGTGGGCCTGGAATCTCGCAAAGAAAAAAAGAACAGAAAGAATTGAAGTGGAATATTCCGTGGAAAAGTAAACAAAATGATAGTACTTTATTCAGCATTTTGGCTAAACTTCTTTTAAATTTCACGAAACCACCTTTTCACCTTTTGACATTTTTCCCTCTTTTTAGCATTTTCCCTTTTGCCACTTTTCTTTCTTGGCATTTTCACTTTTGGCACTTTTTCCTCTCAGCAGTTTTTCCAGTTTAGCACTTTTCTTCCTTGGCATTTTCTTCCTCTTAGTATTTGATTTTTGGCACTTTTCTTTCTTGGCATTTTCACTTTTGGCACTTTTCCCTCTTAGCAGTTTCTCCCGTTTAGCACTTTTCTTCCTTGGCATTTTCTTCCTCTTAGCATTTGATTTTTGGCACGTTTCTTTCTTGGCATTTTCCTCCTTTTGGCATTTTCACATTTGGTATTTTCTCCCTACCACTTTTCACTCTTGGCATTTTTCGCCCTGTGCACTTTTCACCCTGCCAGTTTCAACGACCCTAGTTCAAATCCCCTCCAGGACATTCGATTTTTTGTGATTTTATTAGTCCATTTTGCGAAGCTCAAAGCCGAGTTGCGCCTCAAATGTCACTTTGGGTGGGCGCCAAAGTCGGCGCCGCAGGTTGATTTTTGGGGTGCATTTTTTGGGCAAGGGGGAAAAAGTAAGGATCTTTTGACAATAAAAATTTAAATTTTTAAACAAAATTAGAGTAAAGAATAGGCAGAATGGTATTTGTCCGGCGAAGGATATTCATTAAATTCCAGTCCTGGCGGTTCCGAGTATGAAAAAAGCAACGATTTTGAAGAAAAAAGTGCTTCTTTATCAAATAAAGAGCAGCAAAAATCTGAAAAGAAAATAATAAAAAGTGAGTATTTTTGAATTACATATTTTATAATTTAGTAAAAGATTACAACAAATTTATTTTTATATACAGAAATTAGATCTGACAACGAAAAGAAAAAAATTTTGAAACAATTTTTGGCAAAAAAGGAACGCTTAGCAAATGAATTTGGCAGTACACCAAAAAGCAAATTAGGAAGAGATTGCTAAAGAATTGGGTACTTGCTTCAGAACAATCAGAAATTGGAGATTTAAATTTGGAATGGGTGAGTTTAATTAACTTTTTTCGACGGTTTGAGTAAGTTAAATTTATCATATGAACTTAAAGTATTTTCATTTTTTTATGATAAAATCTATTTAAAAGTTTCGATATAAATGAAGAATGTTCAACAGTGTCGAATAAAATTAACATTATTAGGCTATAAAAATTCCAAATGTCAATCAGAAAGGAATGATCAGCGCGAAAAATATTTTTAAAAAATTTGACAAAATGAAAGAAAAACGAATTGGAAAAAATAAATTTGCAAAACGAGCAGAAATTGAAGAAGAAATTGCACGTGAATTAGGCTTAAGTAAACTAACAATTAATAATTGGAAGAGAAAATTTGGCCTAAATGGTAAGTAAATAATCTTTTTTGATTCTTATAAAAATTAACAAAAAACAAAATATTCTTATTAAATTAACAAATTTAAAATAAGAATTCAAATAACTTAGTATTCAGCAACAAGAAAAGCTTAAGATTACTTAAGCAATTGATCAACAAATTTATATTAACTTAATTATTTATTAAATATTAAAAATAAAAGTGGTTTCCAACTTTATAATTGGTGTTAAATTGTATTAAAAGATAAATATAAGTAAATTAAAAAGATAACAAAACTCATTTTCATAATAAAACTTATATAAAATATTTCGCCCAATTACCTATATGAATTTTTACCAATTAAAATAAAAAATTATTTTTAAGACTTCAAACATTATTCACGAGAAGAAAAGCTTAAAATTCTCAAGAAATTCGAAAAAGTCAAAACGAAAATAAAGGCAAAACGATTGCAAGGTTCAAGTTATGACAAAGAAAGTAAAATAGCAAAAGAATTAGGTGTTAGTCGGTCAGCAATATGGCGATGGAAGCAAGAATTTGGAATATCAAGTAATAACAAATTAAATATTTATATTTTAGATTTAATTTTTTAAATTTTAGAATTGCATTGTTTTACCGAATTAGAACGATTAAAGTTAATTAAAAAATATTTCAAAATGATAAAACAGAATCCGCACCTTTCTCGAAAGGATATTGCAGCAAAACTAAACATTTCTAGACAAACTATTCAGTCGATGGATTAGTGAACTTAAAAACAAAAGTAATTAAAAAATAATTAAAAAATTCATCTTTATGACTCAACTTCAACCACTGTTTAAAATTAACAAATTGGGACCATATTAGTCTTGGTTTTCGAATCTCAAATTTATCGGTCTCTATTTAAATGATTTAGTTTCCGTGAACAATACTGACTCCGATTCAACTAATGAAGATGCAACGAACTTTTAGTCGATGGATTAGTAAACTTGAAAACAAAAGTAAAAAAAGTAATTAAAATGTGATCTTTATGACTCAACTTCAACCAATTTTTAATCCTAAAAGTTGGGATTATATTAGTCTTGGTTTTCGAATCTCAATTTTATCGGACTTTATTTAAATTATTTCAGTTTCCGCAAACAATAGTGACTCCGATTCAACTGATGAAGATGTTCTGACGTTTGTGTAATTGTTATTAAGCAAATTTAAAATATTAAATTTTTAGACATCATCAAAATTTTATTGACGAAAATGCATGGGCATGGAACCGTTGCAGCAAAAAGAAGCTGAATTTTAAAGAAAAATAAAAATGACTCCCTTATATAAATTGTTGCTTATTTGTTAGTGCATATTTCCAGATAAAAATTGCTAAGTAATTGAAATTTATTTGAACTCAAAAACTAGTCTTATTATTATTTAAAAAAAAAATTCCTCCAGCGAAAAAGGAGTAAATAGGGAAATATTTCCCCTTCCCTAAAACAAAACATTGAGAAAAATTCTATAGTTTTTGAATTCAAATTAAAAAAAACAACCAAAGCGTGTTTCGTGCATAACTCATCAAACCAAAGCAGCAGAATAAATCGTTAAACGTTACAGTACCCCAATGACCGTCAGTGCCATGTGTTGCACATTTTCCAATAACTCATCTGAGAAAAGTCGCAGAGCTTGTTTGTTAGTGATCTTTTACAATTTGTCTACAATTTTGTATTAGCATGAATTTTTTCTGATTTTTATTTTAGTTTTAATGGGGGAATTTACCGATTCAGCTAAATACCATTCGAATTAATTCAGGTGCATTGCCGCCAAAAACGACATCAAATAACAACAACCCAGGTGGAAATTGGTTTTTTTTATTTGTGCTCGTGAATCAAATTTGAACAAAAAACATTTTGAGTGCAATTAAAATTAGAGACCAGAAACTTTGACCAAACAATATTTGGTCATGGTATTGGTATTGTACAAAAATACCCAATATATATTGGTTTTGGTGTTTTGGGTCCGGTCTCTAATTAAAATCATAATAAAAAATATAATACCACCATTAGGGCTAACTATTGGAAATAAATGGGATTCCGATGCCGATTCGTGTCACCGGGACCTGACGCTCTCGGAGCCCGATCAATTGACTGCCAAGGTTACAGGAAAGAATTTGGGTAAACATTATTCTGTTAAAGTGAATTGATGGATTAAAAAGTTGATGTAAAGAGTTTCACAAAATTTTTTTTGCATTCGCACTTACTTGTCAGGGTATCGCAGCGCTGTCTTCGCTGTTCAGTCAGTTCCACAAATTAATTCCGGCATTTTCTACTACGAAGTGGAAATAAAAGGGAGAGTAGGGTAACTTTTATAAATATTATAAAAATTTTTGTCTGTTTTAGTTACATCTCCATTGGACTTGCGACCAAACAAATGGCATTGAACTACGAAGTTGGAGAATTTAAAGGCTACGCATCAGGGCTGGACGTCACCGGCCCCTAAGTCCCCGTCATCCGTCACACGGAATTTTTTTGAAATGCCAGTGACGGCGTCAACGTCATCCGTCATGACGGCGCTAAAAAAGGCCGTAATTGGCGTAATCGGCGTCAACGTCACTGGTTAAAAAAAATTTTTAATTTTCAAAAATCCAATTTTTTTTTAATTAACATTTTTTTATTGATTCTTAACACAAAAATCAGTCAATTTTGGGCATTTTTATTTCCAAAATTTTGAGCTATAAACAATAAAAAGTGGAGTGACATGTGGAAAACAATAGCGAAATGCAACCAAAAATATTATTTTTACTTAAATTATGCTTGAATTTTTAACAAAAAAGCTTGTTCCGCTACATTTCTTTTTTACACTAGTGACGCCAAAATTACGCAAAAATGCCAGTGACGGCGTCAACGTCATCCGTCATGACGGCGCTCAAAAAGGCCGTAATTGGCGTAATCGGCGTCAACGTCAACGTCATGACGTCCAGCCCTGCTACGCATACCACTTCGGCAGCGGTTTTCTTCGCCACGAGGCGGAGGGATGTTCCTACACGCACAACGTCAAACGTGCTTACTACAATAAAGGAATATCACGGTATGATGTCGGCAACGTCATCGGATGCGGCGTGGATTTAAAAAAGCGCAAAATCTTTTACACGCTGGACGGCCAGCGTTTAGGTGAGAGAAAAAAAAGAAGCGCTAAAGTTAAATTATGGGTAAAAATTTTCAGACAATTTTTAGAATAAAAAATATTTTCAAAAATTTTGGCCAAAAGGGTCCCTCCCCCCTATGGTTTTTGGCCAACTTTGAGGGGCCACAACTTTCTTCATAGTGGTTTCCGGAGCAAAAAAATTATGCCGTTCGATTTCTCTCGACGAGAGGAATCGAATGGTAATATATAATGACCGAAACCCTCAGGTGGTAGTATTCTTGACTTTTTCCAAATTATGTTTTTAGCTTAACTAATTTATTTGTGTGTTATTTTTATTTGTTTTTGCAGGTCCTGCCGGTTTGTTAGCCGATTCTGCCGACCCATTGTATCCATGCGTTTCGTTGTCACACCGTGGCGACATAATTGCAGCGAACTTTGGACCGGACTTCCTATTCAAATTCGACATTGCCAAATGGGATTTAGAAACTGAAAAATGAGAGGGGTATTATGCATTTTGCTGTCAAGGGTTTCGGTCGTTTTATTATTATTTCTTTCTTTGTCGATCAAAACATTTTATCATAATTTATTTTGTTTCGAAAAAGATTGATAAAAGTCGGGGCGGACCAAGGCCAAGCGGTTCAATTCGTTTTTAAAAAGTCCAATGTGAAAAAACACCCAAGTTTTATTGAAATAACTTTTTCACGAATTCTCTAATTGTTTAGCTTTGGCGCTTAACAATAGCTTTTAAAAGCTTAGAGCATTCTTTTGTTTTTGATTGAGTTTAAAAAAGTTATAGCCTTTCATTATTGGTTGTGAAGCACTTTGATCAAGTGCGCGTTCTTTCAGAGTCAAAGTGCAACAATTGCGCGAGTTACAATGGCACTTGGTCTTGGCCTCATCGCTGTAGCAAATGTCGTTCAACACCAGCTGTTTCTTGCACTTGTTGCAGATGATCTTCGAGCCCAACGCTAAAATTACAAAAGTAGTTATTAAAGTGTTGCACAAACACGTTGGATTTCAATTAATGTGATTTGTGAGACGGCACGGATTTTCCATGAAATCCAATTTGAAAATAAAACCAGACATTTTTTATTGATAAATACATATGTATCTGAGTTCCCAGGCTCAAAATTACTCAAAACCACTTTTATAGGTTTTCTTAGAGGCTGAAACTGACAGAATAAATCAAAAATTTTATTGCAGCGGCCGCTTATCAAAGTCTTCACCTTGCGATTGTTGCAGCGCTACAAAGGAAATAAATTTAAAAAATAATTAAATTATGGCTTTTTAAACTTAAACTTAAAGACCGATTGAGCATCTCAAAAAAGTCGATCAAGATTCAAAATCACGGAACTTTTAAAAACTCTTTACCGAAATCTTAAAAAATCTCCACGAGAATCTCGATCGGTTCTTTCTCTATTTAAATTAGTTGTCAGCCAAACCGTTTTTTCGCAATCTGGATTCCGGCTAAATCTCGGTCCTGAACCAATTTAAAGTCCCCCAAAAATAGTACGCATGCCGTTGCTTGTTGCATTATGGACTTTTTATTATTGAATTTTTATTTAAATTTCATTAAATCTTTAATTTGATAAAAAGTTGAGAAACTAAATGTGCTGATACATAATCAGATTTTAACGTTTAACCTGGGTTTAAAAAGGTTTTGGTGTTTTGTGCATCGGTGAATGGTTCATCTTAACTTAATGGAATACACAAATATTGAGGATTGCTTATAAAACATTTAATAACAATAAGCTTTGAGGGATTACAACACAACACTTAGTTCAAAATATGGAGCTTCTGTCAACAATTTCTTCTTGCCAATTCTCCGACCGTTCTTCACACCCCCAAGGCACAAAGTTTCAGCAAGGGATAATGGATGGATACCGATTCAAAATTAGCACGCGAATTTCAACAGATAAATTAACAAACAATTAGTGATTAGAACTTTTTGAGAGTCGTTTGCAAAATTATTAAATTTTAAAGAGCTAAAATATGAAATTGTGCAAAAAATTCAAAGGCGGCCTGAGTTACTGATTCGAGCATATTTTAAAACCCGGACATTTAAAAAATAATAATAATTCTAAGAGCAATTTTATTAAAAAAAAAATAAAAATCGTCTTGTGAATATAGGTCAGAATTGGAATACAAGAAATATAATTTCCATGTAATCCAATTAGAAAATAAGACCAAACATTTTGTTGGGGAGACAAACGATCCCATTTCATATTTGTCTTTGGCATGTTGTCCCCTGACCCATTTCCACTGTCCGGGAGTCGTTCATTTGGGCGCTCACGGTTGGGCGCTCACGTTTGGGCGCTCACGTTTGGGCGCCGGGTACGTTTGGGCGCTCACGTTTGGGCGCCGGGTACGTTTGGGCGCCCACGTTTGGGCGCTCACGGTTGGGCGCCCGTTATAAAAGGATCAGTTGGGCGCCCACACCAAAAACATTTATCGAACAACTTTATTTTAAAAAATGTTTCTGTTGGGTAATTAGGGAACGTACGGAAGCTTGAAAAAAGCATTTTGGTCGTGAAGCTTATGCTTATAGGCTGCAAATTGCGGTCTCGGGTGAATTTTTTTTTAAATTTAAAATTTTGAAATGCATATTTTCAAGAGTAGAAATATGCGTAGAACCCGAACCCAAGCTCGGATTTTGCGAATGCCGAACCCCGAACCCGAATTCGACATTTTTCAATTTAAAATTTTTTGAATTTTCGAAGAATTGTTCGAATTTGAGTTCGGGATTCAGAAATGATCGAAATGGAGGTCCGAATGCGCTTCTACGCCCCCGAATAGCCCTAGAAACACCTTTTTATCGACTTTTTAAACTTTTTTTTTTTCAAAAAATTGTAAAGCCAAAGCTAGGTTTAGGTATATGAAAGCCTTAAAAAAATGTTGCTTAATAAAACTTTAAAAAATTTTTCAAAAATTTTGACTAGCCTACCTAATATACCGGGCGCCCAACCGTGAGCGCCCAAACGTGAGCGCCCAAACGTACCCGGCGCCCAAACGTGAGCGCCCAAACGTACCCGGCGCCCAAACGTGAGCGCCCAACCGTGAGCGCCCAAACGTACCCAATCGCACTGTCCACCCCTTTCCCCGCCGTTCCCTCCTTTCATTCTGTCTTTTTGGGTGAATAGTTGAGGATTGACCCTTCCGCCCCGTCCCTTCTTTTATCTATTGATTTATTATTGTCCATTTTCCTCCGACAAATAAACTGAGCATTTAACCGGCTCAACAGTGGCGACGCCTATTTCCGATCTCTAAGCCAGAGCAGGAATAAAGCAATTCGGAGGCTAACAAATTTACTTTTCGAACACGGTTGTGTCGAAAAAAAAAAAAAAACAAACAAAAAAAAAATCTTTCCGCGACAAATAAAAGCCAGTCCGGCACAGTCAACATCAAAAGCCAAAAAGGCAAAAAATTCGACAATAAAGCCGGGACGGCAAGTCGACAATAAAAGCCTGGGTGGCATTTCTTCAGCAAAGAAAAAGCCAGACCGGCGGGCGGAAAAATTCATCAAAAGCCGGGACGGCAAGTCAATAATAAAAGCCTGGGTGGCATTTCTTCGGCAAAGAAAAAGCCAGACCGGCGAGCGGAATTTGTCAAAAGCCTGGGCGGCATCCTAATTCGTCAAAAGCCTGGGTGGCTCGTCAATTTGGAAAAGCCTGATCGGCATAAGCTAGTCCTCAAATAAAAATGGATAAAACGCTTTCAGACATTCTCCAACAGCTGACGACTATTGTGAAACAGCAGCACAGCGCACCGACGGCACCATCCGGAACGTGTAATGTTCCCCTTCCGGATATCCAACCATTCAATAATGAGGACGAATCCGTCGACTTCGAAGAATGGATGGATCGGTTCCAGTTTTCAATGGAATGCGCCGCTACAAATTTGGAGGATGGAGCAAAAGTCAAATTGATTATGACAAAATTAAGCCCATCCACCTTCGGTGAATACAAGCGCTCGTGCCTGCCGGACGAAATAACAACATTTGGGTTCGACGAGACTAAGAAACGCCTCAAAAAGGTGTTTGCTCGGCAGCATTCGTTGGCCATCGACCGGTATGACTGCTTAAGGGCAGGCCGGGAGGACGGAGAAGAATTCGGCATTTTCATTAACAGACTGAAAAATCATTTTCGGAAATTTCGGTACTCAGAAATGAATGAGGATCAGTTCAAGCGTTGACTTTCCACAAGTCCAAAAAGGTACTAATGTGGTCCACAACACATTGTTGTGACAAATTTTGGAACTGTCCGACCGAAAGGTTGGACTTAAAAACTGTTTTTAAAAAACAATTATGCAAAATTTGATTAAATTTTGGAATATTTTTTCATTGAAGAAATAGTGCGCGAAAATGAGAGAGAAAGAGAGGACGTTAGACGGCGAGAGTAATTGGGACATCAACGCACCCTATCATAAAATTGTTTTACTTTTTGCATAAAAAATCAAAAATTGTCGGGTGCGTTGACTTACCACAAGTCCAAAAAGGTACTAATGTGGTCCACAACACATTGTTGTGACAAATTTTGGAACTGTCCGACCGAAAGGTTGGACTTAAAAACTGTTTTTAAAAAACAATTATGCAAAATTTTATTAAATTTTGGAATATTTTTTCATTGAAGAAATAGTGCGCGAAAATGAGAGAGAAAGAGAGGACGTTAGACGGCGAGAGTAATTGGGACATCAACGCACCCTATCATAAAATTGTTTTACTTTTTGCATAAAAAATCAAAAATTGTCGGGTGCGTTGACTTTCCACAAGTCCAAAAAGGTACTAATGTGGTCCACAACACATTGTTGTGACAAATTTTGGAACTGTCCGACCGAAAGGTTGGACTTAAAAACTGTTTTTAAAAAACAATTATGCAAAATTTTATTAAATTTTGGAATATTTTTTCATTGAAGAAATAGTGCGCGAAAATGAGAGAGAAAGAGAGGACGTTAGACGGCGAGAGTAATTGGGACATCAACGCACCCTATCATAAAATTGTTTTACTTTTTGCATAAAAAATCAAAAATTGTCGGGTGCGTTGACTTTCCACAAGTCCAAAAAGGTACTAATGTGGTCCACAACACATTGTTGTGACAAATTTTGGAAAAAAAAAAAACTGGGGGGTTTTTTTCCCGGGAAAAAAAAAAAAAAAATTGGGGGAAAAAGGGGGAAAAAACCCCCCTTAAAAAATTTTTTTTTGCCCCCCAAAATTTTTTTTTTTGGGGGGGGGAAAAAAAATTCCCCCCCCCTTTTTTTTGGGAAAATTTTTAATTTTCCCCCAAAAAAAAAAATTTTTTAAAAAAACCCCAAATTTTTTTTTAAAAAAAAAAAAAAACCCCAAAAATTTTTTGGGGGGGGGGTTTTAAAAAAAAAAAAAAAAAAATTTTTTTTAAAAAAAAAACCCCAAAAATAAAAAAAAGGGGGGAAAAAAAAAAAAAACCCGGGGGCCCAAAAAAAAAATTTTTTTTTTCCCAAAAAAAGGGCCCGGGGGTTTTAAAAAAAAAAAAAGGGAAAATTTTTTTTCTTTTTTAAAAAGGGAAAAAAAAAGGGAAAAAAATTTTTAAAAGGGGGGGGGTTTAATTCCCCCCCCCTTTTTTTTTTTCCCCTAAAAAAAATTGCCCCTTTTTTTAAAAACCCAAAAAAAAACTTTTTTTTAAAAAAGGGGCCCCCCCCCAAAATTTTAAAATTTTTTAAAAAAAAAAATTTTTTAAAATTTTTTTTAAAAAAAAAGGGGGGGAAATTTAAAAAAAGGGGGAAAAGGGGGAAAAAAAAAATTTCAAAAAACCCCCCCTTTTTAAAAAAAAAAAACCCCCGGGGGGAAAAATTAAAAAATTTTTTGGGGGAAAAAGGGAAAAAAAAAGGGGGGGTTTTTTCCCCCCCGGGGTTAAAAAAAAAAAAAAAAAAAATTTTTTTTTTTAAAAATTAAAAAATTTTTTTGGGGTTTTAAAAAAGGGGGGGTTAGGGGGGAAATTTAAAAACCCAAAAAAAAAAAAACCCCCTTTTAAAAAAAAAAAAATTTTTTCCCCAAATTTCCCCCCAAAAAAAAAAAAAAATTTAAAAATTTTTTTTTTTTTTTAAAAAAAAGGGGGCCAAAAAAAAAAAAAACAAAAAAATTTTTTTTTTTTTAAAAAAAAAGGGGGGAAAAAAACAAAAGGGCGGGGGTTTTCCCCCCCCCCAAAAAAAATTTTTTTTTTTAAAAAAATTTTTTTGGGGGGCCCCCAAAAAAAAAAATTTTTTTCCAAAAAAAATTTTTTAAAATTTTGGTTTTTTTTTAAAAGGGGGGAAAAAAAAAAAAAAAAAGAAAAAAAATTTTAAAAATTTTTTCCCAAAAAAAGGGTTTTTTTTGGGGAAAAAAAAGGGGGGGGGTTTTTTAAAAAAAAACCCCAAATTTTTTTTTTTTAAAAAAATTTAAATTTTCCGGGGGGCCCCCAAAAAA